>CM062812.1:875992282-876406786 GCA_031772625.1 Pinus tabuliformis
GGAGGGCATTTGCTTGTGAGGAAAACTTTAGTATGGAGGGAAAGTTTAAATTCAATTTCCATTTCAATTTGTAAATCAATTGCCTAAAAAATTTCATTTTTCCATATAAAATAATAATCATATTTCTTCATTCATTTAAATTATTCTTTGACCATTATAAATTCCCTTTTGGACTCAATGGTCTTTCTTAGGGGCTTACGGTTTTCCTTTAGGTAAATTTGTCCTGAAGGTGACCATATTTCAACACTCCCTCTCATCATCTAAAGAGGAGTTTCCATTCTCATCTCAGTAGAATAAGTATTCTACATTATGTCTCATCTCATCTCATTAGAAGAAGAAGATTAATCCATAATTTAGTGTAGGGGAGGTCAATCATCAAAACCCTACTAGACTCCACGTAAAATTCCATGACCTTCATCTAAACTATATCAATAAAATAACCAACTCATCTTGTCTCAACTTGTTTCCTTTTATCATTACTTGAACAATGATGTTTAAAGAAGAAGAATCAGCGTAAGGGAGGGTTTGGCTACCACCTTATATCCAATGGAAAACAGGTAGGATATAACTTACCATGAAAAGTAAGGATCATATCTATCTTATCATCACGATAATAGGTAGGATACTATTTACCATAGAAGGTATGGAACATAATTGAATTATCTTTAGTTGATCTTCCCAACTGCACCCTCAAGAGTCAGTGGTAGAACACTTGCACCCTTCACTTGGGAAGGATACTACTTACCATAAATGGTAAGGGTCACAACTATCCCAAGTCTCCTCACCCATTGGCCAAATGGGTGGAAAAACCAACAAGTCCAATGTAGGTTTTAACCCCGTACAGAAATTACCTGCATACGAATTTTAAAACACAGAAAATAAATAATGCGAGAGCATAACACATAAAACACATATACACAGAGATTTTCCCCTGTATCACAAAACTGGGACTACCAACTTGATTTTTCACTATATTCCTTTCAATGCTACAATACACATTTATACATGTCGAAGCATCTAATACCATGGATCGAAAACCATCGCGTCCAAAACCATGGACCGAAAAACATCGCATCCAAAACCATGCACAAAACCATAGGTAGGTCTGCCCAACCTAATATTGTGGAAATAATATAACACAACCCAATATTCTCCCACATGTTATTTTCTTTCCACAGGGGGCCACCGGAGGGCTTACTCATTTATCTAGCCCTGCAATGCTTATTGTTTCTCTACACCAAGAGAAATTCTTAGAGCTCACAGATTTTGTCAATGAATCTACAGTATTCTTCAAAGTGTCCACCTTTACCAACAACACCTTTTTGTCTTCTATCATATCCCTCAAAAAGTGATACTAAACATCAATGTGTTTTGTCTTTGAATGATAAGTAGGTTTCTTTGCAAAGAAAATTGCACTTTGGCTGTCACAGTCTATCCTTATAGCTCACTGTACTAACTCCATACTGGAACACAATCTCTACAACCAAACAGCTTCCTTGCTTGCATGAGTGGCTACTATGTATTCTGCCTCTGTAGTTGATAGTGCCACTACAGATGTTTTCTTACTCATCCAACTGACTGCGCCTCCAAATAGGTTAAACACATACCCACTTGTAGGTATTCACTAATCTATATCTCCAGCCTAGTCTGCATCAACAAAGCCACAGATATCCAACACTCTATCCAATCTTAGTCTTGGTCTTCCTTGGTACCACAAACCATAATCACTAGTGCCACACAAATATCTGAAAATCCTCTTCATTGTTGTCCAATGCTCCTTTCCTGGTTTTGACATAAACCTGCTTAATACTCCCACTGCATGTGCAATATCTGGTATAATACAAACCATTGCATGCATCAGGCTACCATCTGAAGTTGTATATGGAACATGGGACATGTCCTCTTCCTCTTCTTGTGTCTTGGGAAACTGTTCAGCAGATAACTTTACACCTATAGGAATAGGAACTTTTACCGGTTTACTATCTTGCATATTAAACCTTTGCAATATTGTCTCAACATACTTCCTCTAGTTTAACCAGAGCTTTCTCTTTGCCCGATCTCATTTAATTTCCATGCAAAAAATATAGTTTGCAGCACCAAGATCTTTCATGTCGAATTTGGAGGATAATAGGGTCTTCAAATCTTGAATAATTTCTTTGTCATTTCCGACCAGCAACATATCATCCACATACAAGACCAGATAAATAACACGGTCACCAATTAATTTAAAATACACACAATGATCTTCTTTGCTTCTGGTGAAGCCATGTCAACGTATAAATGTATCAAATTTCTAATACCACATCCTTGGTGATTGTTTTAAGCCATACAAAGACTTCTTTAACTTGCATACCAGTTCTTTCTTACCCTTCACTGCAAAACCTCCAGGTTTCTTCATGTAGATCTCCTCTTCTAGATCCCGTAAAGAAATGTTGTCTTCACATCCATCTGTTCTACTTGAAAATAAAAAGCAACAACAACAAATAAAATTAATCTAATAGAAGCTACCTTGGAAACAGGAGAAAAAATATCACCAAAATCAATTCCTGACACCTAGGAATAACCTTTTTTTACCAACTGAGCTTTGTATTTCTCCACCTTTCCTTCTGCATTAGTCTCTTGAACACCCATTTACTGCCAATGGGTTTCATTATAGCCAGAAACTCCACCAGATCCCAAACCTCATTTTTGTGAAAAGATGCCATTTCATCAACCATGGATTCTTTCCAGAGTTTGCCATCCTCCAAGTCTACTGCTTCCTTCACAGTTCTGGGATCATCATTAGTAACAGATAAAGTAAAATTTGAACAGAAATAAGATGGATTATACCTTTCCAACCTCCTTCTTTCTCGAACTGATCTTCTCACATCTAGAGTTTATGGATGTTCATATTTTGATTCCTCCTCTGTTGTAGAGTCTGATTCTTCCTCCTTAAGCTCAAACTCTATCTTCTCAGGTTCCTTTGGTTGGATTTCATGTTTAATAACATCTTTCAGCTCTCTGAACACCACATCTCAGTTGTACACAACCTTCCTTGTTACTGGGTTCCAAAGCTTATAACCCTTTAAACCATCCTTATACCTAATAAAGATGCACCTTTCAGATTTACTATCCAACTTGGTTCTTTTCTCCTTTGGAACATGTACATATGCATCACATCCAAATGCCCTTAGATGTGAAAGAGAGGGTTTCTTACCAGTCCATACCTCTTGTGGAGTTTTATCCTTCAATGCTAATGAAAGTGATCTGTTGACTAGGTAACATGTTATCTCCACCGCCTCTGCCTAGAATTCCTATCCTAACCCGGCACCACTGAGCATGCTTCTTGCCATTTTCATCAACGTCTTGTTCATTCTTTCTGCAACTCCATTTTTCTTAGGTGTGTATGGAGTAGTCCTTTTTTGTGCTATACCACACTTCTTACAGAATTCTTCAAATTCCTGCCTGTAAAACTCCCCACTGTTATCTAACCTCAACACCTTTATCTTCTTCTCTGTTTGGTTTTCCACCAGAGCCTTAAATTCTTTAAACCTGTTAAAGACTTTAGATTTCTTCTTAAGGAAATATATCCATGTACTCCTTGAGAAGTCATCTATAAATGATACATAGTACACAGACTTACCCAGTGATGGAGCCTTCACAGGTCCAAACACATCACTGTGCACAAGCTCTAATATCTATCTCGCCCTCTTACCACCAGAGGGGAAATTCACCCAAATCTGCTTCCCATATACATAATTTTCATAGAAATCAAAATCCAGAGAACTATTAATCATACCTTTACCAAGAAGTATTCGAAGCCCCTTCTCTCCAATATGTCCAAGCCTTTGATGCCACAACATGGTCTTCTCTCCAGAGACCACTAAATTTTCTACTCCACTTCCAGCAACCACAAAATTGTTGCACTCATCAACAACAGTGCTACCTTGCAGCTTGTACAAAGTTCCAATCCGAACTCCCCGCATCAATACTAGTTCTCCCCAAACCATCTTGCAGGTATCCTCCTCGAACACTATTTTTGCACCTACATCATCGAGCTTGCTTACAGAAATTAGACTTCTGGCCAATGTAGGAATATGCAGAACACCCGAAAGTGTTCTAACCCTTCCACCTTGAAACTTCAACTTTACCTTTCCGCAACCAACGATTCTAGCCTTCCTATGATCCCCTAAGAAGACATCACCACCATCGTACTTCTCATTCTCATAGAACCACTCTCTGTGGGGAGTGAAGTGAAAGGATGCACCTGAGTCAATCAACCATGCCTCATGATCTACATGTGTACTTGAAGAAGCCAAGTACACATCCCCACCTTCATCTGAGGTGGTTTTCGCCTCTGCAAAAGAAGCATCATCAAATCCCTTTCCTTTTGTCCAGAGCTTTAGACTTACAGTCCCCTTTGTAGTGCCCTTCCTTTCCACATTTCCAACAAACTACCTTTATAGGTTTTCCTGGAGATTTAGATCTCCATCTAGATTTAGATCTCCCACCCAATGACTTATTTTTGTTTCTATTCTAGGACCGTCCTCATATAGACAAGGCATCACCATTCTGGCTCTTCATATTTTTCCATATCATCTCATCCATCAGCAAGGATGAGACTATTTCATCAAACCGCTAGGCAGTTGCATTTCTTCCTATTGCAATAACCAGACTATCCCACGAATCTGGTAGAGAACACAACAAACTGATGTATCTATCTTCATCTGAAATTTTAATATCAACAAATAATAATTGACTTGCCACAATATTAAATGCATTTAGATGCTCTATCACAGAGTCTCCATCTTTCATCTTTAGGTTATGCAACTTTTTCCATAGGAACAGTTTATTCACCAGAGACTTAGATTGGCACAAATTCCCTAAGTTGTCCCACAAAGCCTTAGTCGTAGCTTCCCTTGATACTTTCAACAATACTGAATCTGAGAGACACAATCATATTGTGCTCTTTGCCTTTCGATCCAACTTCGTCCATTCTTCATCAGACACTCCTGTTGGTTTAGTACCTGGATCTATCGCAATCCATTGATATTTATCCACCAACAGATCCTCCATCTTGAGTTTCCACAATTCAAAACTTTGACCATTAAATTTCTCGATCTCTATCTTTCCACTGCTCACCATCTTCTTTCGCCACCAGAATCGATCCCACAGATCTGCCACTGAACAGGGTCTACCACAGGCCTGAATGAAACCCCTCAGCAACAAAGGCATCCCCTTGAAACCAAAACAACTTTGATACCAAATGTAGGTTTTAACCCCGTACAGAAATTACCAGCGTACGAATTCTAAAACACAGAAAAGAAACAATGCAAGAGAACAACTCATAAAACACCTATACACAGATATTTTCCCTGGATCCCAAAACCGGGACTACCAGCTTGATTTTTCATTATATTCCTTTCAATGTTACAATACATATTTATACATGCTGCAACATCCAATACCATGGACTGAAAACCATCGTGTCCAAAACCATGGACCGAAAACCATCACATATAAAACCATGTGTGAAAACCATGCACAAAAACATAGGTAGGCCTGCCCAACCTAATATAGGGTCCAAAAAAAATTTCCCCAAGGCACTACCTTGGACCCCGTAGAGGGGTTCTACCCACCCCACTCAAACCCCTATGACCCCCTACTGTGCAATTGGCAGGGTGCCAACTGCAGTATGCTCTCTCAAGTCCAAGAGATGACAATAGTTAGGATACTACTTACCATGTGGTAAATATCATAGTTATCGTATTTTCAAACAATAGGTAGGATACTACTTACCATGAGATAAGGGTCACAACTATTGTATTATCGAGAGTTCCCTCAACCCTATGCACTCTTTGAGTCAATTATTCTCCTTAGGAGCTCACATAGAGGGACACGCATGGATTAGTGTATTCGAGTAGTGGAGACCCTTTAGTCTCATCAGTTCCTTCACTAGGCTTACGACTGTTAGTCTTTGCCATTGGGCATGACATCTAAATAATATTGGGTCAGCCACAAGGTAAATCCCTGGCTAGTGCCACATCTTGTGTCCTCTTATCTTGTCTTGTCTTCTATGATTTATATTTATGTTCTATATACAGTTTACTTTAATGTTGATGTCATTGCTAATCTGGAAAAGATATTGAGCTAACTATGAAAATTGAAATAAATTGCTCTAGCATAGAACATACCTAAACTTAACAACCTACCATAAATGGTAAGGATCATAGTTATCTTATTTTCAAACAATAGGCAAGATATTACTTACCGTGAGGTAAGGGTCATAACTATCCTATTATCGAGAGTTCCCTCAACCCTATGAGCTCTTTGAGTCAATTCTCTCCCTAGGGCCAAACTCCATTTGGGTCATCTTATTAATGGCAACTGATATTTTTCTTGGATCCCTCTCATTGAGAGGTGTAGGATTGATCTAAAGATCATCTGATTCTCATAAGTATTCATGAAGATATGAATTTATTTGTGTTATGGGACAATTCATCAAGGTTAGCTAGCAACCAAATAAACCCCACAAGTTCCCAACGTTTTAGTATAAAAGGAGATGACTTGAGAGTCATTCCTTACACATTCATCTCCCTTGATCTCTCCTCTCCACTTGTTTGGGTTGTCCTCTCTCAAGGAGGATGTAGTGGAAAGGGTATTCTAAGAGAGCCCTAGACGCAGTCAACTGAAGATCCCTAGTTGCAGTCTTATGAGGAGATCTATTCACAGGTAAGAGGAGACCTATATGCAAAAAAAAGAAACCCCTATACGCTGTCAAGAGGGGGTCATATTCACAACTCAAGGAGGAAGCCTAGCGGTTGTACAAATAGGGAGATCTAGCCACAGTGAAGGGGACCTATTCACAACTGAAGGAGAATCCCTAATGCACAATCCTAAAGTTCCCTAGCCACAGGTCAAAGGTGCCTTAATATACACTTAAAAACAGACCCTAATCCATTGTAAAGAGAGGTCCAAAACACAGCTAAAGGGAGTCCCTAATCCACATTCATAAAGGAGATTAGGATGCTGTCAAGGGTGGTCCTACTTGCTGTTAAGAAAGCTCCAATATGCAGCAAATATCGAGCCCTAATTCATTGTCCCAAGAGGCCCTAAATCTGTTGTCATAAGAAGATCTATATTCACAATCAAAGAAGCCTAAGGCCACTGTCAATTGAGCCCTAATACTCAACTATGTAAAGACCCTAAGACGCAGCACAGGACTAAGAATGGACAGTGTGTTTGTTGTAGGTGACTGTGTGATAAAGGAATACTGAAGGGATGAACAATAGGTCGTGTATCTTGATAGAAGGTAGAGGATAGAGGCAGTTGTTTGAGAGATGGAACAATCCTCCAAAAAGGCTTCCTCAAACCTGTTCTAAGGGTTGTATAATGCTACTATAATAAGATATGGATAGAGCCATTGTCAAGGGTTATAAGTATGTGTTTTAGTGCATGTAAGCGTTGTCAGCTTGGCCAAGTTCATGAGGAAGGCAACGCTATTGTTAGAGACTATTTGGGTATCATTTGGGAAGGTGAAAAGTTACAGCTAGCTGTTGTGCTAGGATGCAAGCCATAGCACACAGCTGAGGTAGTGTTAAAGACTGTCAAGGGTGGGTAGCAACTTCAAAGGGTAGTGTGGCATGAGAGAAATATCTCCATGGTAAACTACAGTCCTTAAAAGACTTATCTCCTGACTGTGCGGAATACGACAAGTCATAACAACAATGGCAATTAGTGTAGCAGTTGTACATAAGAGAAGCAGTAGCACAGTAAGCATGGTGCAACAGTGGCACTATGTACAGTAGTGCTAGACACTGTGACAACATAAACATGACGTCCAACATTGTGATGATGATTTTAGCATTGAGTGCATATCCATGATGAGAGAAGCTCAGTGATTGGAGTAGCACGGTGAGGTGTAGAACGATGAGGTG
This sequence comes from Pinus tabuliformis, assembly GCA_031772625.1. Lineage (NCBI taxonomy): Eukaryota > Viridiplantae > Streptophyta > Pinopsida > Pinales > Pinaceae > Pinus > Pinus tabuliformis. Next base: position 876,000,199 of record CM062812.1, read on the forward strand.
CAGCACGGTGAGGTGCAGCATGATGGTGAGATGCAACATGATGATAGGTGAAGGAGTGACCTTGGAGAATCAGTTGAAGCAGCATGTCTTCAACTGATCTCATGTATCATCTTCTTAGAGATGATATATGCTCTCATCTATATAAGTCAAAGTGTTGAATTCGGTTGTAAATGTATTATCTCTCTCTGCTAAACTATTGAAGAACATATAAGAAGAATTGAGCAAGGGTTTCCCCACATTGGGGTTTGTCCCTAGCTAGTGCCACATCTTATGTCCTCTTGTCTTTGCTTGTCTTCTGCAATTTATATTTATGTTCTATCTACAGTTTACTTTAATGCTGATGTGATTGATAATCTATAAAAGATATTTAGCTAACTGTGAAAATTGAAATAAATTTCTCTATCATAGAACATACCTAAAATTAACATGGTATGAGAGGTGAGGTGAAGACAAAGCCCAATCAAGAGTGAAAGGGCAATCACTGAAGATAGTTGGGAAAGGACAAAAGGATCAATTGATTCCTCATCACTCTTCCAAGGGTGAAGTCGAAGCAGAGAAAATTATCAGAATGGTGCAGGAGAAGTTTTCGATGGCCTACCTGAAGATTAGTTCTATGGGAAGTTCGGATCTAAGGATGTAAAGAAAGGTAGTTCGGCCATTATGTGAAGGAGTGTCCGACTGGCAGGGACACATCACTTGATGATGATAACAATAATTCTAGGGACATCTTCAATGATCAGAGGAATGACAGGTAATGCAAGTCATCAAGGATACAATCAACTCTTCAATGAAAGCCAGGAACCTCTTGTGTGAAGAATCAAATGTTGTTTTTGATAAGATAAAGAAGTGTTATCTTGTATTGGCCCTCTCCTTCAGATTCTTTGGGAATTTGGCTTATTGATTGTAGTACTCCAAGGAACCTCATCAGATAGAAGGGTGCTCTCTCGAATTTGGTAGAGATGGAAACGATCGTGGGATTATACTTGGAGTCGATGCCACCTATTCCGAAAAGGGTGTTGGATGTTACTCCTCAATTAAATTAGGGTAACTCGATTCATTTACAAAATCTCTTTTATGTACATGATCACAAGAAGAACCTGGTATTATTTTGGAAATTGAAGTAAAAGGTTTTAGGGTGGCATTGATAGATGGAAAGGTACATGTTTGAGAATATAATTTTCAAAGATTCTTTTAGTCGCAGGTTCAGGGTTGGAAATTTGTATTAAATTGAAGAAAGTACATTGGGCACCATGTCAGTTGACACATAGCACCGGAGGTTTGTGAGTCAGATGATGAGAGGGATGCCTGAAGTCAAAAGGATCATGAAGGTACATGTCTGAGATGTACCGAAGGAAAATCTCATAAGGGGACCATTCCCCTCATGTAGCAGGTCCACAAGTTTGGAACAACCCATGGGGTTTGAGGTTCATCAGGAATCTCATGTATGTAGGTGGAAGAAAGCCCTCTATGGCTTGAAGCTAACCACCCCGGGTTTTATATGAGACGATTGATAGCTGTCAGATCAAGTTGAGATTCACTATGAGTGAAACCGATCCAAACCATTGTTTAAAGGTTGTGTATGATAGACCTCTCATACCGGCACCTTTTGTGGATGACCTATTTCTAACAGGTGCAGACCCTCTCACTTGCAGAAGTAAGAGGGAGTTGGATTCCGGATGTGGAATGGTAAACTGTAAGCCAACGACTACCTCGAGGATCTTAACTTTCAGAAGTTATATGGTGGTGATGATGGACCAGATTTGGGAAATGCCTCTTTGGATTGCTATTCTTGGTTACCTTCCATCCTGATATATGTTTTATAGTTAGCATGGTGAGCTCATATTTGGTTGAGCCTCACTGGATTGGTGCCAAGAATATTCCGAGATATCTTCAGGGCACAATCTCTCATGGATTGAGATACACTACTGGAAATATGAAGCTACATGATTATTCAAATTCTGACTTGGCAAGAAGTGTGGAGGATCACTAGAGCACTTCTTAGTGCTCATTCTCTTTGGATTTTGCTTCGATATCATGGATGAGCAGGAAGAAGAAGTCGGTTGCTATAAGCACCGCCGAGATCGAATACATAGATACGAGTATGATCTTGTGTGAAACTTCTTGGTTGTGGATGCTCTTCAATGAGTTGTTTGTACACATGATGAATACCATTGTGATTCTCTGTGACAACCAAGGGGGATTCGATTGTTGAGGAATCTCGTATTTGATGATTGCTCCAACTGATAGAAATCAGATACTACCTTATCTGGTATATGGTAAGTCGATGAGCGAAGAGGCTCCATCACATTGAGACTGATGTACAGGTCGCAGACATTTTTTCAAAGCTCTTGGGAAAGGTCAAATCTGTGACATTCCTGAATGACTTGGAGTCACTGAGATACCTTCTTATAAGGGTCCTACATGTTGCATGCATTGAGCTCTAGGAGCTCTAGGGGTTTGGGGTACTTAATAGAGTGACATATGACCACAGGGTGACTCACCCTCCCCTGGTGGTGCGCTATGTACATGGTGAAAGGTTTAACCTTCCCCTGTGATACCCCATATCGACTTTGGATATGATGATTAGTTCTCTTATGGGCCAAGATGATTAGTTCTCCTGTGGGCTAGGATGATCAGTTCTCCTATGGCAACTATTGGACAGGATGATTCATTCTCATATGGGACAGAATGATTAGTTCTACTGTCGAGGCATCCTACCCATGCATTCTGGGACTCATGGGAAGTACCTCTCATCTGATCAATGAGTAGAGAAATGGGGTTAGGGACCATTAGTAGTACTATCAATGGACGCATCATTGTATCTATTATACTCCCTATGCTAGGATGACCTCCAATAATCTGGGATCACTATGAGTGGTTTGAGACACTCTCTTGTGATATTGATCTAGGGTTAGCAAAACTGACTTCTGGTCAGTAACAGTGGTATGAAAAACTCTCCTTATATGAAACTAACTTCGGGTCAGTAGAGAATGGTATGAGACATTCTCGATCAATTTTTCTTCTTCATGGTTCAGCAAAGCAAAGCAGAACAGAGCAAAGCAATGCAAGGCACTGATGGCAGAGATAGTACAGTCGAACATATGGATCAGCGGATGGAGTTCTCCCTAGTTGAGAGGGAGTGTTAAAATTGGAAACTAGGGCCAAACTCCATGTGGGTCATCTTACTAATGGCAATTGATATTTTTCTTGGATCTATATCATCGAGAGGTGTAGGATTGATCTAAAGATCATCTGATTCTGATAAGTATTCATGAAGATGTGAATTTATTTGTGTTATGGAACAATTCGTCAAGGTCGGCCAGCAACCAAATAAACCCCACAAGTGCTCAACGTTTTATTATAAAAGGAGATGACTTGAGAGTCATTCCTTACACATTCATCTCCCTTGATCTCTCCTCTCCACTTGTTTGGGTTGTCCTCTCTCAAGGAGGATGTAGTTGAAAGGGTCTTCTAAGAGAGCCCTAGACGCAGTCAACTAAAGAGCCCTAGCTGCAGTCTTATGAGGATATCTATTCGCGGGTAAGATGAGACCTATACGTAGCTCAAAGAAACCCCTATACACTTTCAAGAGAGAGTCATATTTGCAGCTCTAGGAGGAAGCCTAGCCGCTATCCAAATAGGGAGATCTAGCCACAGTGAAGGAGGCCTATTCATAGTTGAAGGAGAAGCCCTAATGTGCAGTCCTAAAGTGCCCTAGCCACAGGTCAAAGGTGCCTTAATCTTAAAGAGAGTCCCTAATCCGCTGTAAAGAGAGCTCCAAAACATAGCTAAAGGGAGTCCCTAATCCGCAGTCATAAAGGAGACTAGGACACTATCAAGGGTCGTCTTACTTGGTGTCATGAAAGCTCCAATATGTAGCAAACAAGGAGCCCTAATTTGCTGTCCCAAGAGGCCCTAAATCTGTTTTCCTAAGAATCTCTATATTTGCAGTCAAAGAACCGTAAAGCCACTATCAATGGAGCCCTAATACTCAGCTATGTAAATACCCTAAGGCACAACATAGGTAGCCCTAGAACGTAACAAGAAAGTGTCTTAACACAACACTAAGCATGGATAGTGTGTTTGTTGTAGGTGACTGTGTGAAAAAGGAAGACTCAAGGGATGAATAAGAGGTTGTGTATCTTGCTAGAAGGCAGAGGATAGAGGGAGTTGCTTGAGAGATGGAACAATCTTCTAGAAAGACTGCCTCAGACCTGTTCTAAGGGCTGTATAAACCTACTGTAGTAAGAGATGGACAAAGTCATTGTCAAGGGTTATAAGTATGCATTTGAGTGCAGGTAAGTGTTATCAGTTTGGTTGTGTTCATGAGGAAGGAAATGCTACTATTAGAGATTGTTTGGGTATCATTTGGGAAGGTCAAAAGTTATAGCTAGTGGTTGTGCTAGGATGCAAGCCATAGTGCACAACTGAGGTTGTGTTAAAGATTGTCAAGGGTGGGCAGCACCTTCAAAGGGCAGCATGGCATGAGAGAAAGCTCTCCAAGGTAAAATACTACCCTAAAAATACCTATCTCTTGACTATGTGGAAGGCTACAATTCATAACAACAATGGAAATTAGTGTAGTAGTTGTACATAGGAGCAGCTGTAGCACAATAAGCATGGTGCAATAGTGGCATTATGTACAACAGTGCTAGACACTGTGACAATAGCAACATGAGGTAAAACATTGTGATGATGAGTGCAACATTGAGTGCAGATCCATGATGAGAGCAGCTTAATGATTGGAGCAGCATGGTGAGTTACATCATGATGACAAGATGCAACACGATGATAGGTGAAGTAGTCACATTGGAGAATCAGTTGAAGCAGCATGTATTCAACTGATCTCATGTATCATCTTCTTAGAGATGATCTATTTTCTCATCTAGATGAGTCAAATTGTTGACTTTAGTTGTAAATGTACTATCTCTCTGTGTTGAACTATTTAAGAACATATAAGAAGAATTGATCAAGGGTTTCCCCACATTGGTGTTTGTCCCTAGCTAGTGCCACATCTTTTGTCCTCTTGTCTTGGCTTGTCTTCTGAAGAGAAGTTGGTGTCCTCATCAGATGACCATCAATCCAAGTGTGCTAAGACTAGAGGGCTAGAGGGCGTGCTCGAGTCCATATGGGAATTTCTTCCATCTGTAATCATGAATCACACCCTATGTGCCTTAAGGGTTTGAGGTATCTCCAAGTACCCTTTATTCCTTATATGCATCATGGAGGAATCCAACTTCATATACATCCAATTAGTGCATCTACAAACAAGAGGGATAGTCTTTTCCCTCTAAGTTCATATTCCTTATAGTCTTTTCCCTCTAAACCAGGTTTTCACATCCAGAGGGTTTATGTAGTGTGGCTTTAAGGCTTATATTAGTTTAGGGCTCAATCTGACCTTTCTTAACCGTTAACCTTACTGTTACAGGCGTATCTCAATTACCTACCTACCAAGATTGCACACTACTCCTTTCTATTCTAACATGCATTACTCATTAAATAAAACACATTCACCCTTCACGATTTAATTACCAAATAAATTTGTCAGAATGAACCCTAATAATGCAGAGATAATTTATAAACAGAAAGTATACAAACACATAGAAATACACAGGTTTGTCTTCAAATACTTATTTATTAGCTTATATTCTTCGGTTACAATCCTTCTTACGTTGTGCACACTGCTGTAGGGGATTGCGCACACAACTGCAAACTTACCAAGGTCTCTACACACACAGCGTCACAAGCCTTCCCCTTCACTAAACCCAGAAATATTTTACAATTCAGATTAAACATAAAATTCCAATTACATTAATGCCTTTGACTTACTAAGGAAATCCTATATATATATATATATATATATATATATATATATATCTTTTTCCCTTACAATACGATGGTCCGAAAACCATGGGCGAAGCTGAAAACATACAAATTAATTGCATCCCTTTATAAAATAAGGGGCTTTGACCCTCCCTAAAGCCCATATGACCCTTAAAGCATTGTACGAAATGTTCTTTACTCCTCAAAATGTAGGCTCTTTACAAAACTTTGACCTAGGGGGACCCTACCCAATAGGCCATCAACAAAACAATGTGACTCGTCCTGAATCACTCAGCTAGTACGTCCTAAATCTTGGCTCTGAGGCTACTATATGCATCCTGCAATGGTTGAATAATAGTTTTTCACTACATGGAGACCTGTCATGCTTCCTCTACTAGCTTCACTATCGTCAGCCCTATTGTCACTATGTTAGCGCTTGAAATTTCACCTCAGGCTGAAAAAGGTAAACTCCAAGGCAACATCAAACCACTTAGCCTCGTAGCTAGCCCTACAGGGCAGGAGAGGGCTCTCTCCAGTCTATCTTGGAAAAGATCTTCAACGGGCAGAGATAACCAATAAAGAACACTGATTTTAGGCTAGTAAACTGATAAAAAGGTTTGATTTGGGATTTTTAGGGTTTTGGTGGAAAATTGGGGAAAGGCAATTTTGGGTGCAGGGATTGGACACAGTTTTCACAGGGGGTTCTTTGGGGCAAGGTAGGAGACTGTATTGGTGCCTTTGAAAGATTTGGATGGATGAGAATGACTGGTGACAAGCTAAGGAGAGCAAGCAATCACCTTGAATTCTCCTTAAACAGCTGAAAACATTGATATTAAGCAAACTTAAAGGCAGAGCATAGCAACCATGAATTCTACCTTAACACTTCATTTGCCTAATTTGCAGAAGAAAAAGTAAGAAGATGATTCACATAACAAACTTACAAGTACAAAGAGAAACACACCATCAATACATGTAACCACAGGAATCCCAAAAAGGACTGCAAAACCCTGGTCTTCCTTTGCCTCAAATTGCAGAGATACAATGAGTAATACAATAGAAGCTTTCTCCCTCAAGAGTCCAACCATGAAAATGACCAAGAAAATACATAATATAGGCAAGATAACACCTTTCCTTGCCTCTAGGGGTCGAGCTCATCATCCTAGGAGCTGTTTCAACCAATTCCAAACTGAGCACTAAAATCTAGGCAGTCAAAACAACTTGCCTCTATAAGCTAGGAAACCAATTCATTCATTAAATTTTTGCCTATTTCATGAATGAATCTTCTAGAAGAGATAAATAAGTGTCAAAGCATCATAAAATTACATCATTTACATCAAGGAGGACCAAAACCCACTCCAAAAAGTCAAACCTAGTCAAAACTGTGTTTTGCTGAGCTGTAGGTGCATTTCTGGAAAAATAGCCTGATGCGTAGCGCCCTGATTCTCAACGCGTAGTGCCCAACCAATTTTTGCACTGCAGAGACTACCCTGACGCGTAGCGCGCACCCAATGTGTCGCGCGTAGGCCCTGATGCGTAGCGCGCAGGTGCAGTCACCAAATTCGCCCAGTTTCACACTAAATCGCCTTTCACACTTGCTCTTGGAGTCTTGGAGACAAAAGAATTACAAAATGAGGAGAGAGGGGCTTTTATAAGCTTGATTTAAATTTATTTCCCCTCAAACCCACTTTATAATGTTTATGCAATGACACTTTTTAAAACTAGTTGCTGCTGACTTGTGGTTTCCTTTTGTTATGAAATTGGTTGAAATGATGCTTTTTCTTGAAAATTTTTGCAGGGATAGCTTCTGAGGAGTCTTGGCAAAGGAGACCAAGGCTGCATGCCAACTTCTGGAGAGTTTGAATTTTTTACAAATTTTTACAAAAAATGAGAAAATGACCTTGCCTTCAAAAACAGGGTTTTTGAACTCAAGGTAAAAATTAGCTATACAATATGAAATCATTTGAAGTGATGCTTTGCTGGACATCCCTCTGGCCTGCTGGGCATTTATTGACCTTAAAAGACATGACCTCAAAAGACAAAATTGGACTAAACCCTAAACCTAGGACCTTGACTTCAAGACAAGACCAATGACCCTGTAAAGAATTTTATTGACTGAAACAAACTGGATCTAGCAGTGCCAAGAGGGGAATAAAGACACAAGCTCCTCCATCAGGGTTATGGCATGCCTAATGGAATGCAATAAGATGACACTGATGAGACACCTACTTATGCAAATGCAAAGAGCTTTGATCGCTGATGGAGGGCTACTAGACCGACTCTAACATTGGCTCCAATGGGGATGGTAGCTCCTTGGAGGTGCCAAGAACCTTAGACCTCTGGGAGAGCAGACCAGTGCCTTTTAATCATTGGGCAATGGAGTCATTATTTACATATTTGACCCAAACTGGGATAGCTTTATTGACTTGATAAGTGACTGAAAATTGGACCAATTTTGACTCAAACTGACTTCAACTTTAAACAGAAAATGAATTGATACAAACAACATGACAAACTCACACCAACTAATCTTCATCTTCAGAATTATAGCCTTCACCGCGGGCCCCAGACAAAAGATGAAAGATCAGTTCACACTTGCAGTGGAATCAAAGTGAAATGGTAATTACAATGATAATGACTAGAGCAGAAAATGCTCAGACATGGTACCTTTTAAGCAGTCGACCATTGACCGACCCTCCGAGACAATCATCACCATTCATTTCTTTGAGAAGAAAGGCATTTGGACCACGGTATGCTGCAATTTTGTAGGGACCTTTCCACAAGTTGTCAAACTTTCCATGTTTCCCTTTGTCTTCATTTTGGGCATCCCATCTCAAAACAACATCATCTATTTGGAAATCATCCGGTTTTGCTTTCCTGTCATAGATTTTCTTTATGCGCTCTTGCAACTTGAGAGTATTGTGAAGAACCTCCTCCCGTGTCTGCTGTAAATGAATCATTTGACCAATCCGCCTTTGCATGGAATCCTCCTCACCACCAGCTTCTTGAAGCAACTTTGCTACCGGAATACTAAGTGAAGTAGGAAACACTGAATCTGTCCCGTAAACCAGTTCAAAAGGTGACATACCAATTGACTTTTTTTGACTTACACGATTAGCCCATAATGCATTTACTAACTTTTTGTGCCAGCTCTTCTTATTGATTTCCAGCAATTTCTTTATGATGTTTACCAAGGATTTATTCGAAGATTCAGCCAGCCCATTTCCTTGCAGATGATAGGCGGTCGAATGCCCCAAGGTGATATTATATTTGTAGCAAAAATCAACCATCTTCTTTGATTTAAACGCTGCCACATTATCTGTAATCAGCTTATGTGGACAGCCGAAACGTGACAATATGTATTTTCAAGGAAAGAAATAATTACCAATTCCGTGGCCTGCTGGGTGGGAATGGCTTCAATCCATTTCGTGAAGTAATCGGTGGCTGTCAATATCCATCGATGCTATCCGGAAGATGCTGGATGAATTTCGCCGATGAAATCCAAGCCCCACTGCTGAAATGGTGCGCTGACTTCAATGGGCTTGAGAGGCAATGGTTGTAATTTCTGCTTTCCTTGAAAAATTTGACATTCATGACAACTCTTGACTGCTTTATATACATCTGAAAACAATGAAGGCCAATAAAAACCTGCCCTTAAGATCTTGTTTGCCGTGGTCTTCCAAAACAAGTGGCCCCCACAGTCACCTTTGTGGAAATCCTCTACAGCTCTCTTAGCTTCCTCCTCGACCAAACAATTCAGCAATATTCCACCGGGGTCTTTCCAATATAGTGCAGATTTTATGATGCAAAATTTGGCAGCCTTTAATTTCAATGTCCTAGCTTTGTTTCGAGACATCCCGGGAGGTGAAGACAAATTTTGAAGCACATATACAATATCAGCATACCAAGGAGAAGAAATAAAGATGTCAGATACCTGTAGTGCTGAATTCTCCTCGTCTTCATCAGATAGGGCAGCTATCAAATTAATGTCTAGGACATGGAGATTTGTTTCAGCCATCAATTTAGCGAGACCTTGACCCTTGATCAGCTTGGTAGGCTTAATTTCCACATCATATTCTAATAGTGCAACAATCCACTTACACCGCCTTCCTTCCAGTTCCGCTTATACCAAAACATCTTTAACAGCTGCATTAGGAACATATGCCAAAATGTGAGAATTCAATATGTACACACGGAAATCTTTCAAGGCTTTTACCAGCGCCAATGCTTGTTTTTCAATGATATTATACCTCAGCGCTCTGTCCCTTATAATACGACTGAAAAAAGTAATGGGCTTCTTAACTCCATCTCTCTTTTGCATCAGCACAACTACCAATGTATGCTCAGAAGCAAATGAAAATAGAATAAAATCTTGTGTATAATCCGGGCTGATTAGAGTTGGGGCTGAAGATAAAATTAACTTTACCAAATTGAAAGACTTTACCGCCTCTTCGGTCCATTTGAGCTGGCTGTCCTTTTTTAGCATGCTAGTGATTTCTCTGAGGTGTTCGGCAAGATTCGGAATAAAGCGACGCAGAAAATTCAACTTGCCATTAAAGGACTAAATCTCCTTCTTGTTTCGGGGCTGCTCTAATTGCTGAATAGCTTCCACACGTGTAGGATCTATACAAATGTCATCTTTGGAAATGATGTGGCCCAACAGCTTGCCTTCACTCATGGCGAAAAGGCTCTTCTTTGGATTCAATGAGATACCATATTTTCTGCACTTTTGAAACACCATTGTTAAATGATACAAATGTTCTTCATCAGATTTAGATAACACAGTTAAATCATCAAGATAAACGACCAAAAAGACATCCTTCTCATTAGCAAAGGCCATGTCCATCTCCCGCTGAAAGGTAGCACCTGCATTTTTCAATCCAAACGGCATCTTGGCATAATGAAATGTCCCCCATGGAGTAGTGAATGCAGTCTTATCACGGTCATCCTCATGCACCAAAATCTGATTATACCCATAATAACCATCAAGTAGCGACATCCTTGATGCCCCAACTACCCGCTGCAATATATGATCCATCTTGGGCAACGGATAATTGTCCTTTAGCGACACCTTATTCAGATTTCTGAAGTCTATACACAAGCGGATCTCACCGGTCTTCTTTCTCACGGGCACCAAGTTGGAAATCCAGTCGGAAAATCTAATTGACACTATATTCCAGACTTGTACAACCTGTTAACTTCTTTCTCAATCAAAGGCAGCAACTTAGGATTAATTCTTCTCAACTTTTGTCGGAAAGGCTTTTGATTTGGCTTTATGGGAATGGTATGTTGAATGATACTTGTGTCATAAGTTTTCAAATCTGAATAATCCCATGCAAAAACATTAGAAAACAAAGACAACAATCTGATATATTCTTTCTTTACCTTTGGCGACAATGCTTTCGATAGTTTCACCATCTTTGGATTTTCAGCTGTTCCGACATTCACTTCTTCAACACCTTCTTCCGTTGGCCTCAAAGTTGGTTTGCGGGCCACGTCATCTTGATCAAACAGCTCCTCCAAAGGAATTAATCCTTTAGGAATAAAATTATCTTTAAGTTGCAATACATCCATCTGATTTACTTCCTCAGGTTCTGTATCTATGGAGATGTCTTTGAACTCACCTTCAACTTGCAGAAAATCCTTGATTTCTTCGTCATCTTGGAAAACTTGCCAACATCTTTGATTGTCTGGAACTGTAGGACGGTGCTTCACATAAATCTCAAACTTATTGCTGGAATTCATGGGAATTTTTAGATTGCTTGCTGCCTTAGCCAATGCATCCGCAACACCATTTTGGATACGGGGCACACATGTCAAAGTATGTTCAGAAAACAGCTTCAAGATATCTAGGATAGCATTTCAATATGCTTGCATACGAGGATGCTTGGCCTGGAACTCAACTTTCACTTGCTTTATAACCAACTCGGAGTCGCCATATACTGCTATCTTCTTTGCCTTCAGCTTCCGAAGGATTTTCAGGCCAGCAATGAGAGCCTCATATTCCGCCTCATTGTTTGAACAATCGAATGCCAATTTGTAAGAACATACTCGTACCTTGCTTGGGACTTTTTTCGGACGTAAAATGGACTTCGAATCCACACACCTATACCAGCACCATCGCTGCCCACAGCGCCATCAAAATCCATGGTCCAAAGACCATCCTCATCGTCCTCTAAGTGCTGAAAATGTGATGTCTCTGCATTTTCTGTTTGCTGCCCATTGATTTCAGCTATTGGCTCCATGACAGCGGACCTTTCTTCACTTTCCTTTCTCAAAATTTCTCTAAAATTTTCTGTAATGCCTGGTATATCTTCTGCTTGAACTAACTGACTATCGATCTCATTAAAATTATCCGCAAACAAAACAAATGACTCTAAATCTGTATGTACATAATTTACAGGATGATTAACTGGCTTTTCCTTACTAGTGATCATGTATTTCATCTTTTGTTCCCGATATAATTTCCTCATCTGACCAAAGACCGGGATTGTAGCATAAGAAAAATTGAGCTGAAGTGTACCTTTGAGCTTAGCTCCCCAAGATATCGAAAGCAACATTCCTAATCGCGGAGGAATATCCGCCACCACCACATCCATCAAAACATTCTTTGCTGGGATTTGATCTAGGCTCACTACCAAGTCCTTGATTAAACCAATACATTTTACCCGGTTGGAATCAAACGAATACAAATAATGATATTTCCTCGTGATGTCTAGTCCCAGCTTTTCCATGATTGCTTTCGGCATCAAATTATGCAAAGCTCCCGAGTCAAACATGGCATTATGTAAAACATACTCATGCAATCGCAAACTGATATAGAATGGAGGAACATCACTTTCGGGAGACTCACCATTTAAAGCGGGCCCAAAAATCAATTCTGGCTGATCATCTGCTACATTCACCGTGTCTAGCATTGGATCAAAATTCAGCATCTTGGAGATTTGGCCTCGGTAAGTGCTGTTCTTCATGATTTCCATCAAAGGAATGGACACTTTCAACTTTGAAATTTCATTCTCCAAACTGAAAACTGAAACCTTCTCACCTTCTTTGGCCGGAACTTCTCTTTTTTCAACTTTATCTCTCGGTGTACTTGATGGCTGATCTATCTTGCTTGCTGATGATGATTGACCTGCTGGAGGATCGCTTATCTCTTTCCCTTTTTTCTGTGGGGCAGCTAAACCATTATTTGTTGAAGTATCTGTCCTCTTCTGGATGGGATTTATGGGAACAACTCAGTTTCTTAATTGTCTTTGCTGAGCGGATAAAGCATTCAAGTACCCTCTTTGATACTCTTTTGATTCTTCTTCAAGCGCTGCATCATTTGATAAGATATAATGCTCATCCTGAGGGACAATGGAGTTTCTCACCAACTCTTCTTCTTCTGTAATATAAGTGGGCAGATCATCAAGAGTGAAGAAGTGATTTTCCTCTCCCACCGTATCACCTTCATCCTCGGTTTCTTGGCTCACAAAATTTTGCTGAAGTGGAGGTTTAATTTGCTGTTGAACCGCTGCCTCTTGTGCTCTTGTTTCACGCTGTTTGATTCTATATTGCGGCTGCTGCGGACCTCGAAAATTTGGATTGAAAATCTGAGGCTCCGGCTTGTCAAGATGAACATGTTCAAGTGCTCTTTCAATCTTTTCAACCTTACAGAGGAGCTGATCTGATGTAGAAGCTTCCTCTTTGATTGTGACTCATTTTTCCGCCTTCATCCTTGATCTCTTATCATTCAAGTTTGCCTCAACACTAACAACAATTTTTTGCATATCCTCCAAGGTAGGAGGATCTCTATCTCTCAATGAATAAGCCATCTCCGGATCAAAGCCATCCGGGAATTTGAGAAGTGCTGATTTTCTAGATGGCCTTAAATCATCTGGAATAGCATTGTAAACTGTGTTAAATCTGATAATGTAATCTTGAACGGACTCACCATGATTGCGCTTGAGATTGTTGTACTCAGCATTGATCTGAAGTGGATCCTTTCTGATTTCCCATCGATCTAGAAACTGCCTCTGAAGTGCTTCCAAGGTGGGTATGCTTCTAGCTGTCAAACCTCTGAACCATTTTCTTACTTCTCCATCAAATGTTTGTACAAACAAATGCATAGTCACATCCTCTTCATCTATCTCATATAGATCAAAGAAAGTCGTCATTTTGTCTATATGTTGCTGAGCAGAGACACTTTGAGGAGTGCCATCAAACATAGGGATTTTACTCTGGTAGTCGGCTGGCATATCATGCAGATTTTGGGGAAGAGCAAGGGGAGCAAATCGGGCAGCCATTGCTTTGGGTAAATTGGGTCTAGGAGTAGCAGGTGGAGTAGGTGTAGCTGTAGTATGAGGAGTATGAGGAGGAGAAGTGGTATGGGATGTAGAGGGCGAACCAACTGTAGATTCTGGATAAGTGATTATAGGAGAAACAGAAATAAAAGGAGGATTGGTCTGCTCATGCGCCGTGATAGTGGATCCAATATGAACAGATATAGTTTCAACGAACTCAGCAAGATTGGTAGCGTGAATATCTGACTGAAGAGTTCTTAGGATGAAATTGTCAACCAATTTATTGTGTCTCTCAATTTCAAGGGCAGCAGCAAAATCAGGGTTGGGAACTAGAGAATCAAGTGCACTTTCAGATTTGGTTTTGAACAAGGACAACTCAAAACTCTCGTCAAAATCAATGTCTTCAAGATACTCAAAAATAGCTGGACATGAATGAGATTTGAATATATGACCAGAATCGGAAGCCAGTTTGGATATCAAGGAACAAATAACCAATCAGCCTGTGAAAACTCTTAACTAATCATCCAAAAGTTCAGAGTTTGCAAATATACTGGGGTGAAATGCAAATGAAGTGTTACATTCACAAGCTCACGGAGGTCGACTGAAGCAGCGTTTATCTACTTGCGCTTATGCAAAGCAAAAGCGTTTCGAAGGCTACCTGGCATATCTTCAGACTCCGTCTAAGCCTTATGAAATAAACACATCAATCAGCAAACAATTTTTTCTCCCCAGTATGGTCGCCAGTATGTTAGCGCTTGAAATTTCACCTCAGGCTGAAAAAGGTAAACTCCAAGGAAACATCAAACCACTTAGCCTCGTAGCTAGCCCTACGGGGCAGGAGAGGGCTCTCTCCGGTCTATCTCGGCAAAGATCTTCAACGGGAAGAGATAACCAATAAAGAACACTGATTTTAGGCTAGTAAAATGATAAAAAGGTTTGATTTGGGATTTTTAGGGTTTTGGTGGAAAATTGGGGAAAGGCAATTTTGGGTGCAGGGATTGGACACAGTTTTCGCAGGGGGTTCTTTGGGGCAAGGTAGGAGACTGTATTGATGCCTTTGAAATATTTGGATGGATGAGAATGACTGGTGAGGAGCTAAGGAGAGCAAGCAATCACCTTGAATTCTCCTTAAACAGCTGAAAACATTGATATTAAGCAAACTTAAAGGCAGAGCATAGCAACCATGAATTCTACCTTAACACTTCATTTGCCTAATTTGCAGAAGAAAAAGTAAGAAGATGATTCACATAAAAAACTTACAAGTACAAAGAGAAACACACCATCAACACATGTAACCACAGGAATCCCAAAAAGGACTGCAAAACCCTGGTCTTCCTTTGCCTAAAATTGCAGAGATATAATGAGTAATACAATAGAATCTTTCTCCCTCAAGAGTCCAACCATGAAAATTACCAAGAAAATACATAATATAGGCAAGCTAACACCTTTCCTTGCCTCTAGGGGTCGAGCTCATCATCCTAGGAGCTGTTTCAACCAATTCCAAACTGAGCACTAAAATCTAGGCAGTCAAAACAACTTGCCTCTATAAGCTAGGGAACCAATTCATTCATTAAATTTTTTCCTATTTCATGAATGAATCTTCTAGAAGAGATAAATAAGTGTCAAAGTATCATAAAATTACATCATTTACATCAAGGAGGATCAAAACCCACTCCAAAAAGTCAAACCTAGTCAAAACTGCGTTTTGCTGAGCTGTAGGTGCATTTCTGGAAAAATAGCCTGATGCGTAGTGCCCTTATTCTCAATGCGTAGCGCCCGACCAATTTTTTCACTGCAGAGACTTCCCTGACACGTAGCGTGTGCCCAACGCGTAGCGCGCAGGCCTTGATGTGTAGCGCGCAGGTGCAGTCACCAAATTCGCCCAGTTTCACACTAAATCGCCTTTCACACTTGCTCTTGGAGTCTTGGAGACAAAAGAATTAAAAAATGAGGAGAGAGGGGCTTTTATAAGCTTGATTTAAATTTATTTCCCCTCAAACCCACTTTATAATGTTTATGCAATGACACTTTTTAAAACTAATTGTTGATGACTTGTGGTTTCCTTTTGTTATGAAATTGGTTGAAATGATGCTTTTTCTTGAAAATTTTTGCAGGGATAGCTTCTGAGGAGTCTTGGCAAAGGAGACCAAGGCTACATGCCAAATTCTGGAGAGTTTTAATTTTTTACAAATTTTTACAAAAAATGAGAAAATGACCTTGCCTTCAAAAACAGGGTTTTTGAACTCAAGGTAAAAATTAGCTATACAATATGAAATCATTTGAAGTGATGCTTTGCCGGACATCCCTCTGGCCTGCTGGGCATTTACTGACCTTAAAAGACATGACCTCAAAAGACAAAATTGGACTAAACCCTAAACCTAGGACCTTGACTTCAAGACAAGACCAATGACCCTGTAAAGAATTTTATTGACTGAAACAAATTGGATCCAGCAGTGCCAAGAGGGGAATAAAGACACAAGCTCCTCCATCAGGGTTATGGCATGCCTAATGGAATGCAATAAGATGACACTGATGAGACACCTACTTATGCAAATGCAAAGAGCTTTGATCGCTGATGGAGGGCTACTAGACCGACTCTAACACACTAATCGGGGGTTCTTTGCATCTTCCTAATCTTCTTCAACTTTCTCTCCATTATCTGTGAGACCTAAATGGATTCAGTGGCCCATGGTTAAATCTGTGTTAAAATGATCTTCTTCTTTCATTGCAACTCATTGATCTATTCCTACAAAAAAATTCCCTCTTGAAGATGGGAAAATCGTTGCGCAGGTGCTAGGGTATGTGTCATCACTTTGATTGTATCAAACTATTGTTGCTTGTCACATATTTTTGCCTCAGTCTTTTGTACGTGTGGTTTCTCCTCTAGCGAGGTCCATATCTCTATAGTGTCTTCAAAAATATAACTACAGTCCTTGACTATAGTCGCTATATCTTCCATGGAAACGTTTATATCAATTTCGCGTTGCTCGTGACCTTCAGATGGAGTTGTTGGCTACAGCTTCATCTGCAACTCTGTGATCTACATTTCTAGCTCAAACCAAACCTTGTCAACCTATGCCTTTGATTCCTTGACTACAGTCACAAGCTTGTGAAGCTTTTCCTTTCGTGCTGCTTTTTTCTATATTTGGAGCTCTAGTAGTTCACTGCAAGCGTTGGAGATGGCCTCTTCTATTTGATGCCTATGCACAGCTACCTCATCATGGTCCTGTATCACCTTATTCTTCTCCTCGAACATTTTCTTACTGTCCTACTTAAATTCCTTGATCACCAGCAAGGCGCATTGCTCATGCACCTTCAGTTCATCGGTGACTCCCCGATGTAATTCGTTAAAGGTCTAAATGGGGAGCAACGCTAGATTGATACTCAAATTTTTTCGGTGCGGCATGCACTCCTGATATTTGGTTGTCTCATAATGTAGAGCATCACCTGGTAGTTGCATACCCTAGAGCTTGGATGTAAGTACTGTAGATGTGCATACTGGTGCCACACTCACTTGAACCGCACTTGCCTGAACTTGTAGCTCCTTGAGGCCCTGTTGGACCTCTGTCAAAACTTCTTTGTATTGGTCTTAAATATTCCCCCATATATCTCCTGTCACAACTCAGACTATGTCTCCAATTTCATCAATGTCACCCTCAGTGTTGTGAAGAAAAATCCTCTCTGCGGATAGAGATGATCCCTCTAGCCGAATGAGTGGGTCTAGCAACAAATGAGACAATCTACAAGAAACTTTCCTAGAATACAATAAAAATTAAAGAAGAGGAAGGATACCTACCTAATTCTGATGCCGTAATGTATTCCCTTGTTGGAAATATTAATTTCTTTCTCCCTCTGGCTCAATCCTCGCTACTCATGGTGTTTGAATACCTGCACAAGAGACCAAGAACACAACAAAGCATAAACATGCAACCAAAATAATTCAAATGCAATCCACTTAACAGATCAAGGAGCATTAAGATAAATGAAGCATAAAAAAAACATTTAGGGAAAGTGAACCAACAATTGTATATATTAAGAAACTAAAAAGGGAAGCATACAACCTATGCCTTGAGGTTGAAGCCTTCCTTTTGGTGGATGTCCAAGTCAAAGAAAAGACTCTTCGAGAACTCATTCTACAAGCTAGAAATGGGAAGCATTTAAGCATAATATCAACATAGGGATGCGACAATCAATGACCAACCATTTGGGAATGGAAGGGGGTGAATTTATAGGAAGGGAGAGGAAGTTAGGGATCCACAGAAGAGGGAGGAAGGTCCACATCTCAAGGGGAAATCCCATGATGATAAGATCAAGAGGCCCAAATGAGAGATCTCGACCATATCAACAACAAATAATATCCATCTCACTATTCCTGAAGGTTCTACTGACCGAAGCTTCTCCTCTAGTTTGGGAAAGCCTACTAGAAGGAGTTCAGAGCAAGTTTTCCTATGAAAACCTACGGTGGCAACGCAAGTGTCTAGCCAAGAAACTTGCCATTAGCATGGGAAGACAGTGGAGCAAAATACACTAATGCTAGAAATTACTTTTCAAGGAAACTTTCCCTAGAATGATATCAGGGCAGCTTTCCTTTGATTCTTCAGGGAGGTTTTTGTCTGTGTATCATGATGGATATTCTACACAATATTAAATGTTTTGGCACTCTGGAATATGGCATGGGAAGTGAATAGGAGACATGAAAAAATACTGTGTAACAGATGCCCCCTAAAGCATAAAGGTAGAACAAGGAGTGATGGATGAGGTGCTTTACAAGTCAGTGCAAGGACAAGAACAAAACTATGAGGGGACCTACAAATCAAGCATATCCATACACATATCTAAAATCTCTGATGATCATGCCTAACAATATAGGAATGGAAATCTAATAATACATGAATCCATGGTATGGATGTAGCCATTCGAATAAGAGGGATAACGTGTAAGGATCCTCGCTATGGTCACAACCATCCGAATAGAAAGGATCATAAATATGTACCCACGGTATGGTCGCAACCATTTGTCTAGAAGAAACATTTGTATAATCATGAATGTCTCATAACTCCACACAACCTGGATTCGATTAGAAAAAATCCAGGGTCTTGCGCTCCGCCTCGACCTGATCAACGTACGAATTCTAACATGTGAATAGATGTGTCGAAGTCAAACATGATAGAAACCTACCTGATTACTGGTCGAGGATGTAAACCGTTAATGAGTATGAGATAAACCACCAATAATGACAATGTCTCTCAAGGTACAATCAACACAATGGACGAATTTGAACAATGGGACTGAAGTCAAACACCCGTGAAGTCATTTGATCAAAGGTCAATAATGTAAACTTGTCGTCGAATGTGAAGAAGTTTCCATTGAGGCATGAAAGCTCTAAGGTACTAGAACGAATTTTCTAAATCATCTTCCTAGATAATGAGCTGAAGTCGACATGAAGTGAGTCATCAAAGGAGGTCCATAATGATTCCCTCATCATCGACACAAAACAAGGAATAAAGTAGAATAAATAATTATGATCCAGGACTGTGAAAAATGGTCAGGCAATGTATAGGTAGTAAAAACTACAGATAGGACTTCTCTTGAACATATTGATGACATGACCTCAAAGTGTGGCAGCATTTGACTCAGGATATAACCAAGGATCATGATGATGAAGTGGAATAATCATATGAAAGGAAAAATCGATTACCCAAATGCGAAAGGATAAGTGACTAAGTGAGGATATGGAAAACCCAAAACGAGAAACAAATGATTGTCATCTTCAATAACGACATTTTTCCTATACAAGATATGTTTCACTTTCACTTTTTCCCCACTATTTCTTCAAATGAATCCATCTTAGTAAGTTTTATGAGTCCTAGGAAGGAGAAACTTGGTCTCTTCATGGTAACAAGTGTTTCGTCATTTAATTTTTATGAGTCTAGAAGAAGAGTAACTCAGTTTATTTTTCATATTTATAGAGTTTGAAAAAGATATGAAAAACAAAACTCCATCAGGTCCCTTTTCATAATTTTTCTCTTGAACTTGAAAAGGCAGAAAACAATATTTGAGAGAACCTCCTAGCCATGTTCAACTAAGGTGTTCACTTTTCTTAGAATAGTCTATCTCAGTCTAGAAAATGGTTAAAATTATAATAAATAGACATAATTTCATTTATTTTTATGAATTTCAAACGAAAAGTACTCGACAATCTTTTCATTTTTCGAAAGTTAGAAAAGAGCTTAAAAATGACTCCACATACAAGAACGAGTGATATAAAAGGATAGAAATTGGTTATGATCAAGATGGAACTACTCAAAAAATGTAAAGATCAAGAGGCTTGCTAGTAAGACCACTCATTGCAGATTTTCCCCAGGTAAGGGTAAAGCAACCAAGTGAAATTGTATGATCGGCCAAAGAGATGGTGACGATGGAAAGGAAAAACCAAGGCTCATCTAGCAAAAATAGGCTGATAAAAACGACAATCATGAGAGGTAAAATGGGAATGGTTTCATTTTTACACAAGCTTGAAACATGGGAAAATATGCCTGAGTATAATTGAAGATGGTTTCATTTTTCACAAGCTTGAAACATGCAAAAAAAATATGTTTGGATTTGGTTTCATTTTTACACAATATTGAAACAAAGATAAACTATGCTTGAGATAAATTTGCATGCCCCCATCATAAAGACACAATTCGAGGCACTTGACCCCCAAGATTCATTTCATTCACCTAAGAAGACTACTCGTTACAAACAGGTGGAAGGAATGAAGGTTCACTTATGAGATTAAGTGAAAGACTTGACTAGGATTTTACAAGATCAAATCAAAGACTCGAATTGGAAGGGGATTTGTTTCATTTTCTAACGAGCTTGACAGAGGAAAAGAACCATGCTCATGACACCTTGTTTCATTTTTTAACAAGGTTGACATAGTAAAAGAACTATCCTCATGGGAACTTATTTAATTTTTTAATGACGTTTAGATAGTAAGAGAACTATCATCATATCCCTTGTTTCATTTTTTAACGAGCTTCACACAAGACAAGGAACTTTGATCCAAACCCTTGATCACAGACCAAAAGAGGCCATGGCTTCCAAGAGGTTCTCATCATATGGGAGAACAACAGAGTGGAAATAATACATGTCCAGGGATTCATTGGAAAAATCGGGCTCCAATGCCCCCAATACATGGCATACTACATCACCTACTAGATCATCAGTGGATGTGGGCATGGAACAGGTGGCCACGTAATTAATTTGTGGAGGGGGTGATACTGCTTGCACATAAGAACCATTTTGGGATGATGATTGACTGGGAGTTGATTCAGGACCAATGAATGTAAGTTGATTAATTATCACAATGTTTTCTTCATGCAGGAAACACATCACTCCAAAGAGGGAAGAGACAAGAGCTCCCATGACGTAAACATAGTCATGACCAAGGAGTGGATTAAAATCAAACGTTCCTTGGACAACCATCACATCTATATAGATAGTCTTTCGTCCTAAAGTAATAGGTAACTTAGGAAGGATCCCTAACAGTTGACTAGTTCCTAGGTAAAAATCTAACAGATTCTAGGTGACGGGGACAAGTTGCGGAGAACCTAGAGCTTTCCAGGCTATTGAGGACAAAATACTAACATATGCGCCCTCGTCAATGACTGTTCTTGGTACGACCATATTATAAGCCAATACTATAATTTGGAAATGAACATAAGACAAAAGGAAATATCCTTCCAGTCAATTCCAATCAAAAGAAGTGACTAAACTACTTGGAGGGGGTGTCGTACAAATGTGAGAGCTACCCTCTTGTGCTATGGGAACAGGAGAACTTCTCTCATGAACCTCAGGAACAGAAGGATTTCCCTTTAGCTCATTCGAAACTGAAGAAACCGGAAGAACCTGAGAAATATGAGCTTCACTTCCTACTGAAAAGGTATGGTGAATGGAAGGTGCAACCAAGTCTACCATTTTGTCAACCAATGGTTGGTCGAGAACATACTCACAAGAATCACTTTTGGAGAGAGTGAGGTTGACCAAAGATGGTTTTTTATCAATCATTGGATCAACTAGTGGAGAATTAGGGGAAAGCTTTCGATAACCAATTGGAATATGAGGTTGGGAAGCCGTAAGGTTTTCCAACTCTTTGGAGGCCTCATCCAGAAGAGGAAAAAGGTGAATGGTATGATTACCTTCACACAACTTACAGGGAAATTTTAATTTTCCCTTTTTCCCATGAACCTTATTATTACTTGTTGAAGGTTTGTCACCAGCATGATCACTAGAGGATGATGACAAAGGTTGATGTTAACCTATGGACCACACTTCTAAGACTTTGGGAATACCAAGACAAGTTCGAAGAAGTTGGTCACCCTTACATAATATGCAAGGGAATTTTACTTTCTGGGGCTAGTTGGAATATTTTTCTACATTAGTGGCATCCATAACAATAGTTGTTTAGTTCCTCCCTTTCTTATTTTGTTTCTTCTTCTTTGTACTCTTCTTCTTCTTCTTCTTAGCTTCCTGACTACTAGAATCCAGACTTTTACCAGGCGAAGAGAAAGAAAGGGGTGAAGAAATAGGTGAAGAAGGTGAGGGGTCAACTTAAGGATCAACATGAAGTTGATGTTGTTCAGGTGGAGGAGAACTTGGTTGAAAAGCATTTTGGACACTCGGAATCACCGAGGTCAAAAATAACCAAACTGATAGACCAATGGTCAATCTAGGAAGGGGCAATGTTTCCATATAGGGAGCACTAGTATTTCCAAAAGAAGGAAAACAACTAGGATTCCCATTAGAGTTGTTTCCTTGACTAGTAGACTTAGGAAATGTTGCCATCAATATCAATCTAAGATCTACTAAGGAGTATTTCCACAAGAAGGATGCTTTTCCGTAGTTAATTAATTGATTTTAGAAATTAAAAAAACAAAATAAAACAGGGGTAAGCTAGGCAAGAGGGTTTGCCAAGTATCTTTGAACCTCAATATACACCTTAGCCGAAACCAAGGACTTAACGTATGATGGACAGTCTCCCCAAATGTTATGTTCAGTGTATCACATCTACAAGGCATCTGACTTGGTTAGCTGTGGCTAAAATATAGCAACCTAGTGGGGTCTCGAAATATATACTCGATGGTATGAGAAGCACAAGTCTGTTTTAGTGTTGTCTAATGCATAACTATTTAGTGAGAGAATTCCCATATACTTTCCATACTGAAGTGTCTCAAATATACCTGAAAGTATTGGAGAACCTTGGATATACTTCCACACTGGCATGAGATTTCACCCCCATGATACAATGCAGGAAGTTAACAATAGATGCTAGGTTTATAGAAATCAAAACACGTCTCTAGCCCAGACCTATAATTGTTTGTGTTAAGTTATAGATCATCCTTAGGTTAATTCAATAAATTTTAAAGTTTTTTTTTTTAATTAGGTTTCAATTTCGGGCTCAACGATGTCACCTAAATCCTAGTATGCAACTATATGAGAAAAAGGAAACCTTTCATTAAAATGAATTCTATGCTAACGAGGGAAGAGAGTACAATAAATTAATGCATCAAACCAAATGTCTCCACTAACTTTTAGTTTTGTCTTCCAAGTGCAATGCCAAAAGTAAAAATGATTTTCACTTTTGACTATCCTAAATGCAACTTTTCGAAAGCAAATGATTTTGACTTTACTAAGATGCACTTATAGGAATTATGTTTTTCTTTTCGTTTTGAATTATTTGATGCACCTAATACAATTTTTAGCTTTCAATTATTGAAAAATGTGATTTATTTTCAATGATGAATCTCAAAAAAGATTTTTTCAATGCAACTAGTCTAATGCATTTTCACGAAAAGTAAATTTTGAAAGACAAGCTAAAACAAATGCAAAATGATGTTTTAAATGATTTCAACAGAAAACAACACTCAATCAATGAGCAAAACCAACATCTCTATGAAACCAACAAGAAGAAAGTGATGACCAATTGACTAGAAACCCTAGAAATCAATCAGATTTCACTTCAAATCCAATAAGACAAATTTTGAAAATTAATCAAGACAATCAATAAAAAAACACTAACAAATCCAAGCATACAGGATGGGAAAATACCTCAGGGGCCAAGACACACTATATTCTAAGTTAGAAACCCTAAAAATTCTCACATTCAAGGATCAACGCTACTTTATATAGCAAAACCCATACTGATAGGGTCATCAATGCTACTTTTCATAGAAAAACCTGTGTTGTCAGCACTACTTTTTATAGAAAAAAATCATGCTGGTCTTCAATGCAGGTAAACAATGGAGAAAAGGTTTTTCAGCATGACTATAAGGGTAAAAACAAGAGTTTCCAATGTGACTATGACTAATAAAGCTCATGCTAGGCAAAGAATATGGGAAGAAACAAAAAATATTTCACAAACACTCCAGACTTAGCACTCTAAAGTAGTAACCAGTGATTGTGGAGACCTATATCAACCCAAACTAACTGAGAACATGATGGTTGATCAAACTGATCGAGAGGAATAGCCTATAGCTTCCCCAGTGGAGTCGCCATTTTGTTGTGAAGGAAAATCCCCTTTGTGGGTTGAGGTGATCTCTCTAGCCTAATGAGTGGGTCTAGAAATAAACAAAACAATCTAGTACTCCTTTTCCTAGATTATGTTTAAAAAATGTAATGAGAAGGAGGAACCTACTTTGTTCTGATGCTAATAACTCGTTCTTGAGAGATGGCTTTAAATATTTTTCTCCAGGCCTCACTCCTAAGTCATTCTTCACGTCCGTAAACCTACAAGGAAGATCAAAGTAATATGTATGACACGAGAGTATATATAACATGTATCAAGCATTAACTACTTAACAGATGAAGAAACATTAAGCTAGTTGCATTCATATTTACACAATTATGAAATTGAACATCAGATGTATATATTAAGAAACTAAAAAGGGAAACATACAACCTATGCCTTGATGTTGAGGCCTTCCTTTGGGTGGATGTCCAAGTCCAAGAAAGACTCTTTAAGCACTCCTTCTCCAAGCTAGAATGGGAAGCATGTAAGGATAATCTCATCATAGTGATGCAACAATCAATGACCAACCATTTGGGAATGGATGGGGATGAATTTTTAGTCAAGTAGAGAGAGTTAGAATCTCACCAAATGTAGAGGAAGGCCCACATCTCATGGAGGAAGCTCATAGGGATAAGATCAAAGGGAAATATTGGGATAATTCAACCACATCCACAATGGACAACATCCAGGTGATCATTCTGTAAGCCTCTATATCACGAAGCTTCTCCTCCAATTTGGGAAAACTTTCCTTAAATAGTTCAGTGCAAGTATCCAAGAAAAAATTGTGTTGGTAGGATGAGGGGCCTATAATGCAACCTACCATTAGCACAAGAGGGTAGTGTCACAATCGCGCTAGCCAAGAAATTAGGCTTTTGAGCTTATCTTTCTCAGAAAAGGCTCAAGAAAACTTTTCAATAGTTCTTCATGGAGGATTTGGTCTACATATCAGGATCGGTACACTACATAGTTGTCATTTTTTTGGCATTACGGGGTATGACAAAGGGAAGTGGAAGGGGTGTGAAAAAATATTGTGTAACACTTAGTGAGGACCATCAACATTGTGCTAGCGTATTTGTTAGACTTTTGTTTCTTATGCATGCCTCCAACACTTGGTTTTTTTCGTTTAACTATGAATGGGGAAACTACCTCCTCAACGTCAACAATAGGGTCTTCACCACCTTGATCACCTCCTTGGGTGTTCTATTTCTCCTGCTCATATGCGTTCCCTCTCTCTGGTGCAACGTCTTTATCTAAGCTCAATTATGACTTTCTTATTCACCTTCTTGGTCATTTGCTTTATGATATACGCACTTGGTAGATATTTCATTGTTTGACTGGTGCCTACTCATTTTGTCTCTGTCCCTTCTGTGGGTGGAATTAGCTAATACCGTGCCTAATGGCTCACTGCTTACACGATGTCATCATCAGTGACCAAGTATGGCATCTCATACTATACCTCCTCCATGCCCTTCTTGGCACGGATGTGTACATGGTGAAAGTCCACCTTGAAGTCTAGAATCATTCAGTATTGTTCAAACAAAACTAGTTACAACCTCAACGTCTGGTTGATCACGAGGCACAAATCCATTCCAAACAAAACCCATAACAACTTGTTCCCTATAACATGGGTCAGCTCCTTGGAAGCCCATAATAAGGCGTACCTCATAGCCTTACAAACGACAGGGTACATAATGGGGAACTGTGACTCCTATGGTGTTCTCCATGCTATCAATGCTATCAAGAGAAATAACCACATGTAGTGGAATTGATTTCCCTCCTCATGTGCCTCCCAAAAGTCATCCAAAAATTTTTGGCACAAATATCCTTCCCAGTTAAAATGCACGTCCTTGATGCATTGTGTAGCCAGTGATATGACCAGTGCAGGTACCTCTTCTACCCAACACTTCCTCATTAGTTTCCTAGCCAAAATGTGCACGAAAAAGCACACAACTTGATCCTTAATGCATCTGATTTGAAATACCTAAGACTTCCTTATTAGACCATAATCCATATTCATCTCCTTGGCCACTTGTTTCTCTTGAGAGTTTCTGAGAAATGTGTCGGCGAGGTTTGCTCCTTCGTAGGGAAAAGCACTTATTCTTCTTATCAACATATCATCAATGGGGATATGCATCCCCAGCTTAAGACATCCATCATGCACTAATGCAAACAGCTGGCATACACAGATTGTGTTGATATTGTTGCACCCGAAGTGAAAAATATATAACACATTCAACATCCATCTCGATGAATTCTTGGTGCCCATGACAGTGGTTCGACCCTTGTCACTCCAGCCTCTTCATAAGAAACTACTTTCAGATACTTGTTGTTGAGGTATAAAAGGTGTCTTTTTAACTCCTATTTATCCTACATTAATGATCAAACCAGGAATGATTTTCTATTTCAAGAGTGTACTCAGTCTGAGGGAGCAATTTCAATCCAAGAGTAATGTTTTCCAACTTGTAGTACAATGCTTAAAATATAAGAGTAAACGAATGCTTGAAATAAAACCTATTTGCAACTAAAAGAAACTCAATGCTCTGAAACTAAATCATTCACTTAGGAAATTAACAACAACTATCAGTCAAGGATGCGGTAGCAATAACTCTTTCCTTTTTCAACTGATGAAGATGAAATCAAACATAAACAAGATCCACAATCTGAGAACTCTAACAATAGTAGCCAATGTTCTTTACAGTTGTTGATCTCACACTCCACACTAAAGCGACTAATGAGAAATGATAAGGAATCAAATCAACAATGCTACTAATGGAATAAATGTGCTAACTGTAATGATGCAAAAAGGCAAAACCAAATTCTTGCAGAAAAGAAATGAACAACAATGTTATCTAGTAGAAACAAAGAGCAATGTCATTCAACAAAAATGAACAACAATCTTATTTAATAGAAACAAATAGAAATCTGCAATGAATAGCAAAGTCAGTTTACTGGAATGAACAACAAGCTTTATAATTGAAATGAATGGGATAACAATATAGTTTCTCAAGATGATAATCTTATTATGATGAAAAAGGAACGGCAACACAATTCAGTTACAGTAAGACAATTCATAAACTCTGGAAATGAAGAACAGTAAAGTAATTGTTGGCATTATGATACATATGTTGTACTTGATGGCAACCCACTCATCTCAGATAATAAATT
This sequence comes from Pinus tabuliformis, assembly GCA_031772625.1. Classification (NCBI taxonomy): domain Eukaryota; kingdom Viridiplantae; phylum Streptophyta; class Pinopsida; order Pinales; family Pinaceae; genus Pinus; species Pinus tabuliformis. The sequence continues at coordinate 876,028,018 of CM062812.1, forward strand.
ATAGTGTAGAGAAAAGTTCACGCACTTATATGCAGAGAAAAGTTTATTTCATGTAGAGAAAAGTTCACGCACTTTTATGCAGAGAAAATTTTATTTCATGTAGAGAAAAGTTCACACACTTTTATGCAGAGAAAAGTTTATTTCATGTAGAGAAAAAGTTCACGCACTTTCATGCAAGGAAAAGCGCGTATATGTTGGAGAACTTACCTTTGGTCCATGGTAGTTAGTCCTTGGTATTTGAACCTATGAGGAAAAGCGCGTATATGTTGGAGAACTTACCGTTGGTCCATGGTAGTTAGTCCTTGGTATTTGAACCTATGAGGAAAAGCGTGTATATGTTGGAGAACTTACCTTTGGTCCATGGTAGTTAGTCCTTGGTATTTGAACCTATGGTTTTGGACCATGGTACGCACTTTCATGCAAGGAAAAGCGTGTATATGTTGGAGAACTTAACTTTGGTCCATGGTAGTTAGTCCTTGGTATTTGAACCTATGGTTTTGGACCATGGTACCTCGTCAAAAGTGTTGATCTCACGCAATTTCATGGTTGGTTCATGGTATTAGTCCGACAGTTTTTGATCCTATGGTTTTGGCCCGTGGTATTGCATCCAAAAGTGTTGATCTCACGTACTTTCATGGTTGGTTCATGGTATTAGTCCAACAGTTTTTTTGATCCTATGGTTTTGGCCCGTGGTATTGTGAAAGGCCTAAGACTATAAAAGAGGAAGGAGATCCTTTGGCAAAGAATCTTCTGAATTATCGAATATCTGATAAAGTGCTAGATCTGGAATATTGTGATTGGGTTTTGGTGCAGATCTGGATCTGAATGAAGAAGGAACCTGAGCGTAAGGAGAAGGATAAGTTCTATTGATGGGTCAAAATCTTAAGGCTGGAATAGTGGTATCTCTATATGATTTTGATCTGTGATATGTGGCATACGCTTGATCTATAAATCTAATAATCTGGGTCTGAATTATTGATGCATGTTTTATTTTACACATGTTATGATCTGGGTATGTATGATGTAACAACTGCAAAGTTATAAGGAAATATTTGCAGATCTGTATGCGGGTTGGCTTTGGTGAAATCAGAGATTGATGATGCAAGTGTAGTTGATGGGTTTTCGATGTTCTTGGATCCAATTTGAAAATTTATGAAAAGTGGTCCTTGAAAGAAAAGAAGTAGGGAGTTGTAGCTCCCTTCCAAGAGAGACTAGAAAACGAGAGAGAGTTGTAGCTCTCTGCAGGTTGCAGCCTGCGTACTGGTAAAGGACTACACCAGTACAAAACCATTGTAAAAGGAGTTTCTAATTTGAAAGAAGATAGAGACATATTGCAGCAGGTGGTTTTCACCCACATTGGGTTTCCACCTTACATCTTGTGTTCTTTGGTGTGACTATCTGTTTTCTTTGTTCATGCTCATTATTTTATGGTACTGACATGCAAAAATAATTCAAAGAATAAATAAGGAAGATTTATTAAAAGAACTTGATAATACTGATTCACCCCCCCCCCCCCCCCTCTCAGTATTATTACCAACAATTGGTATCAGAGCAGGTCCTTCAGAGAAGCTTGATCGCTTGAAGGAAGATCATTCATCATGAGCAACTACCAGAGGGAAGCATTAATCAGGCCACCAATTTTTGATGGGACAAACTTCAATTATTGGAAGGTAAGAGTTACTGCCTATCTTCAATCTCTTGGTACAGAAGTTTGGGATATCATAGATACAGGCTACACTTTTCCTTCAGCTACTCCTACAGATATGGCCGAAAAGAAGAAATATGAAACAAATGCTAAAGCAGTCAATACTCTGCTGGGATGCTTATCTCAAACAGAATTCGTGAAGGTTATGCAATATAAATCCGCAAAAGAAATATGGGACAAGATTGTCTTGAGCTACGAAGGAGATGAATAGGTAAAGCATGCTAAACTTCAAACCCTCAGGATTCAGTATGAGAATCTCAAAATGTATAATGATGAAAGTGTGGCTAACTATTTCCTTCGGGTAGATGAGATTGTTAATTTCATGAAAAACTTGGGTGAAGAAATAAAAGAGGCTATTGTGTTTGAAAAAGTTATAAGATCATTGTCCCCCAAGTTTGAATTTAAAGTGTCTGCAATAGAAGAAAATGAAAATCTACGAATTCTTACTATGTCTCAGCTACACGGAATTCTAACTGCTTATGAAATGAGAAAGGGAGGTCCATTAGACAGAAGAGAAGCTGCTTTCAAGGCTTCAGGCAAAGGAGACTATTATGAAGCAAGTCACGTGCCAGAAGAAGAAGAAGAAGAATCAAATTTTGTCAGAAATCTTCAAAGGGGAACTGGAAGGTTCAAAGGTAAGTTACCTTTTAAATGCTTTGCTTGTGGAAGAGTAGGTCATTATGCTGCAAAATGTCCTCATAAGGATAAAGGAAAAGAACCTGTTAGATGGAACAAGAAACAGATTGCAAATAAGAAAAGCTACTACACTCATGAAGATAGTGATGGTCTATCAAATAGTGATGAAGATGAACGAGGTAATGACTATAAACTCTTAATGGCATTTGAAGATGATGATTACATGGATGCTATAGATGTGGATAGCTTTTGTGAAGAAATTTCTAGACTCAAGACATGTATAGAAGAAAAGAATGGGATCATTGATACTCTACAACTTCAAATTGATGAAAAAGAAAAATATCTTGAAAAGTTAGAAGGCGAAATTGTTGGTCTTAGAAAAGAGATTGAGAAAACAAAGGCTATTAATCTTAAGTTTGTCAAAGGATCTGAAACTCTGGATGAGATCATTAATGTACAGCGCTCTCCTCTAAACAAGACAGGTCTGGGCTATAATGGAGAAACTTCTCAAGCATCCACCTCAAAGAGTTATCTTGATGCAGCAAGAAGGAATGAGCAAAAGCACAATGGAGATCACCAAGAAAAGCAGGGACCAATTACAAACAAAGACTATCAGGCAAATCAGGGGCAATCTGTCTTAAGGATGAACAAAAGCTACAACCAGCCACAGGTAAAATCCTCTCAATTTGCTTCAAGAATGAATGACAATAGAAATTACAATCGTTTGGCCAGAAGATTTGATAACCACAGAAATTTCTTCAATGGACAATGCTTTTCTTGCCATAACTTTGGTCACAAAGCAGCTCAATGTGTTGCATATAAAACGATCATGACTAGAGAAGCTCAAAAACAAAGAAGTATGACCAGGATTACAAAAAGGACCTATAACAACTTTTCGGTTCTTGAAAATGAAGTTGAATGTTCTATTTGCAATAACTTTGGTCATGAAGATTCTGAATGCAGGAGCAGGTTTCAGCAGACAAAGCAACAAGCCTCAAGCACCAAAACATGGAGAATAAAGGAACCACAAACAGAAAGATGTGGGATAGCATTTTATGCAGAGGGACAGGAAAATCTATGGTACATTGACAGTGGATGTTCGAAGCATATGACAGGTGATAAAGAAAAACTTGAATCATATTCTGCTCTAGAAAAAGGAAAGAAAGTTTCTTTTGGAAATGATACTCCTGCAACTATAAAAGGAAAAGGCACTGCTCAGTTAAAAGAAAAGGTCAAAGCTGGAAATGTTTTGCATGTTGATAGATTGAAACATAATCTTCTAAGTGTCAGCTAGATGTGTGATCAAAGAACCGAGGTGATATTCAGATCAAATGGATGTCTTGTTCGTGATCTTGATATAGGTAAAACAGTGATCAAAGGTAAAAGAATTCCAAATAATCTATACATATTTGAAGAAGGACAACAACAATTCTATCTGAGCAAGGATGATGAGCACTGGTTATGGCACCGGAGGTTGGGGCATCTAAGCTTTTCACAAATAAGGAAAGCATGCAAATATCAGGCAGTTCGTGGTCTTCTAGATATCAAAGTTCCAGACAACACCATATGCAAATCATGTCAGTTTGGAAAGCAAACCAGAACTACCTTTCCGGAAAAGGAAGGATCAGCTAGCATGCCTCTTGAGCTAGTACATATAGATACATGTGGTCCATTCAGGAAAAGGACACCTCGAGGAGAAGAATACTTGATATTATTCATTGAAGATTTCTCCAGGTTTATCTGGTTAGGACTTATGAAGCACAAAGATGAAGCATTCGAAAAATTCAAATCCTTTAAAGCCTTGGTTGAAAATGAATCAGGATACAAAATTAAGTGTCTTAGATCCGACAGAGGTGGGGAGTTTACCTCAAATGAATTTTTCGATTTCTGTGAAGAACATGGGATAAGAAGAGAATTCTCTACAACTAGAACTCCTCAGCAAAATGGAGTGGTGGAAAGAATGAACAGAACTGTCCAACAAATGGCTCGTGCTATGCTTGATGAATCTGGAACTCCCGCAACTTTCTGGGGTGAAGCAGCACATGCTGCAGTTATTATTCTCAACAAAACAAATGTCCAAGTGAACAGCACTCAAACCCCTCATGAGCTCTAGTATGGTGAGACTCCTTCGGTAAAGCACTTCAAAATCTTTGGGAGCAAATGCTATATTAAAAATACTGATGAGCAACTTGGCAAACTTGAACCTAGAGCAGATGAAGGCATCCTTCTTGGTTATTCTCCACACATCAAAGCATACAAGTGCTATAATAAAAGACTTGGGAGAATTGTTGACAGCATTGATCTAGTGGTTGATGAGAAGGGATACATTCCTAGGCAAGTAAATCATGAAGATATCGAAGAAGATGAAGGCCATCCTCAAAGACAGAATGATGAAGAAGAAGAACCTCAAGAAGAACTAGAGGAGCAGATAAGGATACAAGAGAAGACTCCATCCAGATATGTTCAGAAGAATCATCCAGAATCTCAGATTTTGGGACAAAAAGAAGCAGGTGTACAAACAAGAAGAAAAATTGCAGAAGCTTCAAGCTATTTGGCATTACTCTCTTCCACTGAACCACAAAATGTGAAAGAGGCATGCAAAGATGAATGTTGGGTCAAAGAAATGGATGAAGAACTTGAGCAGATCGAAAAGAACAACACTTGGGAGCTGGTTCCTAGACCAAAGGATAATAATGTTACAGGAACAAAATGGGTCTTCAAAAATAAATTGAATGAAAATGGAGAAGTAATTAGAAACAAGGCCAGACTTGTTTGTAAAGGGTATGCGCAGCAAGAAGGAATAGATTTTGAAGAAACTTTTGCTCCTGTTGCAATACTTGAGGCCATCCGAATGTTCCTTGCTCTCTCAAGCTTTCAGAACTTCAAAGTATTTCAAATGGACGTGAAATCAGCCTTTCTGAATGGAGACTTAGAAGAATAAGTATACATTGAGCAGCCAGATGGTTTCATTCTTGGAAATGATCCAAATCTTGTATGCAGATTGAAAAAGGCTCTCTATGGCCTCAAACAAGCTCCAAGGGCTTGGTACTATCATTTGGACAAATATCTTCATCAACAAGGTTTTTCAAAAGGATCAGCAGACAACAATCTTTATATAAAGTTGAAAATGACAAATTGCTGATACTTGTTGTGTATGTAGATGACATTATCTTTGGCAGCAATGAAGAAGCTATGAGTCAAAGCTTTGCCTTGGTGATGCGGAAAGAATTCGAAATGTCCTTGCTGGAAGAACTGACATATTTTCTTGGTTTGCAAATCCAACAAAATGAAGGAGGGATCTTCTTGTCTCAAACCAAGTATCTCAAGCAGATTTTGAAGAAATATGGTATGGAAGAAGCAAAACGAGTATGTACACCCATGGTCACAGGATGTAACCTCAGTGCAAATGATGAATCAGCAACAGTGCATCAACCAACTTACAGATCTATGATTGGAAGTCTACTTTATTTGATAGGTACCCGACCAGACATCATGCATGCAGTGGGAATAGTTGGAAGATTTCAGGCAAATCGAAAGGAAACTCATCTTCAAGAAGTAAAGAGAATCTTCAAATATCTTCAAGGGACTCAAAACTATGGCTTATGGTATCCTAGAGATACAGATCTCACACTTCATGCTTATACAGATGTAGATTGGTCCGGAAGCGTGGATGACAGGAAAAGCACAAGTGGTGGTGCATTCTTTATGGGTTCCAGATTAGTATCTTGGTTCAGCAAGAAACAGAGTTCGATTGCCTTGTCTACAGCTGGAGCAGAATATGTTGCTGCTGCATCTTGCTGCACTCAACTCCTCTGGATGATGCAGACCTTACAGGATTTTCAAATCACTTGTACACCACCCATCTCCATCTTTTGTGATAATACAAGTGCAATCAGCATTTCAAAGAACCCAGTCATGCATTCAAAAACCAAGCACATACCAATCAAGTATCACTTTCTCCGGGAACAAGTGCTTGAACAAAAGGTCAAGTTGGAGTATGTTCCTTCTAAGGAACATGTTGCTGATATACTCACCAAACCATTGCCTAGGGAGACCTTTGAATACCTCAGGCAAAAGCTGGGGGTTGTTGATGCATCATCTTGTTGTTGAATCTCTTCTGATTGTTGGTTGTACGCAAGGTTCATCTGAAGTATATGCGTACATGTGCTGGGTTGTGGATTGGTCAAAGATCGAATGGCACAGGTTCAGGGGGAGCATATCATGCATTGTTGGCATTATGGAGGAAGTACAGAAGGCGATCATGGATGCTGGTCTGAATATTGCTGCAATACGTCTCTATCTCTTTCATGGTCATGGATTATGGTTCTTCTTTGCAGATCTAGTTTATAGTCAGGGGGAGCATGTTCTTAGGGGGAGCATAACCCTTTGCCCTTGATGTCAAAGGGGGAGAGTGATTGGTTGTTGTTTCCATCAAGTCCAAAGGGGGAGATTGTTGGCATTATGATACATATGTTGTACTTGATGGCAACCCACTCATCTCAGATAATAAATTATAGTGTAGAGAAAAGTTCACGCACTTATATGCAGAGAAAAGTTTATTTCATGTAGAGAAAATTTCACGCACTTTTATGCAGAGAAAAGTTTATTTCATGTAGAGAAAAGTTCACGCACTTTTATGCAGAGAAAAGTTTATTTCATGTAGAGAAAAAGTTCACGCACTTTCATGCAAGGAAAAGTGCGTATATGTTGGATAACTTACCTTTGGTCCATGGTAGTTAGTCCTTGGTATTTGAACCTATGAGGAAAAGCGTGTATATGTTGGAGAACTTACCTTTGGTCCATGGTAGTTAGTCCTTGGTATTTGAACCTATGGTTTTGGACCATGGTACGCACTTTCATGCAAGGAAAAGCACGTATATGTTGGAGAACTTACCTTTGGTCCATGGTAGTTAGTCCTTGGTATTTGAACCTATGGTTTTGGACCATGGTACGTCGTCAAAAGTGTTGATCTCACGCAATTTCATGGTTGGTTCATGGTATTAGTCCGACAGTTTTTGATCCTATGGTTTTGGCCCGTGGTATTGCATCCAAAAGTGTTGATCTCACGTACTTTCATGGTTGGTTCATGGTATTAGTCCAACAATTTTTTTGATCCTATGGTTTTGGCCCATGGTATTGTGAAAGGCCTAAGACTATAAAAGAGGAAGGAGATCATTTGGCAAAGCATCTTCTGAATTATCGAATATCTGATAAAGTGCTAGATCTGGAATATTGTGATTGGGTTTTGGTGCAGATCTAGATCTGAATGAAGAAGGAACCTGAGCGTAAGGAGAAGGATAAGTTCTATTGATGGGTCAAAATCTTAAGGTTGGAATAGTGGTATCTCTATATGATTTTGATCTGTGATATGTGGCATACGCTTGATCTATAAATCTAATACTCTGGGTCTGAATTATTGATGCATGTTTTATTTTACACATGTTATGATCTGGGTATGTCTGATGTAACAACTGCAAAGTTATAAGGAAATATTTGCAGATCTGTATGCGGGTTGGCTTTGGTGAAATCAGAGATTGATGATGCAAGTGTAGTTGATGGGTTTTTGATGTTCTTGGATCCAGTTTGAAAATTTATGAAAAGTGGTCCTTGAAAGAAAAGAAGTAGGGAGTTGTAGCTCCCTTCCAGGAGAGACTGGAAAACAATAGAGAGTTGTAGCTCTCTGCAGGTTGCAGCCTGCATACTGGTAAAGGACTGCACCAGTACAAAACCATTGTAAAAGGAGTTTCTAATTTGAAAGAAGATAGAGACATATTGCAGCAGGTGGTTTTCACCCACATTGGGTTTCCACCTTACATCTTGTGTTCTTTGGTGTGACTATCTGTTTTCTTTGTTCATGCTCATTATTTTATGGTACTGACATGCAAAAATAATTCAAAGAATAAATAAGGAAGATTTATTAAAAGAACTTGATAATACTAATTCACCCCCCCTCTCAGTATTATTTCCAACAGTAATGCAATTTAAATGAATGAAAACCAAACCAAACCATCACACAACTACAATTGAAATTAATGGTACAGATAACAAGTGGATCCACCAGGGTCGAGCCCTTAGCCGCTAGTGAAGCACTGCCGAAAAACTTCAGTATAAATGAATGGAACAACAACCGACTTATGTATTAATCATATGAAAATGTTACAGGAAATCGTACTCTTTTTTAATCAACGAGAGTCGATAATCAAAGTAGGAATACAACAGTGAGTTTTGAATAACGATAATTGATCATCCATCCCTTAATCTTTACAAGCGCTATCTCTTTTATTATGGACAGATGGATAAAACAAGGAATAACAGATAGAATGTAAAACAACAATCCCTCAAGATCAAGAGATCCTAAGGGATATGCTCCATCTTCTGACTCTAGTCAATCCCTTTGTTTTCTTGTGTTGATGCTACGATTTTCCATCCTTATCCTTAACTGTGCACTCCGATCCTAATCTACTTGTCTGGATATGGCTTCCTGGTGAAGGAACAACAATTACTCTATTTTGTCTTTTCCTTCAAAATGGTAGTTTTCCATTTCTTCTATTTTTTTCATGGAAAAAGACAATAATTAATTATTTCGTAATAATCAATAACTCCCTAGTTTCACTATAATTCTTTGATATATTATCATCTTAGGAATAAATGGAGTTATGATAAAAGGAAAAGATAAGGAAATAGATCATGGCAAATTCATACCTTTTCCATAGCCCAACACACCCCCCTGCTTAACCTTTTTCATGGCCTCATGAAAACCTTGTAATTTGCATGCAAAGCAGTCAAATAATAGGCTGGAGAGGGATTGTCATGCAGTGGTCTAAAACCATGATTTGTAGCTAGAACTTCAAAGATGGGCCCTGTTTGCCCTTCAGGTAACTCATATACATCCTTGTACTCTTCTGCAAGATACCAGATAATAGGGCTTCGAAACCTACAACCAAGCCAATACGGGCCTTCCCTCAAAATGAGGTTACTATAGGTAACCAGGTGATCTGCAACTAACTTGAAGTTCTTGTAATTGAATGGCTCTCTATCTTGTATATTTCGATTTGAAGTCTTCCATCTGAATTTAGCTACTGCCAAGGAATTGTCTTTGATAGAGAGGAGATATTCTACCCCTTGTTGGAAAATTTCTTTGTGGATGGGTCCCAGGGTTTGGATCACTCCTTCCCTTTTCATTAGGATTTTATGTTTATCCAGCAGCTGTAATGGGTTTTTTGGTTCACCCCTAACTCAAAGGTCTGGCCCATTTTCTTGTCTCTAAAAAGTATTATGGGTCTTGAGCCACTTTAACTGGTTAACAACAAATGAAATAAATGCTTGAAATTGTACATCACCCACAAAAGGACTGGGATTTTTTTCCATTGCCTTTTCGAATATAAAATTATGTAAATAAAAATCACAGAGTAATCATTGAACTTTTACTCCATGGTGTTTACAACAATTTATAAAATCATCAACAGTTTTTAATTCTATAGATTTCCCTGCTTTAACAGCCTTAATTTTTAACTGTAAATATCTTTCTAACAAAAATAAAGCATAGTTTTTGGCAGGTGGCCTACATGCTAGAACATCTATATATAAAAAACAGAGAGTATCCATTTGACTCTTGATTGTTTTTAGGTTATTCTTTACCTCTTCAACTTTTTCTTCTACCCTTCGATATTTATCGAAGGCTTCATTCTCTAATGCATTGATGTTCCTTAATTGTTGCTATAATTATTGGTATTTCTTCTGAGGAATAGTCTCTTCCTCAAGATTTTTTATAGTCTGCTGAGCTTGTGCCAGATCCTCTTGGAGTTCTATTATACCAGGGTGGTTGTTTATCAAAACATCTTTGGGTTGAAGATTTATCTGGGTACTCTTATCACAATTCCAAGTGCCCATAGTTTGTGTATCTTTATCACAGAATGTCTGGGTGGCCGTATTGCTGGAGGATAGTGCCTTTGTTTGAACATCTTTATTGTAGACATATGCATTTTATGTTTGGGCAGCTGTGTCTGTAACAGCTGCATGTTGTTCCTTACCATCTTGAATGCGTATGGGCTCAGTTTGAGTCTTTGCGGCCTTTGTATCATGGGGTTCAGTTTGTATGGTTGCATCCACTGTTTTCAAGGCTTTTCTTGAGATTTTCCCCTTTTCAGTGCCCTCATCTTCCATCTGAGTTGTTTTACTAAATTTTGCAATTTTTGTTGTTTCTTTCGCGGCCTCTTAATTTCACTTTTCTTCTTCTTCTCAGGAGGAACAACTATTTCCCTAACTGTCTCTATTCTTTTTGGGCTAGGTTATTCAATTGGATTTTGCTCTTCAGGGGCTGTGCCTTTGCCCTGGCTGGTTTCCATATCCTCTATTTGGAGTGTCTCTTCAGTGTTTACATTCTTCGGACTAGGTTCCTCTGGAGGGGTAACCCTAGTTTGGTCTGCCACTTCCTGAGTGGCTTCTGCTCCTACTTCTTCCTCATTATTTATTTCTTCTGATGAATTCTTGGTGCAGGCAGAGTGTTCTTGTGATTGCTCTGCCTCAATATTGAGGTTGAGCGGACTTTGGGGCTGAATATACTCACTTATATTGGCCAAAATTTGAGCCAATTCATCCTCCTACAATGGGTTTTGCGGTGGACTTGCGCTAGGGTTTAAAGGAAGTTTAGTTCCCTCCCTCTCTTCTTCACTAGTGTGTTTAGTTTCTTCCTCCAATTTTGACTCTTGGTTATCTCTTCCTTTGGGTTGTGAAGGCTACTCGTTTTCAAAACTGAGTAATTCTAAGGGTTGGTTGCTACTACCTTGTAGGTTCTCAAACATTCCCCTGCCTATTATTAATCTGGAGGATGTCTGCATTTCAGAGGCCTGTTTTCTGTGCTGGCAGTTCTTTTTCTTTTTGGGGCTGGTAAGGCTAGTCCCCTGTCTATGGAAAACACCAATTCTTCCCAATTGCTCTATTGTTGAGCAAGGCTATAACTTACTATTAATTGAATTAAATAATGGTGGCTCACTGTAGTACCTATATGACGAGATTTGTTTATGCTCTCAATAGCATCATGCAGCAAAAAATTTAGATATGCAGGTAGATTTATGACACCTTTCTATTTTAATACTGATAATAATTTGAGGTGGCATGGTCTTACCACATCCTTTCTCCCATCGCATGTAATGTAGCTTTGCACTACTCTAGCTAGTTTCATCCATGGTTCCCCCAGAGATGAAGGCTGGACTCCTTTTCCTTTAACGATCAGGTTCTATCCCTCGTCCCGAAAGGTGGCCATGGCATCTTGAAGTCTCACTTTCTTATGTGTCCATATGGGACCAACTACTGGTAGTCCAGATACTTCTACAATTACTATATTTGTCACTGTTATTTGCCTTCCTCTTACTATGGAATGATCGTCCTGCAAATTCTGCAGAAATTTGATAGCCACAGTTTCATGGGGCTGCTTTAACCATCTAAAATAGGTGATCCATCTTGCTCTTAACAAAATTTCTTGTGCAGCGCCGAAAACTATTAGTACCTATGGCTCGCTGTGTACTGATCAATCTCACATTTCATCTAAGTTTTACACATTATTAATTTGACACAACAATACACAGAGATAACAATGGAACAACAAACTATGCATATCGGATAATATCCCTTTTTTTAACATCAATACCGTTAAAATTTTCTATTAATGGATCTGATGCAGTCTAGTACCTCCAAATAGGAAACTGACACATATGTAGGAGTATTTTGGAAGTCAGTCGCGCTCCCCTAAAGAATAATAGGTCATCGTTGATCGATTTAAATGGAGGAGCAACGCATTGGACGACAATCGTACAGTATAAAAAAGGAAAGGTGTACATATCCATGAAAAGATCACAAAAAGTATCGAGTTGCTGAAATCGAGGCTTATGATTAAAATCATGAATAGATATGGAGATGCTATGGAGTGATGCGAAAAAGGGAAAAGAACGACTGACATAGGTAAAATGCTTATGCGGTCCTCGTCCCACTTAAACCGTTGTGATTGATTTTTTAAACGATATTCATGCATGAAAGGTTCAAAAACAAATTTGGGAACATAACGTCTTTTGAAATAAATATAAAGAAATAAGAAAAGGGTTTATAATTACTATTGGTGTTGAAAAATATGACTCCAATACCATCAGCAGAGCTTTGTTGCCCACAGGTGTTTATAACCTTGACAAAGTTGTTTTTTCACCCTTGGAACCATAATCCTTTATATATGCCCAGGAAAGTGCTTTGTGATGTCAGAATTGAGGCCATTGTACTAGCTTGGTAACCAATTGGATCACAATTCCATTCACCAGGAAGGAGTTAAAAGTGGGCAGGCCAGCTCATGTTGAGACCTCTTGTTCCAAGGACTTTTATTTTTTCTGTTGTGCCCATTGGATCATATCCTTGTTGTGGTGGGCATAGTGGGAATGCCACTTCACTGCTTTCTTATGATCATGGTAGACTGGCTCTTGATGAGACCCCCTATCCTCCATCTGACAAATCATAGAATTGTTAGTAATCATATAGATATATTTTTTCTTTCTTTTTCTTTTCTTTTATATATCACTTCCTATTTATATATAGAGGATGGCTCAACATTCCTTAAGAGTAGTGATGGTGGAAGAAGTCTGAAAATCTCAATGGGGGAGAATATTCCCTTATTCAATAATAATAATCAAAGAGAATTATGAGAATTAGGGAAGAACCAACATGATAACAATAATCAACCAATTTAAGTTTAAGTGAAGATAAAGATCGCAAAGTGATATAGATAGTTGTGTCTTTTCCTTTTTCTTATCAATACAAAGCAATCTCTTGAAAGATGACAATTTTTCTTTGATTTTCTTATTTCAGTAACCTCTAATTTTTGTGTCCTTGCATGTATTTGTATCTTTGGCTTGAAAGGATCATGAAGAGTGAAACATTATTCACTAAGATTTTCAAGAAATTGTTGTTCTTTAAGAGAAACAATGAAAAATGCACTCAAAAAGTGATGTTCCTTATATGGAATAGCTAATGTTCCTTAAGAGGAACAATAAAAAGAACATCTGCACATAAAACTGAGGTTCCTTTAAGAGGAACGGCAAAAAAAGAAAAAAATCACATGCAAAATTGTTGTTCCTTAAGAGGAACTGTAGCTTTTCCTTAAGCGGAACAACAAGTAAAGCAAGCACAAATTAAAGTGCAGATCCTTCGGCGGAACAACCAAAAAACACTCCAAATCGAAACTGTTGTTCCTTAGAAAGAATGGCAGAAAGTAAAAAAATAGCGAAAATGTTGTTGCTTTAAAAGGAACAACAACTGTTCCTTAAGAGGAACAGTGCAAATGTAAGCAGGTAGTATTGATGTTTCTTAAATGGAACGGTTGTTGTTCCTTAAGAGGAACAACAATTGTTCCTTTAATAGAACAACTAAAAAAAATGCACGTGGGTTGTTGTTCCTTAAGAGGAACGGTTATTGTTCCTTAAGAGGAAAAACCTCTATTGCTTAAATAGAACAACAAAAATATGAATCACGCAGCGTTGCTGTTCCTTAAGAAGGATGGTTGTTGTTGCTTAAGAAGAAAAATAGAAAAATAGAGGCACCCGAAGTGCTGTTCCTTAAGAGGAACAGTTACTGTTCCTTAAGAGGAACAACAACTATTCCTTAAGAGGAACAACAAAAATAGAAACACACGAAAATGTTGTTCCTTAAGAGGGACGGCTGCTGTTCCTTAAGAAGAACAGTGAAAATACAATCATGTAGAGGTTCTATTCCTTAAGAGGAACAACAAAAATAGAAACACACGAAAATGTTGTTCCTTAAGAGGGACGGCTGCTGTTCCTTAAGAGGAACAATGAAAATACAATCATGTAGAGGTTCTATTCCTTAAGAGGAACGACTGTTGTTCCTTAGGAGGAACGACTGTTGTTCCTTAGGAGGAACAACAGCTATTCCTCTTCCTTAGGAGGAACAATAGCTATTCCTTAAGAGGAACAGCAAAAATACAAACATGCAGAAGTGTTGTTCCTTAAGAGGAACGACTGTTGTTCTTTAGGAGGAACAACAGTTATTCCTTAAGAGGAACAACAAAAATGCAGACACGCGGAAGTGCTGTTCCTTAAGAGGAACGACTACTATTCCTTAGGAGGAACAGTAGTTGTTCCTTAAGAGGAACAAAAAAATTCAAACGTCAAATGGGACATACAAAAAATGTTGTTCCTTAGGAGGAACAACGGTTGTTCCTTAAGAGGAACAACAAACAAATATAAGCTCACAAGATTGTTGTTCCTTAAGAGGAATGGTTGTTGTTCCTTAAGAGGAACAACAGTTGTTCCTTAAGAGGAACAACACGAAAATAAAATAAAATAAAGAAATCATCTGCTACTCCTTAAATGGAACAGCAGTTGTTCCTTAAGAGGAACAACAACTGTTCCTTAAATGGAACAACATTAAAAATCTGTACAAAAAAATAGTTTATACAAGTGAAATTTAAAAAGAAAAGTTTATGTACAAAATTCAGAAACAAAGGAATTATTCAGTGAATTAATGTTGAGGAGGGGTTATCTTCCTCAGCAAGAATCTGCATAGTGGAATCTTCCTGTAATTGCTGGTAAAAGGATTCCCGAGTAAGCGGTTTGTGATAAAGTCACACTCGATGACCGTTTGCTTTGAAAGAATGTCCAAATCTGTCAATGGTAGTCAATGTAATGGTGCCATTTTCATGCACTTTCTGTATCTCATAAGGTCCAAGCTATCATGTTTGGATTTTTCTGGGAAAATCCTAAAACCTGGAATCGCATAGGAGTGCCCAATATCCTTCGTGGAAGATCTTCTTTTTAATAAGGGCATCATGCCATTTTACTTTCTGATGTTGAATTAATGCAGTGTGTTGAAGAGATGAGAGCCTTATTTCATCTAACTCATGGATTTGTTGTAATCTATTAATCTGGGCCTCATTTAAATTCAAACCCACCTCTTACGCTGTTCTTAATGTTTGAATTTTGAATTTGATTGGAAAGATGGGTTCTTTTCCAAATACTAATTGATATGGTGAATACCTGGTGGTGTTTCTCCACGTTGTTCGGTATGCCCACAAGGCTTTTGGCAATCTTGAAGCCCAATCGCATCTGTGTGATGCAACTATTTTTTTCAGTATTGCCTCAATTACCTTATTAGTGCTTTCTATTTGGCCATTTTCCTATGGTACATGAAGAAACACACCATCAAAACACAAAGCCACAAGGATCCCAACAAGTACTGCAAAACCCTAGTCTTTCCTTAGCCAAAAATGCAAAAATTAAATGTACAATGGAGTGTCAAGCAATCCCAAGTATCCAACCCTGAAAATGACTGAGAAATTACATGATATAGACAAGCCTAACTCCTTCCCATGCCTCTAGGGGTCAAGCTCATCATTCTAGGAGCTGTTTGAACCAATTCTAAACAAGGAACTGAAATCTAGGCAATCAAACAACTTGCCCCTATATGCTAGGAAACTGATTCATTCATTTAATTTTCACTTTTTAGTGAATGAATCCTCTAGAACAAGTAAAAATGTGCCAATATTACATCATGGTTATCAAATTACATTATGAAATATCAAGAGTAACATCAAAAAGAAAAACTGGTCAAAACTGGGCGAATTTCTGAGCTATATAGTGAAAAATAGGCAAAAATCCTCTATGCGTCGCGCCTGATTCTCTATGCGTCACGCCAATTTGGAGCTGAATTTGAGGCACTTCCTGAAGTCCAAATTGAGCCCAAGATAGCTTGTTGGAAATCCCTGCCTGTCTACGTTCCAACCCAAGTAGAATTTCTGAATTTGGATGTCATTTGCCCCTCCAAAACTTCAATCTCCCAAGACTGCTTCCTGTGTGTCAAAATAGGGGCAGTGAGGTCATTTTTTGAGTGTTTTTGGCCACTTGAGGACACAAAACCTGCCAAAATTTCTTGGCCATGCACAAGAAACCATAATTTTTCATGAAAAATCTAGAAATGCAAAGTTTTTTGGATTTGGAGCCCTCTAGCAAAAGCGAGCACCACGTGGCACGGCACATAGGAAGACAAATGTTTCAGTGCAAAAAATTTCAAAAGGTCAAAAATTGCTCCAAATTTCTTGAAATTTGGGCTGGACCTTCTCTATCAAGTGTCATGCTAGGCTAAAGAGGCTTTGGCCAATATCTGATCATGCTCCTTTTTCCTCTTTTGCTTCCTTATTGCCTTCTTTAATTTTGCCTTTAGATTCTTTATCCGTGCCTTGCAAACCTTGTTCCGTGCCATGTAGTGGAAAGCCATGTGTCTCAGCAATGCTTTGTCCCTATTGGCCTTGTCCAACAGTCCCTCTAAGTGGGTGTTGACTCTTTCAAGCCAAGACTCCCGATCATCATTAATCTCTTGCTCCATTGAAGCGAATTCAATCCTCCTCCTTTGGACAGCTTGACGATTCTCCCTGATGTTTTGTAATTCCATAATCACTTGTTGATCTTCAAGTTGCTTATTCCTTTGCTCCAAGTATCTTATAGTCCACTTAGCCCTCTCCAAGTCGAGGGACAAGGCTTTGATCTCTGTCTACTGCTCCTGGATGATATCGCTGAGGTTGGAACTTTGTGAGCCCATGTTTGTATCGTAATCCTGAATGAGAATGAAGTCGGTCTCTCGTTCACCTGAAGGCCCCTCATTCTGCATTAGCCTCTTGCCTTTGTCCTATACCTGTGGTGCTGATGGAGGAAGCGAGGCCCCTTCCACCCCGGGTGGAGATAACACTTGCATCGCTGCTGCAAAAAAATGTCTAGTGCCCCTCTGATATGTGATGAATACCAGTACACTAGCGATCTCATGGCCCTCATACTGATGAAAATGTCCACCTGTCTCACACTTAACCTCTGATGGTCCTTGTGAAGCTCTGAAAAACTCACGTGAGATGAAGTCATCCCAAGTGATGCCCTGTAATCTAAGATAATGAACAACCACAATCTTGATGAGAGAAAAATGATAAACACTGTTAAGTTGTTGCTGAGGGGTTTTGTGCTGCACAAGGGTGGTCATCCTCTCCATGTTCTGACATATGAAATAAGGAATGTCCATCATTCGTACCCGGGTGAAATGCGTGAGCAACCTGATGTGATAAGCATATAAACAAGAGAACCGTCCCTCACAGATGAAATACTTCATGATTAATTTCATTGGTGGAGCATATTCATCTTTAAGATATCGGAATGGAAACACTCTTTTGAGCTACCTCAAGAAACCAGGTTTCATATATGGCTCATAATGTTGCCGGTTAATCTTTTGCCTCTTGTTCCATGGTCCTCCAATGTTTGGTATGCCAATCGCTAGTGAGATAGATTCTGGTGTAAGTGTGAAGGTGACACCAGCCAAACTAACCTGATATCCATGTAAATGCAGTACAAACAGACGAGCCAACTCATGATGAAATTGAACATTAGCAACCTTCTCACAAAACTCATAACATGACTGATGCTGAAAACAGAAGATGGCCAGAGGGCAGGCCTGTAATTCAGTAAGGGTGGTTGGTTCTTCTCTGATATGTCTGCCACCCTTATGAGGTCTCTGGGGTGCATGTTCCTCCATGGGTGAGTCACTTTGGGTCTCCACTTCATAATCAGATGAATGCTCGGATGCCATAACTGCTGATAGACAAATTGGTTTGAAGGAACAGGTGCTGATGTATGAAACTACTTTGGACTGCCTTTTGGTGATGTACTTGAGCTCTGGCACCAAGGGAAAAATAGTGAAACAAGGGACTGCAAAGGGAGGGGAAAACAGTGAGGGATTAGGGACTGTTGGGATAAAATCAGTTAGGGAAATATGGGAGAGTTTGGGAATTTATGTATAGGGTTAGGAATTTTTGTATAGGGTTAGGGTTTGAAGTTTTGGGTTTGGGAATTTTGGAGAAGTAATTAATGAGCTTAGGGGGATAGGGAAACTTAGGAAATGATGAAAACAAGGGACCAATGGGATGAGGGAGTGAATTTGGTGACAAAACAATGATTTTGAAACCCTAACAACAATTTTCCTTGAGGCAATTTAAGAGGTAGGGTTTAATATTATTGTTTTAACCATTATAATCCATAAACCACCATAGCCTATCACAAAATTGGATAAATCACAGAGATGCGGGCTCTACTTGTCAAATCCGTGCAAGTTAATGGCAATTTGGAACAATTCTTGGTAGTTTTCGGGCCTTTTGTTGTGTGGGCCGCGCAGCTCACCCAATGCACCGCACCTTCCCGGTGCGTCGCACCCGTGTAAAAATGAACTGCGCGTTTGCTCCCAGTGCATCGTGCCTCACCAGTGTGCCGCTCCTTCTACCCAGTGCGGCGCACACACTCTAAACACAGTTTTGGCTTTGAAAATTATAGTTTCGCCCTCCACCACTAAACTTGGACTTTCATTGATCTCTTGGATGCAAATGACATTGATACACATAGAAATATCTTTATAAAGTCATTTGATTTGTAAAAACCCATTTTTGTAATGTTTTAGCCTTTGGCACTTTTTCACTCTAATACAAACCATGTTCTTTTGTTTCCTCTTTGATTATTTGACTTGAACAATGAATCTTTTGGCTATTTTTGCAGGGATAGTGGCATGTCTTGACAAAGGAAGACCAGGGTTGCGCCTAGAGAATTCAACAACTGAAAAACTTTTGAAAATTACATGACAATTTATTACAAAACGAAATGACGAATTTTCTTCAAAACATAGTTTTGAAGAAAAGTCATAGTCCAGCAATATGACGAAGAAAATATTTGAAATGAAAAACTTATTAAGAACCTCCCTCATGGGTTTGCTGGCATTGTTGGACATTGTTGAAGACCAAATCAACTAACCCTAAACCTAGTGACTAAAATGACTCTCTGATCAGGAGACTAAAACAAGACTGTAAGTGACTTTAAAACTTGATTTTGATGAACAGACCTGAGCCAGCAAGGCAAGGCATGAGGGGTAATGAATGACAAGACCCTTCCGTTAGATTATTGCATGCCCCTAGCAGAATGCAACTGAATGAATCAAGTGAGACACCTAAAAATGAAATGCAATAAGAGAAATGATCTCTATCGGAGGGCTGAACAGACCAACTCTAACAACCATACAAACATCACTAGTAAAGAGCTCGAAGAATCTAGATTCTACTTCCTAAAACGAAAGAAGAAAATATGAAAGATGGTGCAAATCTTCCCAAGGTCTATGTACACCCATCATTACTTCTAAGATCGCTTCCTCGGATGGTAGAACCGTGTCTAAACAGTCCATAGCAGACGTAGAATCAAGGGTCCAGGCTGAGGCCACATCACCATCTAGCTCCTCCTCGAAGAAAGGAGTAGGATGTCTATCTGTAGAGTTGACGATAGACTGATATCTAAGCTCTGCTACAGACATAGGAAATGCCATTCCACCAACTTTTCCTTCAGCTTATGTGGTCGTAGGTGAAGGCAAGGTCCAAGTATCTGAAAAGTAATGAGTTCAAAAGAACACTTCTCGTGAAGATTCCTTGGTTGATGAAACAACATTGATTCTGGTGATAGGAGAGGGAAGATTAAAGGTACCCATCAATGAAGAATACATCCCAACTCCTAGATTCTCTGTAGGCGAACAAGGATTATCCACTAAAGGAATAGTAGAGTCCAAAGTTGCTTGAGGGTCAACTGGACAATAATCCAATTGATCAACCTTAACGATTTTCCCTTCATAAGGAAAGAAAATGACACGAAAAAAAGTCGAAACAATGGCATCCATTCATATACCGAGTTCCTTCCTAAGAGGAGATTGTAGTCTAGGTTAGCATCAATGACTTCTACTTCAACATTAATGACTTTTCCCCCAACACATATGGGAAAGGTCGGTGTTGTTGGGAAAAGTATCCAATACGGAATGACCCTATCCCACTCTAAGGGTGATAGTACCTCAGCAACAACCGAAGCAAAGCTATCTAAGATTTCTTCTTTATGAAAGTAAAATAGGGGAGAAAGAGATCCACTAACCGATGTCTTTCGCTAATGGTTGATCCAATCTTCTCTCCTTGCTGCTTGCTCCCAGCTCTTTGCTCTTTCACTGGCCCAGCTACACCAAGATCCTGCAAAATGGCAAGAGAGGGAAACTACAAGAAGCATACATCCATAATTGATTCAAGGATTAGAATAAATCAAATACACAAGTATAACAATACATCATTGAGACACATGCATATAGAAGAACCTCAAATGCTTTATTAATGGAAGAAGTAAAGTTCAGGAAGTGATACAACCATAAGAGGCCCAATCCAGCATCACCTCCCTGTAGAAAGAAATCTCCTCTTCACCTCCTTCAAAGCAAATCACCCAATAGTTCTAAACTCAAACCAACAACACTTCCTTACATTCACAAGATTCCAGCCTCCCTAGACCTCATGAGAGAGCTCTATATATAGGGGTTTTGGAGAAAGGATGAGTCAGCTTGAGGCTGGCATGAAGCTGACTAGTGTCCTCTCTCACTTCAGTTATTCTTCAGTTCTTGAGTCCACTTGGAGGTTCTTGCTTCCACTTGGAGATCTAGACCCTCTTACTCATCACCAGTCGAATTCCTTGATCCAAGTGTCATTTTGGAAGCTTCCTGGGCATTGACACCTTGAGGAATGACTGTGCCACATGTCCCAACTCGCCCAGCGCAGGTAGCCTTCTTTGCAGCTGACATTCAGCGTAGGTAGACAGTGGAGCAGTTGACATTCAGTGCAGATGCTCAGTGGAGCAGTTGACATGATCCAGAATTGCCTTGTTTTTGAGTGTTTTCAGGTGGAGAACTGTTATTCAGTGTTGTGGTTTGCTGACCTTGTTCCTCTAGGGGTAGGAACAACATGTTTAGGGACTTTGGATCCCTCAGATTATGGACATTTCATGCTTCATGCTGTAAGGCACAAAAATGTCTATAACAGTCGGGATAATCCCATGCGGCTTATGAGAATGCCCGTCAAATGCAGTCAGTGGGGTAGGTGAAGGAACAACTGAAGGTGATCCAATGGCCTTCCAGCATGACATCGACATGGCACACATGGAAGTTCCTTCATCAATAACGGTACGAAAAATGTTAATTTTTCGGTATGTAGACTTTATTTTAAAATCCATGTGATGAGGGAGTCACTTTTTGACATTCAGCATGTCGAAAGTGAGCACTAAAGAGTTATTTGGATCAACTGCCCCTATCACCGAAAGCAAAGCACTTCGCTGAGCTAGACATGGCTGGAGAACCTCTAAAGCAAACATAGTGCATGGACTCTGAGCCATATCCTCAACAATGGAGTAATTTTGGGCAGCCCTAGCATTTAGATTGATAATTGTGCGTTTAGCGGAACCTTTCGGTATCCGTGGTATAGTCTCGACAGGGGGTCGCTCAATATGAAGGTCAGTATTTCTAGGAGCAGTTTTGTCGTTGGTTGTTTCAACTTCACTGTAATCACTCGACTAAGTGGCCACATGGACATTAGAACCCATCATGAAAACATTTGATGATTTTTTCCCTTCCTGGCTGCCCCTACAGACATACCAGGGTTTGAATTCATGCCAGCAAGTAGTTGTTGCCCTTGGGGAAAAGGGTTGGTTAACACAGCTTGAGAACTAGAAGTCCCTTGCTGCCCTAAAAAGCGCTGAGCATCTTGAATCTTTGGGCAGAGATGAGTTAAATGGTCTCCACTGCATAACTTGCACGGAAACTTGACTTTCTTTTTAGACTCATTTCTACCACCACCGGCATTATTGCTAGATTTATTTTCATCAGTCTTCCCATCTTGACTCTTTTTCTTACCTCATCCTTTCTTCTTCCCATTGGAATTTTGATTTCCTTTGGGGTTGGCAGATTGGACGGCATTAACCGAAGAGGGTTGGGAAGATGAAGGGTTAGACGATGTGACCTAGTTGTTAGGAGCAGTTTGTAAAGACAACTGCTGCAATTGGGTCAACAGGTTCACCGCATTCATGTCTACTGATCCAACGATACCATTCGCATGGGGACTTGGCTTCAACTTGGCTATATCAACCTTAGTCATGGGAGCATCAGGCAAGATTTTTTGTAGAATCCTAGACTGAGAATAAATCAATTCTAATTGTTGGGCCCTAAAAATAGCTTGCTCCTCAGAATAGACTCCAGACAGGGAGACATCCTTAGAGATTTCAGGTTGTAAATATTTCAAAAACCATTCGAGATGGTATTCCAGAGGAATTTCGGCTTTAATGAGCCTCTTTCTCCGTCTCCATTCCTGAATGTGATCAGAAATGTGAGTTGTCGTATCCTGACGAAAATTGGCCAAAAGTTTAGTTCCGGCATCATAGCGGACGGGAAACTAGAAATGATTTAGGAAAATATTAGCTAAGTCAACGAAAGATGTAAAGCTGCACCCTGGAAACTCTATATACCACTTGGCCGCATTACCAGTCAAGGTGGGTTGAAAAAGTCTCAACCTAATCGAGTCATCGATAAGGGAGTTTGATGAGCACCACAAATGGAATGTGGTTACATGGTCACCCAGGTCTTCGCCGCCCTTCCCCTCGAACTTTGGAATGTTCGAAGGGAGTTTGGTTGGGACCAGAGGCTAGGACGGATTGTATTTGATTGGATCGTTCGTTAATTTCGTGAGATCTGGCAAATTCAACGTTGCCAGGAAAGGAAGCCTAGGAGGACCTTGGGAATTCCATCCAGACTGGGCGGAGCTCCCAAAGTTTTGAAAAGATTGGCCTAGATTTTGGAAGGCACCAAGCTGCCCGAAGTAACCAGCTGAACCAAAAGGCAGACCTTGTGATCCAAAAAAACTCAGAGTTTGACCAACTCTGGCCGAAAAACCTCCATAACTGGCAAAGCTTCCTCCTAAAGGATTATAAGGAGTTGATAACCCCTGATAAGGATTCCAAGCAGAAACTAAGGGAGGAATAATTTGAAACACGCTAATTGTGGAGTACGGCCTATTCCCTTGTTGGCCAAAAAACGGATTCCCAGTTCCCATGCCACTAATCGCAGGGTTAGTCCAACCTTGAAAGGGATTGCTACTTTGTCCTGTAGCGGAAAAAGGCATAGATCTTATCGTCGGGTTGCAATGTGGTATATGACCACTTCCAAAAGGAAAACCCTGGAATGAAGCTGACCGACCCGTCATGGATGTGGAGGCACTGAAAGGAACTGATGGAATACCTTGTGAATGGGTGCCAAACGGGAAAAACCCAGAACTAAAAGCATTGGCTTGGGAATTTCCACTCGTAGAAGGAATGGAGGTAGACCCAACTAAAGATGTCCTAGAAAAAGACCCAAATAAAGATGTAGAGGGGATGTAAATAGTTCCTCCCCCTTGTACAGATGTTGGAGTCTGCATAGTTGTAGCACTTGTAGTAGAAGCCATGCTCCCAGTAGTGGTCATCAATGGTAAGTGCGTAATATGACCTGGACTTGACGGTCTATGCATCGAAGTCCCAACGTATTGTAATAGGTTTGGATGGCTAGAAGGTAGGGGAGAATTTAGAGCCGCTGACGATTCTAGGAGTTCTTCTACCTCTATGTTATCTTCCAATTGAAAGAGAACTCGAGAAAGAACTAGAGTGCTCCTCTCTTGTTCTATGGAAGTACCAGGCCTGTCCTGAACACTAATGCCCCTAAGGGGAGGATCAATCTCCGATGCATCAGCTACCGTGGAATGGAACCGACCGACAGTATTACCTCTGCGCCTTCTAGGAGAAGGCTCTAAATTTGGTGGTGAAAGACCACGAAGTATTCGAGACCACCTAGGCGATCAATTAGCCACTTTGAATTTTTTATTAAGCTCTAATTAAAGACTCAAGAAAAAATGAAAGCTAGGCCAACTAAGAGCACAAAGCACACGCTAAAAAGTCCCTAAAAGATATCAGCTAGTCAAACAGCTTTCAAGTATTTCCGCTCCGGGTGATGAGGACCGGACACCAAAATACAAGAAAGTAAAGTAAGGGGCCTTCTGAATATAATCTGGGATAATGAAAGCCCAGTCCTACCAGTGCAGGTAACAAAGGAAGTTACATTGACCTCCTAACAACGGCCTGCGCCGGTGCAAGCCCCCAAGCTTTGCAAGGGTGCCCTCTAGTATTACCATTGAGAGTGATACAACGTCGACCTCAGGTGTCGCGAGATTCCCCTCCACAGCCACTTATGTAGATCCCTAGGAGAAGCAACTAAGTTCACCAACTCGTGTCAGAAGCCAGGCAGAACAATCTTGAGGTAAGATCCGATAAGTAGGAGAGGGGGTATCTCTCTTCCTTATCTTCAAAAACCCTCGTGCTTAACTCCCAGATCTGGAGCTTTCCTAGTCTTACTAACGCTATTGGATTTTCACTCACTATTCAGACTCCTATGTTTGACAGTTTAAATGGCCTTGGAGAGTTTTCTCTCCACTCGCCTAATCCAAGGCCCTAAAATATCCTAAAACTTGTTGGTGTGTCTAACTTGACAATTATAAAAAAGTTTTAGTGTATTTTAACTAGCACTTGTTTTTAAATGGGTTGTTCTTTAAGTCAAGGGATAAGGGGAAGTGAAACTTGTGGTGTTTTGACGCAAAAGAAATTAATAAAAACCTAACTATATTCAAATGCACTCGTTTTGTTCTTCGATGAAAGAAATTTCTACTAGGTTCAGAGAAACTTCTAAGAAAGCAACAAATTTTTCTTTCCTTTTCTTTTACTCAAGCTGCACACTCACAAAAATTAACAAAACTATGATTCCCTAAAAAAGATGCACAAATTTATCCTAATGCAATGAGTACATGCTGATGCAAAACTTAAGACTACTCTAAATCAAGAAATGAAAGTAACTTGTTTATCAATACTAATTTGCCACTTAAAATGTTTAGATGGAATATGAGTTGCTAATGCTCATTTTCGTCTTTACACTAAAAGAAAGTTTCAAGACAAACAAAAATGCACTTTCATTCACTAAAATAAACTAAATCAAAACAAAGTTCAAGAAAGCAAAACCAAGTTTTCAAGAAGTTTTCTTCAAAAGCAAAACAAAAATGTCTTTTCAAAAAGTGCTCTAAACAAGACTGAAACTTTATTATCGAAGAATAGCCAACAAAACACTTTTGCAAGTTAACAACACAAGACGGGTGAAAACTCAACAAAAAAACGTGTTTCAAGATGCTCTTAACAACCAAAAGCCGAAACAAAAAGCTTGGCAACAAGGACCAAAAAGATCGGAAAGACAACTTTCAAGAAAGTGTCAATCAAAAACTTTCAGAAAGTAAGAAAAGTAGATGGTCATAAAGATGTAGTTTTGACATGCAAACAAAAAGGTCGCCAAAGCAAGATTTGACACAAAGATTGAGATCAATCTTTCCGCCTTGGAAGACTAGAGCATCCAAGATTCCCAGCAAGAAATCTTGTGTGCTTAAAAAAAACGATGACGCTTGCCACAAAACAAGACAAGACCAACACTTTCCACAATCGGAGAGAGTTTGAAATCATATACTTGTTGTAAAAATAAAGACTGACACAAAAAAAGTAACTGTTCGGGACTGATTCAGACCAGCAGACAGATCTTCAGAAACAAAAATATATGAAAAATCTTGAAAATTTTAAGGTATACTCCACTGTGTTAGTGCACATCTGCGTGTATACATTATTCAGCCGAAGGAAACTTGCGTATACCCGGGTTTACTTCAGGAAACATGCATACATACGCCTCTGTAAACTAGAAAAAACAGCGTATATAATGGATTACAAGAAAAAACAAAAAAACAGTCTGAAGAAACTGATCAAACTTACAATTCAAGTTCCTATAGGAATAGACTACTCAGTCACAACAAGTAAATAAACAGTTGAGCCCTGATTGGCTTGAACAAACCCAAACTAGGAACAACAATACTGTTGTCCCCAGCGGAGTCGCCAATTCTGTTCAGGGAGAGTGTCCCCTAGGGTCTTGGGTTGATACCCTAGCAGAGCGGGGTTTATCTATAACGAAAAACATACATTCCACACATCCATGATGCTAATATAAACGAACTACGTGAAGAGGGGTGCACCTGGGGGTCCTTCATTTGGGAAGATCCAGCTAGGGTCCAAACCCTCTTGGAGTTCCTTTTGCTCCTTCAACCTGCAAAACAATCAATTCAAGAAAGCACAATAGTATATGGACTTAACATCATAAAGAAATCAACTTCATATCATATTGAAAGTTAGTTATGTAATTGAAATAATCATTCATTTGTGAACCATAACATTGATATCATAAACATGAAGAAGATTCATATCAGGAACAAGATGAGTGTTTCTTTTATTATAGATAGCTAAAGTACAAAAAGGAATGATTTCACCTGACTCTTCCTTTCGCAGGCTCCAAGCAGAACCATCCTCCGAATTCGTCCAATCTCAAGCCTTCAACAAGGTCCTTCCATAACTCACTCAAGGATATCTCAACAAAAAGACATCATAACTCAAGGAAACAAGGGTTTCCTATAATGGGGGAAGTGCTGGAAGCACAGGGATCTTCAGACCTGATCTGGCATAATCTCAACAGAGTGATATTTCTCTCTTCTCTCCTTCCTTAGGCCTTCCCATTGAAGCCTTTTTATACTTCTCCCAAAGTAGTTTTTTAGATGGGAATTCGTTGCGAACAGTTGGGCCACAGGCACTAATAGGTAATCAGCAGGTAAAACCCACGATCTCCGCTTGAAATTAAGGAGATTTATTTTTTCTAAGTGTTTTAAGACATATACGCAGGTTGGGTATAGACAAACCCGCGTACACACGCATTTAGCTCAGGGCAATGTCGTGTATAGGGAGTAAAACACTGTTTTTTAAGTATTTGGACCAGGTTTGGAAGGAGGGGTTGCCCTAGGCCATGAGTGCAGCATCACAAACATCAAGAGTGAGATTTGGAGCTATAACACAAGGTAGGGTTGATATTGACCTACCATAGGTCATTGATAAGCATTATATGTGTCATATGGATTGTAAGGTTGTTGCACATGTAGACCCTGGATATGAAGAGATTGGCCCTGTTGCTGTAGGGATTGACCTTGTGTCTGCAAGGTTTGACCTTATTGATATACAAGTTGAGCTTGTTGCTATAGAGGTTGACCTTGTTGCTGCAAATTTTGACCTTATTGTTGCAAAGGTTGACCTTGCTGCTACAAAGGTTGGCCTTGCGGATACAAGGGTTGAGTGGGTTTTTGAACAAACTATGTTTGCTATTGCAAAGGTTGTTGTTACTACTGCAAAGGTTGCCCCTGTTGTTGCAAAGGTTTCCCTTGTTTCTGTAATGGTTGTTAGAGAGTTCCTTGAAGCTTACCCTCTGGGTATTGGTAAGTTCGTATGGGATTTGACCACATGCACCAGGAATAGATTGACCAAGTTGAACATAGGGTCCCACTTGTGGAAGATAAGGTGGATTTTGCAATTCTTGTGAACCATATGGGACATAAGCTTGTTGGACTGGTATCTGAGCTGTGTAAGGCTATTGATACTAGATATTACCTGCCCGGATGGACCAACAAGGTTAAGAATACCACCAAGATAAGGTTGATTTACTCCAACCATGTGAGGTTGTGATCCACTCACATGAGTTCCACCTGACACAAGAGGAATGTTTGGATTTTTCCACACAGGTTATGAATAAGACGGTGGTACATTTTGTCCACATCATGGAGGGACTAAGGAACTTACAGATGCATGAACCAAAAATGTTGGTTGTACCAGAATAAAAGGTTGAAATGATGGTAAGGGTTGTGATGGAATTTTCGGTTGAATGGGAATTGACGTGATGGCAGTTTGCACAGGAATTTGAGAGGCCGCGTTTGGGATAAAAAGACCAGTAGTAGGCATGGTATTGGATGATGAAATATGATTTTGGTACAAGGAGGAAGCATTGGGAGTTCCTAAAACTAATGGAGCTAAGGTTGTATAACCATGTGGAAGCATAGGCCCACTAGTTTCAGGAAGTGTGTGAGATGGGACTATTCCCGTAAAAGGAAAACCTTCTGGAGGAAAGTTATATTCTTACTCTTCATCAACATGAGGAGTGTGAGTAGAGGAAACTTCTAGATGACCTTGAGGAGAGGTTAGGATCCCACCTTATGAATCCATGGGTGGAAACAGCTCGCAAGGACGAATCTGAGATGTACAAGGCGATAACTCCAAATGAACACCAGGTCAATCGTAAGGATTGTAAGGATGCTGAGGAAATATCACAACAGGATAAAATAATGGATTCGAAGGATATAAGACAAACCTTTGTGGACTCTCAGGGGTTTCTAGATCAGACTCTTGAGGTGACAAGGAATTTGAAGGTGGTGGACGAGAAGTAAGGGGTTGGATGCTTGGGACAATCCCAAGTTCAAAACCTTGAGCTTCAAGTGACTGAGGAAGTTTCGGATGAAATCCTTATGAAGAACCTTCAGTATCAGACAACGAAGGGGAACTTTGGGGTGAACTCAATGGTTCATCTATGATGAATTTCTCTCAAGAGTAGAAGAAGGAAGGTTGATTCGTTTAGGGCTGATTAAAATTAAAATTTACAAGGGATTACTCAATATTGGGCTGAGAAGCAACTAGGTAAGAGGCTTTACCAAGTATCTACGAGCTGCAATATACACCCCAGTCGAAACCAAGAACTTAACTTATGGCAACCAATCTCCTCGAATGTTATGTTTGGTGTATCACATTTACAAGGCCGCTGACTCAGTTACTTGTGGATAAAGGATAGAAACCTAATGGTGTCTCCAAATATATACGTGATGATACGGGTAGCACAAGTCTGTGTTAGCATTGTCTAATGCGGACCTATTCGATGAGAGAATCCCTATATACTTTTCATACTGAAGTGCCTCCGATATACTCGAAAGTACTGGAGAACATTCTATATACTTCCATACTGGGATGAGATTTCACCCCTGGGATACATTGCAGGAAGTTAACGACAACTGCTATGTTTAAAGACATCGGAACACATCCGTAGCCTAGACCTCTAGATATTTGTGTTGAGTGACAAATTCTCCTTAGGTTAATTGAGGTAAATTCTAAGTTAATATTGGATTAAGTTTCAATTTCGATGGCTCAACGATGTCACATGTTCCTACAATGCAACTATATGATGGAAAAGAAACCTTTTCATTCGATGAAGGCTACACTAGTCAAGGAAGAGAAACAACCAATCAATGCATCAAACAAGCACAATGCATCAGTCACAATTTTCCCAATGCTAAATGTAAAACATGAAATGTAATCTTTCATTTCATTAACAAATGCAATGCCAAGATGTGATCTTATAGAAATTTTCACTAAGATATGATAATGATTTTTCCTTTCACTTTGATTCAATCAATGAAAACTAGTACAAAAGAGAAAAAGAAAATACAATCAACTCAATAAACATGAAAATATCTTTCAGTTTATGATTTTGAATGCAATAAATGTCTTGAAAATACTTAAATTAAAAACACTTTCACTTTCTCTTTCCGAAACATAAGAATGAAAACAAGCACTTTCTTTCAGTTCAACCAAAGTAAACCATTTGCGATCTATGCTTGAAAATCGAACTAAAGTAATCTTCAAAGCATCAATATGGTTCGACACTAATGAAAACAACTTCACACCAAAGAACCAAAAGCAACTTGTAAAAGATGTCCTGATGTAGAAGACTCTTGAACATCAGTAATCGATCTCTGAGAAGCAGATCAATCAATGAGTGGAGGGTGACCTAGAAACCCTTGAAACCCTAGAAGGCAACCAAGCTTCAAGCAAACATAAACCAAATCAAGAGACAATTGCAGTCAGTAAAGCACGACAATCAAGACAAATACACTATAGACACTGGAAAATTAATGACATAGGACAAAATATTGGGAATAAGAAGAAAAACCCTAATTTTCTTATCGTTTGGGATCATCGCATCTATTAGAAGAAAAAGGGCGATGAAAGAGTAATAATCGAAACTATAATTAAAAAAGAAGCGATGACAGCGTGACTATTAAGGCTCAACCTGCAATGGATGAGAAAATGGAGGACAAAATAAAAGCATCTTCAAGATTGAGTGTCCTCAACTAATCACCAGTAAGTGAAAATAGTTACAGAGAAAAAAACAAGCCAGAAAAATGATGGTTGGTCAAACTCATCACAAAATCAAGGTGAAGGATTGGATGGAAAGGATTATAGATTCCCCAGTGGAGTCACCATTTTTTTGTCTAGGAAATCCTCTCTGTGGACAAAGACAATCCCTCGAGCCCAATGAGTACGACTAGCAACCTACGTGACAATCTACTGGACACTTTTCTAAGTTACAATTTAATAGAGACAAAAAAGATGGCCTACCTCATTCTGATGCTATAACGTCCTCCTTTGTTGAATACCTTGGATCACTTGTGTCATGGGCTTGGTCCTGATGCTCACAACATTTAAACACCTGCACAAGAGATCAATACACAACAAGTCATGAAAATACAAATAACATAATCAAAAGTAACCTACTTAATAGATCAAGGAGTGTTAAGATAAATGATACATAAGCATGCACATTTATGGAAAATGAACCAACAGTTGTATATTAATACAATAAAGGAGGTAGCATACAACTAAGCCTTGATTTCAATAGGCTCTCCTTGAATGAATGTCCAAGTCCAAGCTTAAGCTCTCCAAGCACTTCTTCTCCGAGCCAAATGAGTAGCATATAGGCACAATCTCAACATAAGGGTGCAAATAGCCAAAGACCAACCATTTGGGAATGGGAGAAGATAAATACATAGGCAAGGAAAGGGAGTTAGGATCTCTCAAAATATAGGAGAAGGACCTCATATCAAGGAGGTAGCTCATAGGGATAAGACCAAAAGGCCAAGTTGAGAGAACTCAACCTCATCCATGCTGAACAACCTCTAGCTTATTGTTCTAGAAGCTTCTAGATCAAGAAAGCTTCTTATCGTCTTTCGAAAATTTTCATTTTAGGGATCATCATGGGTATCCAATCAAATAGAGTGATTACATCGTGGGGCTCATGTAGTGCAACTAGCAACCACCGTAGTTTTCAACATCAGAAGAGCGATGATATTAAAATTAGGGTTTTAGAGCCATTTCCTTTAGGGGATGCTCAAGGCATTTTCCAATCAGTGTCTTAGGGAGGATCTGAGCTACATATCTGAATGAGTACACTACATGATGGTCATGTTTCAGGCACTTCGAGGTATGTCACAGGGAAGTGCAGGAGGGGTGACAAAATATTGTGTAATAGACATATGGCATATTGGCAATTGACAATCAACAATCGGCGAATCAGAGAATATGAAAACCTTTAAAAGTTGTGATATGTGAGTGCCAATAGTTTTAAAACTATCGGGAAAATGTCGATAGTGTTAAAAGACTCGGGAATGCCGAAATAGATTAACAAAGGATTTTTATCACAAAACTAGAGGTGGACGAGACTTTTCTCTCTCCTCTAGCGGGTCTTGGTTGGTGGAGTTTTCTATAGGTACTAAGAAAAGAGTTCATAATTGGGTAAGAGCTTGTGTATTTGAGTTTAATGGTATGCCTACATTAGTGCATCTAAATGTTCTTTCGTTGGTATCAGACAATATGATTATGTGTATGGATTGGTTGTACCTTCAGAGGACTAAGGTCGATTATTACGAAAAGGATATTGGGTGCTTGGATGATAATGGAGATAATAGAATTTTGCAGGGTAAGAAGAAAACTACATCAGTGAGAATGGTTTTAGTTATTTAAGAAAAGCACAGTTGCAATAAATGGTTTGTATTGTTTGCAGTGCATGTTTCCAGTGATAAAGGTAAGAATGTTAAGGATGCAGAATTATTGAATAAGTATGTTAAACTTAGTAAGTGAATTTTCTTTTAGACAGGAGTTCATTACTTGGGACATGTTGTCTCCAAGGAAGCCATAGTAGTGGACCCAGAAATGATCAGAGCTATCATGGAATGGGAAACTCCTAGGAATGTGGATAAGGTAAAATCATTCACGGGGTTCGCAATTTATTACAGGAGGTACATCAACAACTTCTCACATATTTCCTATCATATTACATATTTTAAGAGTAAAGGAAAGAAGTTTGAATGTACAGAGGAATGTGCAGCTAGTTTTTAGTAGTTGAAGCAGTTGCTCACAAATGCTCCATTTCTAAATATTTCATATCCATATAACGAGTTTTTGGTGTGTATATATTCTTACAAGAGGGGACTTGGTAGATTCTTGATGCAAGATGGTTAGGTGGTATGCTATGTGTCAAGGAAACTGAATGAGCACGATCAAAACTATGTGACTCATGATCTTGAGTTGGCAGAGATCATTCATGCATTGAATATGTGGAGGCACTATATTTTTGGCAGGAGTTTTGTTTTGATGAGTGATCATGGTGGGCTAAGATATTTGTTTGACTAACCCAATTTGAACTCTAGGCAAATTTATATGGTTGGCTATGCTCAATGAGTTTGACTTCAAGATTAGGTACATTAAGGGTAAAGAGAGCAAGGTGTTAGATGCCCTTAGTAGGAGAGTGAAGGTAAATCACATTGTAGCTATGAGTTCATATGGAACATATTTACAGGATTGGATCTTACAGGTACGACAACAGGATGACAGGTATCAACCACTTAAGCACCAGTTACAGCAGCAAGGTACATGTGATTAGGATGTCGATTATCATCTCA
Organism: Pinus tabuliformis; assembly: GCA_031772625.1. Classification (NCBI taxonomy): domain Eukaryota; kingdom Viridiplantae; phylum Streptophyta; class Pinopsida; order Pinales; family Pinaceae; genus Pinus; species Pinus tabuliformis. Next base: position 876,060,978 of record CM062812.1, read on the forward strand.
CGATAGATGATTTGGTGGCAGGGATTTATGTGTCAAACAACAATGAACTCAAGAATATTATCTTGAGGGAATTTCATGTTAATCTGTATTCATTTCATCCAGGATATCAAAACACTTTGACAGCTATGAATAAGTCCTACTATTGGTTGAATCTAAAGAAATAGGTAGTTGAGTTCATCGCAAGGTGTTTGGATTATCAAGAGGTAAAAGCAGAGCGCAAGAATCCAAGTGGTTCATTGCAGTTTATTTTGATTCTGGAATGGAAATGGTAGGTCATTTCCATATACTTCATCACAGTTTTGTCGATGACATCTAGACAACATGATTCCATCATGGTTTTGGTTGACAGATTGACCAAGGTTTCTCACTTCATTCCAGTGAAGTCTACTAATTCATCTAGTGACGTAGCTCAAGTCTTCATGAGGGATATAGTGAGATTGAATGGTATTCCTAGGAAGATTTTATCAAACATATATGCCAAGTTCACTTCTACGTTTTGAAAGGATTTGTTTGTAGGTTTAGGGACAAAGTTGGCCTTCAATATGACTTATCATCTACAGAAAAATGGACAGACAGAGAGGATCAATTAGATTCTGGAGGAAATGCTGAGGATGTATGTTATGCAATAGCATAGGATGTGGGAGGAGTATTTTCCAATGGTATATCTTGCTTACAATAATGGGTATCATAAGTCACTTAGGATGAATCTGTTTGAGTCACCTTATGGGTGAAGTTCTAAAAACTCCATCAACTGGAGTGATCCAATGAATAGGGTACTAATAGGGTTGGACATGTTGGCAGAGATGGAATAAAAAATGTAGGTTATCAAGAAGAATCCAAAGGAAGCACGGGTTAAGTAGAAGAGTTATGCAGATCAGCATAGGGTGTTGAATGAGTTTCTGTTTGGGGAACATGTGTACTTGTGCATCAAGCCCAAAATGATCTCCTTGAGGATTGGGTCATGTGCCAGGTTGGCACCTCAGTATTGTGGGTCTTTCGAGATCCTTGAGAGGATTGGATGAGTGGCCCACAAACTTGCGTTATTGCCAATAGTGAAAGCCCATGATGTTTTCCATGTTTCATTGCTTAAAATATATGTGAAGGATGATGATCATGTGATTGATTGATCTGTATTGCAGGTGGAGCTAGAAGGATAATTCTAGTTGGAACCTTAGTGCATATTACAGCAGAAGGAGCTCATGCTCTGTAACCGAGAAATAGAGCAAATTGAAGTGGAGTGGAAGAACTTTGGGCCCGATGAAGCTACATGAGAGATGGTTGATCAGATGTCAGCTATGTATCCTTCATTATTTTTCAGTTGAGGGAAAGGAGTTTTGGTATGTGTACATATTTATTTATGGTTGTTATTTTAAATACCACAATGAGATGTGTTATAAAACTCCAATAAGAAGTATGGTTGTCTTTTTGTCATGTTTGTCGTGTTGGTTTTGCTTTTCAGTGGGTTGTTCATTGTAAATACTGCATCGAGCTAAGTTATAAAACACAATGCGAAATATGTTTTAGTTTTCAACAGTCTTGTTGGTCATAGGTGTCATTGAACACTGTGGATGGTGTTCCCCTAAGGGGGAGGGGTTTGTAACAACCCTGGGTTAAAAGTTCATGTAATAAAGTTAATAAAGGAAAACGAATAACACCAAGGTCATGGGACACATATTGCAAGTTAAATGTTGGGAAAAACATCCTAGTGGGTGTCACTTTCGGTTTATTATGGCTAAAGAAATTGGGAAAGGCATTGGAAAAGGCAAAGAGGCATTAATTGTCATTTATTTATGAAAAAAAGGAATATATGAGAAAATGGAGATGAAATATCACAAGTTTTCATGGAGGAAAATTGAAGGAAAATGAAGAAAATATAGGCCTCGATGATAAAAAGGCTTATGAGGATCAGTTCACAATTTTTGCAGGTTTACCGTTTGTCAGTTTAGTTTTGAATTTCTCTCTATTCTCTCATACTATTTCACACTTAGAGAATTCTTACATCATTCTAGCATTATAGAAAGTAAGGAAAGCAAATACAAGGGAAGAAAAAGGAAATCAAATGACAAGCAAGGAAGGTTAGATAAAGTAGATTCCGTAGGAAGACTTATAGGTAATAGGTTGCAGGTGTGATTTTCTTGTTGGTTTGTGAATGCATGGTACATGAATTTGTTTATTTGGTTCTTTTGTTGTCATTGGCATGGGTTTTTCCTGGTGTGATAATGGTTTCAACCTTGCCTTTCCATTTCCAAATAGTCGTGGTGTGACGAAATTCTTTGTTTGGTTGAGTTATGGATTGTCGGGAGGTTTTGGAACCTGGTGAGGTCATCTTAGGAAAATTCCCAAGGTTTAGGGGTGGATGTGGTTTAATCTCTGAGAATCCCTTGATAGGTGAGAAGAGACAAGAAAATTCCTCAAGGTATTGATGAAGAAACTCTAAGGAATCCAAGCTTCTTTTGGTTTTAGTGATCTCTTGCCCGGTTTTGGAGGGATCGCGGTAGCCTTAGGTTGGAGGTGGTTTAATATACAAGAAGCCCTAGTTGTTCATGAATTGATTTTCCACATTCATGCTTAGAATATGGCATGAGCGTGATTCGCTGAAAGAAAGATTTGGTTCAGCTCAATCTATGGTCAGGTGGTAGATGGAAGTCCCTGACCTAGTTGGATTTTGCATCAATTAATAAGAGTTATTTTCCTATGGATTATATGATCATTGGTACATGTTATTATGGTGATTTGATGGTTGTTATGTCATGGTTAGTTTTAGCTACCTATACCAATAGGTTTCATTTTTCATGATTGGCAGGGGAAGTGCCAATATGATCTACTTTGGTGAAGCAAAGATATCATATTTTTTGGGAAACACTTACCTACAGTTGTTTGATGCTGTCCTACTTCTGAATGGGTGATCCAACAGTCTAAGCTGGGTCATGCCATATTTCAATTTTTGTTGTGGACTAGAGAAAGAAATCTGTCCAAACTGTTCAATCTTGGCAGATAAGTAGTTACGTAGATAATGAAGGTTCCCAACTGCTTAATCTAGGGCCTTGGAAGTAATAAGGCTAGCCTTAGATAGAAAATCAAAAAGAAAATGGAAAAAGAAAAGAAAAGAGCAATTGAGGGTTTTCCAGTCTAAGTGCACCCTCCTTGAAGTAACAAAAAATGCTAGGCAATAGAATGGGTAGGTAGATGGGGTTGCAGAAGCATGATTTCTTTCATATCTCTAGCCTAAACAAAGGAAACACATGGTGGCCAGTGCAGATCTTTCTATTCAGCAGCTTTGTAGCAACAAAAGTGAAGCATGTCTAACTTCCCAATCATTCCCCATCAAGCTCCTTGCTAACATCCCACTATCACCTTGGTTCATGAGAGAAATCAAACTCATTTATTGATCCTTGTTGCATAAAGAGCCACATTTCCTGTGTAAAAATCTTTTCATTTTGATCTACTCTCCTAACTAAGTTTGTTCCCTAAAAATGTACTGTTTGCCTCCTCTCTTCCATATCTCCCACCAATACTAACTACTAACTCTATTATTACTTAACTCCCTAGTTCCCCTTTTCCCTATCATTATATCACTATTGTATATGAAAAGCCCCAAAGTATATATTCCCCCTTCCCTAGGCAATATAGCCTTATAGCTCTAAAAGAGGTCGGGCAATAGTGCAAATTTGTGTTCATATCTTGTTTTGGGAATTAAAATAACAACCGGTTGGTTTAATAGCCCTAGAGCCTTTTATAAAGAATTTAATATGTTGTTTACCCGATTGTTCCATAAAACCCACAAATGTCATATATCCTAAGTTTTACCTATCGGCGCGCTCACCACAAAAAACAAAAGGAAATATTATTTAAATGTCGTCGGGACCCTCCGTATCCATCCCGCACCTCCACAGTCCGTCGTTCGTCGGATCTGGGCCCTCCCATTCGACGGCTCACATCAATATCAGACCACCCCCAATGCCTATACGTTAACGCCCGAAATCTGTCAAAGGGTGACGTCAGGGCTCGGACCCGCGTCAATCCTGCGTTGTATCGGGCGGCCTCCTGCCAAAACCGCGCCCGTACCTTAAGCGGTCCGATATTACCGCTTACCGCCCGCCTAGTCGGCCCTACGTCACGTCCATGTCACGCATACGTCACTGCCACTTCAGCGTCACATCACCGCTCCATCCGCCATCGCCCTGAGTTGTTCGCCACGTCCCCCATCCACGTAGACAACTCGCAGATTCCCACGTCATCACTCCATACCTGACCCCACCCATGACGTCATGCTGACGTCATCTGCCAAAAGGCGCAAAAAAGCCAAATTTTCACTATGTTGCCCAAAAAACCCGTTTTTTCGCGTTATTTGCATTATTACTCACCGTACTCCTGCATGAGCGAGCACGTCGTTTACCTACCAGCTTTGAAGACTGATCCTCGCTGTCGGCGCCCTGAATTCACCTGCATTACCACCATTGCCCGAAGTATACCAGGTATTTATCAAGTTATCCCCTCTGCGCCTGGTTTTTTCCACAATTCTCTGAGGAAACTAAGAAAATAAAAACACAATAAGTTCAAGAAATTTTCATGAACCACTGGTCCTCTTCCACACTGTAAGTCCAATTTCACTCACAGAAGTCCCCATTGTGCCGCATTTCCACGAATTTACAGTCTGTTTGCGCATTCGCAAACTAAAACCTCTGCTAGACAAATCCACCGGGAAAGCAAGTCCCAAATCCTGGCATTTGCTCTCTGAATCTATCCTAAGTGCATTTGGACTCAGTTTTACCCCAGTTTACTTCTTCCCCTCTGCAAATTTCCCTGCTCCTGCAAAATTCATTGCTCTGTATTGTTGTGCCCAGAAAAACAAGTTCAAATACAATTCAAAGTATCAATTGATCATGGAAACTCCAGTAGCATTGAACATTGCACCTTTAAATGCCCCACAAAGAGAGCTAGAGTGGCTGCCCCAGGCTGACAGAGACTACCAAATGGCAGAAGGAATCCCAGATTACAGCAAATACCATATTCATGTACTCAATGATCTCAAAGCCAAACATCTCAGTGGAAATGATATCCTAGGGATTTGGGACTCCAATTTGCCCATTTTCAATCTTCCTCAAGTCAATATCCTGCCAGATTTGATACATCGATGCAGTGCCAACTATGACCCATGTCAGAGAGTTGTCCTTAGTCCCTCAGGCTCAGTATTGTTCCATGTCACCCCTGAGGCTATAAATCAAATGTTGCACTTTCATAATACAAAGCCATTGACTCCTCTCTCCATGATGGATTTGATAAAGCAAGGAGGCAAGCTGTCCAATGCCCAAATTATAAAGATCAATCAATTATTCATTCAATCAGGCTCTCAAACTGTGAGGACCCCTCCTATTGGAAATGTATATCTCAATGAGTTGGGCAAAATGCTTGTGGACATGATCAGTTATGTCCTGGGATACAGATCAACTGATGATGTTGATGAAACCATTCTGGCCATGATGTCTATCTTCTCCCCTGGAAAGCCTCCTGCTGTTCACTATGATTATGCTACATACATTGCCAATAAAATTCATGAGCAATTGATGAATCTAGAAAGGGAAAGGATATTTAGTTACACTTCTTACATCTATCACTTGTTTCTATTCTATCAGCCTGATAGCTTCCATATTACTCTCAAGAATTTTGATGCCCAAGGGAACCAAAGGTCTGTAGTATTTTGGTCTTCAGTCTTTCATCACATATCTTTTTCACCATATAACTACTGTGAATTCATAGACCTATTTATCCATCCAGCCATGTCCTTGCTGATGAGCTCTCCTCCTCCAAGATTGACAGATGAGATGCAAATAATCCTCCAGCTCTCAAAGGCCTACAGCATTGGGGATTGGTACTCTTACCAACACCATACAGTGATCAGAATATATGGTTGTGAGTTAGCCCCATATAGGTTACCAAGATATGTCCCTATGAGACTTTTTCCTTTAGAATATTTCAGACAATTTGGAAATGTAGACATGGTCCATTTCCACAGCAAAAATAAGAAGGTACAACTCAAAGTCAGAAATCAGCTAGGCCCATTTATTTATAATAAAAGAGAAGAGGCATGGCAAGAAGCAGATAAGATCCTACAACGCCTCGGGTTGCAAACCAGTTTCCTCTGGATACCCTATGATCCAAATCACTTCATTAGCCTTAGAAGGGTCAAATATAAGTTGGCTAGCTATGATCATGTCAGGTTGCCTCATATTGAAAAATATGCAAATCTATTAAGATGGAAAGAGGGCACCCTAGAAGAGGCAAGTACTAAAGAGGAAATAGCACAAAAAGAAGCAAAGAAACTTGAGAATGAAGCTGACTTGGAAAATTGTGGGCAGGTTTCTTCTTCTTATCATACTCAACTTTGAGCAGCTACCTCGTCCTCTACAGGCCCCCAGCAAGCAGCTCAAACTACTCCTCAGGCAGCCAGCACAGATAAAGGGAAAGAAATGGAGCAGGATCAGCCACTCCCAACAGCAGAACAGCAGAAAGAGCAGACCAAACAGCAAGAAGAAATGGCTAAGGCCCCTATATCTACAGAGAAACAGGCTCAAGAAAGTGTGCCCCCAAGGCAAGAAACAGCAGTGGATACCTCAGTGCTCCAAACCCCGTTGAATGAAGAGAGAACCAGGAAGAGGGATAGACAGTAAGAAACTCCCCTCACTACATCAGCAAGTCAACAAGGGGAGAAAAGGAAAAGATTAAATCCTTTTTCTGAAGAAGAGATGCATATTGGACCATCAATGGGTATGGGCCCCTCTAGCATGGAAGCATCAACCAGTTCCTTCCAACAAGAACAAGAAAGACCACTTGGAGGAGAGGTCAGCTCCTCAAGCCAGCAAAGAAGGGCAAAATCTAGCATTAAGCAGCAATTTATTGATATTAAGAAAAGGAATGAGCTAGTCAGATTCCAGCTTTACAATCATTTGCTCAATATGGCTCCCACCAACCAACAAAGGCTCATGTCAGCATATGACATTACAGAGGGGAAGATGACTATGAGCCATTTCATGCCTACCATGCTGCAACCACAGTCAGCTGCAGATTACATCAGAACCAACCTGGAAGTATTTGCAAAAGACATCCTCCAAATGGACCAAATAGAGCTACATAAGCAAACGGGTGAGATGGTCTACTCCACTCTTGTAGACAAAATCGTTCTGGCACACAAACTGCAAAATAGTCTCCATAATACTACTGCCCAATTAGAATTGGAGAAAGCCTCTTCTCAAGCCAAAGACAATAGGATTAGGTCTTTGGAAGATATCATTATAGAGCTTGGGCATGACCCAAGTGATCCTAAAGCTGTGCAGGTGCTCATGAAGAAAAAAGATGAAGATATAGCAGCTTTGAGGAAGATGGTCAAAATTCCAGCAACCCTTCACCCCCAAACAGAAGATGTTGCTCAGCAGAGAAAGGACCAAGATGTAGCAGCCATGCTGCTGACATTACACAAGCAATTGGTAGAAACAGAAGGCCGATTGATAGCAACAGAGGGTGCATTACAGGCAGCCCTGAAACAGAAAGAAGGAGGGCAGATATCTCAGCCCCCTCAGCCAGTAATCAACCTTGAGGAGCCTCCTCAGATTATAAGTCCTCCCACAGGACAAACAGCAGAGGCAGGCCCTTCAGCAGCAGCACCAGCAACAACATCAGGACAGACACCAAGCCTTGATATGCAAAATATGATGAAAGAACTTCAAGCTCTGGAGGACCAGATGGCAGAACTAAATGAGGCCAAGGAAAAACTGGCTACACTTAATGAAAAATATGATAAATCAAAGCAAAGTGTAGCTGAAAAAACAAGAGAGGTAAGGGCTCTTGAGAAGAAAATAAAAGAACTGGAGAAAGATCTCTCCCTTGATAAAGTTGTGGCTGAAATCAGGAAAGTCCTGTGGGCCAATATTGGACAGTCTATAACAGATCAATGGCAATATATTGAAACCATCCATGAGCATATAGATCTCATAGGCAGGGCCCAAAAAGAAAGCCAAAGAGCAAGAGAATCTCTAGGCAATATGCCTGAGATAGCCAATAGGATGATCAATGTCCTTAATAATCGCACAGGCCCCCAACTGGCAACAATGGGTATCTCTAACAAAACTGATACAATTTTACTGGTGAAGAGGGTGCTCACTTTGAGAAATCATGTGCAAACATTGGATAGAAGGTGCCAGGAAATGCAAACAGAGGTGAACAAATTCATGGAGAAATTTACAGCATTACATAACAGAGGTCTTCCCAGCCTACTAACCAGTGCAGGTAGGCTACTATCTCATGAAAACTATGCCAAGAGGGTAAATACATATGCCACCAATCAGATCACTGCAGCATCAAGTGCCCCAGAGGAAACAGGACCTGCATCTGGGCAGAGCCTCTATGACAAAATAGAAAATTTGTTTTTTATCATGAATAAGATTAGACATCTGTTTGAAGTGCCTCCAAATTACTACAAATATACTGAGGCAGATGAAACCTTAGGCACAATTTTGAGACATCAGTTGCCTACTCAGGAATGGTGGACAAGCATGATACAGACATTGCTGTGAAGAAACAGATTTTTCACCAAACTTTTTTACATCAATCATAAGTCATCATGTTCAGAAAATTGGTATATTCACTATGACTGGAGAGGAGTGGACAGAGCCAACTCAGCAAACAAATTTTCCCACTAAAGCAACACTGACAGATGCAGATGACGTGAATGAGATAGTTTCAGCACGACAAAGCAATAAAGGGCGTATTATTCAGAATCAATGCAAAGCACCCTGCAGAGCCAGTTGCCCTCAAAAGTCAAGAACTTCTGACAAACAGCAAGCAGCTGTTGTATATTCATTAAAGTAGCTTTTAATTTTGTAAGAAATATCTTTGAAAGTTGGTAAGAGCAGTTATTGTGCAATAACTCACTATTGAGATATTTCTATGATATTTTGTATATATGCACCCCCGCACAGTTTATTGGGGGTTGTTGTTACTCATTTGTTCAAGAGAACTCGGCTGTATTTCCTCTGAAAGATTAATAAAAAGGAGCTGTTGGTTTCCAAAGGAATGATTTTGGCCTGGAAATGACGTGATGAAACTAGTGACTGCTGCAGGATTCTCGTGTTATGGCGTGATACAGTAAGTGTTTTCTAACCGTATTTGTATTTCATTTCTTACTTGACCTGTCTATGATGCATGGTGATTAATCTTGGTAGAAAGGTAAAAGACTAGTTCAGGATTTGTCCATTAAAGACACCCTAAACTCAAACATTGCTACTAAATATGTTTTCTAGGGTTAGCTGCAACTATGGAATTCTTAAATGCTCCTGTTTGCTCTAATCATATGATAAGTCTTTATTCAACAATTCTCACTTGCTGCTGATTATGATTTGTCTTTTATTCTCTGTTACACTGTGAAAGAACTCTTAACTGCCTCTTACTGGTGTAATCTATACTGTCTATTGTCTAAAATCAAAGTTTGTATCATGAATACCCATCTGGCCCTGCAGTGAACCTCTCTTCATCACATATATCAAACCCTTTCATTTCTGAACTCCACATGCCCAATGGATTGAGCTCTCTTTGATATCTGCATGCCCTTCCTTGAACAACAGTCTGCAACCAAGATTCAAACAAATTCCCATCTCATAACTAGCCTAAAATCTTCAAGAAACAAAGTTAAAACTAAAAGAGAGATCCCTCTCTGATTACAGGGAGGCTAGAACCTGTAATCCAAAGCTTGGTTAGTGGTTACCCCGGCCATATGCCCTCAGGAGTCAAAGGGAACAACCTGGGTGTTAACAGTTAGTAATCTGGTTATATGTAGCTTATAAGCATGGATTTGCAATGTACTCTAGCTATGTCTTGTTCAGGATTTGATAAGTATTTGATGGTTAATGAATGCATCAGCTAATAAATGTTATTGCAGCTATTATGAGAGGGAATTAGATATTCTTGCTGATTCTCAGATAAGTTTTAGACTCCTATGTTCAAATATGCTTTCATGACCTGTAGATTACATCTTCATCATATGTTTGGTGAAATGAATTTCATGGCTAGGCCTGGTTAGGTCAATTATTTTATTAGGTTTTGTATGATTGGAATTGTCTTAAAGTCTTTTATCATTCTGGAATGTCCCAAGAAGTTCTGGGGAGTGGTCTGGAGATTGGCCTAGAATTGTGGCTTAGATCTCAGGACTAGAGGCACTGAAATGAGCAGTTTAGGACACAACCACACTCAGGCAGGCTTGTGCATGCCATTGGAAAGTCACAACTGCACTCTTGTAGGCATGTGTATGTGGTTTAGGTGTTAAGTCACTGAGAAAGTAGTCTAGCTCAGAGTTGGGTCACCTAGGGTGGTTAATTGACCCCTAAGTGCCTTGTAAGCCATGTAGGATGTTAGTTTGTGGTCAGTAAGTTCTAGTTGTTGGCCTCACTTGCATAAATGAATCTTACTAGAATATTAGGCCATTAGAAGAGCAAAAGAAACTCCTTTTATGGAAACCTTGATATGGAATGGCTTCAATTGATGGACTTCACTTGACAATAAAAACGTTATTCACGAGACACGTTATCTAACAACACTAAACACCAAAGTACCAAAAATCCTAAAACATGATGTCATAGTGATGTTAGAGATTGTGAAGTGGAAATTCTATTGGATGATCTAGATATAACACTTTAATACTACAAAAGGTATGGAAATAGGTGCCACATGTCAGATGATGTGTCAACATCCACCATGTCCTAGATGGTGATTGGTTGTCATAGAATGAGGTGCCAGGCTGAGATGTCATTCCAACATGTTGGGATATTGGGATATATTGGCATACTAGCATATGACATATCAGGATATTGGGATATCAGTATATAAATATACAAGGATATTGGAGAGATTGAAAAATGCACCTTTTGTAGAACTTTGTAACACCCATCATTTACCCAGGCTAACCGATCTACTAGGTTAAAATTGTAATGAAGAGTTAATATGATATGATTCAATTCCCCAAGTACATTTAAGGAAGTGGAACCGATATGGAAGACTAATATGGCCTTCCACACATGTTGCAGAATCTTTAGGAGCCAACCAACCCTTCCAGGTGACCAACCCTTGAGGAAACTTGATTTTTTAGTGGCCTATAGCCTTGGCCACTCCCATGACAATGCATGAATGTGAATGGGACCCTACAATCACTCCCACAACAAGTAATGCATTCAACTCTGGCCTTTTTTAGGCAGTTATGTGCCATCGACCCTCAATTTTGTGCCACGTTTTTAAGGCCAGGACTCAGGCCACTACCCATAACTCCATGAAACTTCCAGAAATGATATATAACATATAAAAAAGGGTACCAATGCAAAAATTTGATCAATGACCTGACTAGACCCCTACTAGCCATGATATGCATTTCGTCAAACATATCACAAATATGTAATCTACAGGTCATAACACCATAACTATGCATAAGGGTTTCATACTTATCTAAAATTCATAAGTATTGATGCCTTATCACAATAGCTGCATTGTCATCTATTAGTTCATATATCCATCTTTCATTCATTTTCTAATCAAAAGATGATGATATTCATACATCGAGACTACCATAAAACATCCTCATAATCAGCATATATTCAACAGAAATAACAAAGATACAACAACCATAAAAAACAACATACGAACAACTATATTTACCCATCAAAAATAAGAGGAAAAGAGTTATTACTAACATATGAAAAATGAAACCAAGTACGGGACTTCCACGTACCACTCAACCATAGATTGGCTGAACCAAATATTTCTTTCAGCCAATCGCCCCCAAGCCATATTCCAAGCATGAATGTGGGATCTCATGGAACAAATCCAACGAAACTAAAACAGGGCTTCCAGAGGCCAAACCACCTCAAACCTCAACGATTAATTCCACCTCATGGTTGAAGATCACTAACCATCACCAGATTGGTATATACCCAAGTTGTCCAGGTGTCCAATGCATTTGTTCAAACCAGGGCTTCCAGGACTAGTAACTCAAACCACAGCTGTTATTGGGCTTCTAAAGCGTTTGTCCAACCAAGGCTTCCAGGACTAGTAACTCAACCCACTAGGGCTTCTAGAGTGTTTTTCAAACCAAGGTTTCCAAGACTAGTAACTCAACCGAGGTTGTTACAGGGCTTCTAGAGCGTTTGTCCAACCAAGGCTTCTATGAACTAGTAACTCACACCATATCCCTAAGGAACATGATAACCAACCAGAAAACAATGGAAAGTCACTAATGTTGGGAAAAATACTGAGGTGGAGTGGGGGGGGGGGGGGGGGGGGGGGTGTGGGGGAGGGGTGGGGTTGCGGCGATGAATCAATATTTTCAAATCAATAAACTTTTCAATTTCATTTCCTTATTTTTGTATGCTACTTTACAAAAGGGAACGCACGTGTGTATGCGGTTGTTCTTAGGAAAACTAGCATATATCCAATAAACTTACTTTGCAGTTAATTCATCTTCTATTTATTTTGATCCAATGCATCATTACTTCATTAAATATTAAATATGCAGTAACCATGTGCACTAAGAACAAAATAAACCATCACACATAAGCAACACACATCAACACCAGGATTTAAGGTGGAAACCTAATGCGGGAAAAAATCACCTGTTGTTGTCGTCTTTGTCTTATTTTTAATATAAAGAAAAGCTTTTACAATCTTGTACTAGTACAGAATCATACCAGTACGTAGGCACCCACCTACAGAAGGCTACAACCTTCACTCGTTCTCAATCTCCTACTAGAAGAGAGCACCAACCCCCCTAAATCTTGTACTAGCATAAACTTATACGAGTAAGCAGGCACCAACCTACAGAAGGCTAAAACATTCACTCATTATCCAACTGCTACTGGAAGGGAGCTCCAACCCCCTGATCTAATTTACCATCTACCACTGGAAGGAAGCTCCAACTCCCTCATCTTCGAGGAACACATTTCATAAATTTTCATACTGGATCCACCCACTACACCACATCACAACTTGTAGGCCATGTTTCATCAAAGTTTCAGACTAGACCCACTACCAACATTTAAGCTCAATACCAATCATCAAAAAAATTATCATTGTAACTCAATCATCAATCTCTGACCCAAGAAGCAACTAATCAACTAGAATAGTCAGATCATTGTAACCAGAATATCGAACAACATATCGAACATCAAAGAGACCAGATTTGTTACTGAAAACCCTCATCAAACATCTGTCAAAATATGTACTCTACTCTACAGTATCAAACCCGTGTGTGTGCACGCATTTCATGAAGCATACACTCGTACATATATTTAAGTACTGACACCTAAAAACTAGACCACTATTACTCTAAAACAAACACTGAATCATACACAAATTTACTGCATCATCCTAAACCAAGCACAAAACTTTCTTTGATCTTTAATCACAATCAAGAAGCAACTTAAACATTCTTCAATCAATGAATACATAATAAAAACATCATTTTTAAGCCCAGATCGTCAAGAAGACTTCATTGACAGAAAACAAAAACACATCAAAACTAATTAAACTGATCAGACATCCTTTTCATGAAAACCCTACTTTCTGTAAGCGCTTTCTAAAAATCATATCCACGTGTATAAGAGATTTTTAGTAAACACACCAATGTGTACGTGACTTACCAAAATCACACTAGCATGTATATGCGCCTTGGAGCCTATCAAACTCATGTACATATTTGCAAATTCATAATCAAATCTTCGTTGCAACACAGAACTTCAGACATAAATAGATTTTAGCATACATAGAAAATCACGCATTAAGATGCTATCAACACAAATCAAATCATCTCATAATCATGATTGCCATCTCAGATCTATTAGATCTGATCTAGCATCAAACTCCCAGGTGCATACTTAGTTTAGATCAAGCAAGGCATCAATAGTCCATTACATGCATATTTGCTTCAGAACTAACTATTCATAATATTTTCATCACTTGCACACACACACTACCCCTTTGATCTTCATCACCTTATATAGCTTATCCTTTATCCAATACCACAGGTCAAAACAATACTCTAGCCGATGGTTTTCTTAGACGGGATCAAAACATCTGTTATTGGGCTCAATACCACAGGGAAATACCATGGTGCGGAAACTATACGTACCTTTTCTTCTTCATACTCGCATGTGTATGCACTGTTTCTTAACAGAACCCAAATATACTTCTTGAACTTTCAACTTTATCATTCCTCTACCTCTGAACTGATATCTCTTTGTCATACCTCTGCCTCTGAACTACTATGATTTTGTCATATCTCTGTCACATCTATAAACACATCATGTTTATATCTTCAAAAAGTAGGTTTCCATCAAGAGACAACTCATAAAGTAGGTTTCCATTCATTAGGTAGGTTTCCATCAAGGACAAAACATAATTTATAATGCCAACAATATCCCCCTTTGGACTTGATGGAAACCATGGCGTTTGGTCACCACAACCTGTAAATACTTGTAAAACACATCAAGCCAAGCACTAGACCATGCTACTCTCCAAACACCAAGATACTCTCCCCCTTTGACATCAAGGGCAATTGGCTAACCAATGTTGAATGAAGACTTCTTAACTGATGAGTATGAACACTAATAATGCTCCCCCTGAGCACATTCTGAATTTTCTAATGGATGTACAACAAAGCACACGACTCTATGACTCATATGACTTGTCCTATCACCAAGGACTCAAACTTACATCAATCACCCAATCACAGTGGATTTACATATTTGACATCATTATTACATCAACTTCCCAAACACATTGGGGTTACAAATTACATCATATATCCAAAAGGACTTGACCACAATATTCCATACATGACTGAATTTGACAATGAGTACAACATAAATATTTAAATGGCCTTTAGATAAAATGATGTATATGAAATGTATAATAAAAAAAAAGACCTCAATAAGATCATGATAGTCATCATCAACTATCAGACACCATATATTATCTGCACCATACGCATCTGTCATCGGCAACTCTTCATCAATATGTAAGATAGAACAGTGTAGCTTCAATATCATCAACTTGTGACCTGACCAAGCATATCATCATAAAGTAAGAGATAATAGTATAGCATCATTTCTCAATATTCCATGTTTTCAAGTATCATTCAATAGATGTAGTAGTAGCATATAACTATGTCTTCGCAACATCATTCTCTTCGCCCAAATTCTTCATACGAAGAATTATCACACCAACACTACTTCATCAAGAGATTTTCCATCAATATGCAACATAAGCAGACATAATCAACTATTCATCATAGTATGAGATAGCAAGTTCATCATTAAATAACTTCATAAGAAACATCACCAAAGGATCAATATGTATGAAGCAAACATAATGCCAATAATGCATTGGAAGCATAGAAAATGTTCCCCCTGAACCTGTGCAAACTGATCACTCTCAAATCTGATCATACCATTTTATATACTAGTAATAATAATTAAGGCATCATCATCAACCATTCGTCCATCAAGGTATCAATCAACTTATAAAGGTCAAAATCACTTCTAAATAGCTTCAACGGACTATAACCTTCAACCATCAGAATAGAAAATTCAATTGATAATTGACTGAAGCATATCAGACCCTTTTCCTAAGTCTGTCCCACTATTCCTTCATCAAACAAAAATATACGCAATTTTTCAGTTCATAACTTGCGTATACATGTGACTTTTCTTCATATGATCCGGGTAAAGAAAGTGAAATACTAAAATTTCACACCTTCATCTCCTCCTAAGTCTGGTTTGTCTATACATGTGCATTGTTACTACACCAGAGCCACTGTCACTAGTATAAGAAACATGAAAAACAAAAAAGAAAACATGGGAGTCATCATCAAGACAACACATGTATTACTCCCCCTAAGATTACACATCATTGATCCTGAGGACCTAATAATTATCTATTGTTTTCATGAGGTCAAGTACCTCTCACCACTTCTGCAGTCAATGTTAGAAATATTTATTCAAGAATAAGAGACTACAATAGGCACCATCTTCTTTCACTCTAAGTCTGAACCTTTCTCATATCTATGAGAATTTTGTTCTTCAAACACATAATTTGTCTCGATTTCTATATCCTCTTATTATTGCTTTTCCAGTTACTTCATTCATAATCTTACACTTGGTTGATGTAAACACAATTATATTTCCCTTATCTATCATTTTACCTACACTTAGAATATTGTTCTTTAGCCCTTGAACTAATAAAGCATTAGTTGCTACTCTGTTTTTATTAATTATGGCTTTACCTTGTCCTAGAACTTTTGTTGAAACATCAGTTCCAAGAATAACATTACCATGATGGTTCTTCCTGAGAGACTCCATTTTACTCTTATCTCCAGTCATATGATGAGAACATCCACTATTTATGTACCATTCATCTTCATCTTCAAATGAGTAGAGAGAAATACCACACCTTATCTATTCTTATTTTTCTTGCTTATTGGTGGATCCGCCTTTTCGATTTTTTGGTATTAATTTTCTTATCTGGTTTCTTACAATGTTGTCTGTGGCATTCTATAGGCTTATTCCTACATTCTTTTGTTACATTGCCAAACTTGTTACAAGCATAACATATTATATGCTTCTTATTCCTTCTAGTGCAATCAATGGCTTTGTGACCATACATATTGCAAGCAAAACAATATACCTTAAATTGCCTGGAAGGTGATGATCTTTTTGTGAGATGGTTATTACCTTGAAACATTCTATTTCTGCAATGGCTACAACATGTCCAAAATTATGGCATATAGAACATTAAACATTATTGATCAAAGGAGAAAATCGATTAACACTTCTATAGTTAGGAGTAAATGATTTTCTTTGAAGACTTTCTTTCCTTGGTTGTTGATGAGGTTGACTTCTTATCTCCTTGTTGAGCATTTCATATTTTGCATTAGAATTTCTTTCCTTAGCTTGTGATCTAGATTCACCTCTAACATTTTTATGAAAACCAAGATCAGATTTGATGGCAGGATACCTTTGACTACTAATGATATTATCCAAAATCTTAGTACTATCTTGAAATCGCAAATGTGTATCCTTTTCTTCTAATTTACCTTTTAGGATATTTACCTCAACCTGATATTTCTTTTCCTTTTCTACATATTTCTTCTTCATAATTTCTTCAACCTTCCTTCCTTCCTCCATTTGTTGTTTTAACTTGAGGATCTCTTCTTTCAGCCTATTTTCTTATTCTTCAAATGCTTGAAGTAGTTCTTCATTCTGTTTATTTAATTTTTCAAGATTTTTTGTTAGAGAGATGACCTGAGCTTCAAGACCTTCACAATATTGGTTAGATACCATACCAGCATGATCCTTGTTATCATAAGCCTGCAACTTATCGTTAATATTAACAATATTTTTCAAAGCAAGATCAAGTTTTGTTCTAAGATCAACAATTTCTTCTAACTTTTCTTCTTTTGAATCAACAACTCCATTTGTCATTTTGGACACATTGTTAGATATAAGATTACCTGGGAGATCTTAATTTGGTACTTCTTCATGTATTTCTTGTAACTTATCCCATACTTTCTTTGCAATAGTATAATGCATAACCTTATTTAATATTGAATCAAATATGCTACAAAAGATGTTAATCAAAGCCTTATTCTTCTTTTGTACTTCCTTGTCCGAAGGAGGAAACTTGGTGTAACCATTGCACACTAGATGCTAGACATCGAGATTCATTAGATTATATTTCATCTTTTTTTTCCATTGTTGATAATTATCTTTGCTTAGCATAGGCACGTCTGCATTGTCCATTGATTCTAACTTGCCTTGATCTGCTGCTTCAAGAGGCTTACTTTCACTTTTACCCATAAGTGCAAACTCAGTGGTTTCACTATCATCATCACTGTCATTGTTGCATAGACAAGAAAATGGATCACATTTTGAAAAAAAACTCGTACCTGATGATGTTTTGTCTTCTTCATTATTGATCACTATAAAGCAAGTTTCTCCCAAACTTGAATATTTTCTTACATCGGTAACTGTTACTGTATCTGATATATTCTTGTTAATGTTTTCAATACAAGTATCCTTTTCATCTAGGAAATCCATGAAATTATCACTAGACTCATCTTCAAATGTCATAAGTAATTGACAATCTTGATCAGACCCACCTTATTCACTATTTGAAAGACCATCACTATCTTCATGTGTATAAAAACTTCTTTTGTTTTCAAACCTCTTCTTATTTATTTTGGCAGCTTCTTTTCCTTTCTCTTGATTTTATTTATAAGGACATTTAGCAGCATAATGACCAAATCTACATGAAAACATTTTAAAGGACACTTACCTCTGAATCTTCCTATACCCACTTGGAGTTTCTTTACGATGTTTGCCTCTTCTTCTTTTGATACGTACCCTGATTCTTCCTTTTCTTTTCCTTTTGCAGTAGATTTGAAGGCTACTTCTCTCATATCTGAAGGACCACCTTACCTCATCTCAAATGTTTTGAATATTCCATGGATTTGATCAAGTGTGAGACTTTTTAGATACTTCATTTCTTCAATAGTAGATACTTTGGTTTCAAACTTTGGAGTTAGAGATCTCAAAATATTTTCAATAATAGAAGCATCTTTTATTTCTTCACCAAGATTTCTCATGGAATTCACAACTTCATCTACTCTAATAAAAAATGTTGCAATGCTTTCATCATCATGCATTTTCAATGTCTCATTCCGTATTCTGAATGTTTGAAGTTTAGCACTATTTACCTTGGTGTCACCTTCATAACTTTGGATAATATTATCCCACATTCCCTTTGTTGTGTTCAGCTACACTACCTTCATGAACGCGGTCTGAGCCAAACATCCCAAGATGGAATTTACAACTTTTGCATTGGTTTCATACTGTTTCTTCCTGCAATATCTTAAGGAATAGAGGCTAGAATTTGATATCTACTTTCAACGATTTCCCACACATCAAGTCCTAGTGCCTACAATTATTCTCTCATCATAACTTTCCAAAAGACCAAGTTAGTTCCATTAAATATGGGAGGCCTAATATAAAATACTCCTTCATGACTACTCATATTGTGTTGGCTTGTTGGGGCGTGACCCAGGTTCATAAGTGTTTTAGCCAAACAAATCCTGAAACTACCGGCCCTTTCGGCAACAGTCCGCGGAGCGCGGATTGAGGTCTTACCCGAGGTAGTATGGGAGGGTGCTAGACTTAGGTTTCCGCACCCTAGGGATGTCTTGATGAGATCTGGAATGGTTGAGAAACGATCCTGCGCGCTTGCGCTGCTCTGCACAGCTATCTAACCTTTGCGTAGCTCTGTACAGAGTGCAAAGAGGCACGGGCTAGATCCTCTAACCTTATTGTGTTATTATTATAGATCTGACTTAATTTTGTGGGCCCAGTAATCTTAATTAATCATTCAACATTTATAACCAGTGTGCATAACCATAAACTATAAAAAGATGCATAAACATATAACAGAAGCATAAACATACAGATCTGCGAATGGATGCACAATATTTCAAAATCAACTTAGCTTTTATTAACTTCTTTCTCGTTACAATCCCAGCTCTGCCCTGCACACTCAGCTGCAGGGGTCCACACACACAGTTGTGGACTCTACCAAGCCTCTGCGCACACAGCTGCAGAGCCTCTTCCTACTCCTACAACCCAAGACTCAGACTTACAGACTCAGAGCGAATATCACATTCAAAAACCCATATCACTTGTGAGCACATCTAAAGCTACCTTCTACACTTATAGCCTCGCTCTATTTATACATTCCCATGGTCCGCGGACCATGGGTAGGCCGACACATTCTATATTAAATCAAAATATTTTAGGGCAGACAAACCTAGACTCTCGCACTCTGCACCCGCATTTTGTGGGGTCTTACATTACTTTTGACCAAAATTTAGGCTAAAAGCCCTAAACATCCACTATGGGGGGATCCACTGCCCAACAAGCCCCCAACACAATCATCGTGACTCATCCCGAGTCACTCCGCTGGTGCGGTGATCTTTGTGCGAAGTTCATCCAGCAACCTCTATGCTTCGCTTATGTCTGCAGCACATTCTTCCGTTATCCGTTGTATCAATTGTGTGTGACTCTCTGATGCATCATTGTGAGTGGCACCCTCTTTCCTTTAAGCATATGTATCCTGCATCTGGGCCAGCTTCCCCTTGATCGTGGCGGTGACCATGAACACTTCCTCGAGCCAAGGCTGGATGCGTGCTTTAAGCCCTGCTTCTTTCTGGCGTGTGACGTCCACCTGTTCTTTCAGAACCTGGGCCTCCCTCATCTTAGCCAACCGCTGAGTAAGGGCGACCATTTGGGTGGTCCCTCGAACATTGTCATAGGCCTACTGAAACTCCTGTGCTTCTTTCTCTAACTATTGTAGCATTGGGTCCTCCTGCAGTGAAGTTAGTGTGAAGAGGGATTGGTCCAACAATCCCGTGCAGTCCTGTACAACACGCTCTATTACTTCCAACCCTGATTGAATGGCATGGTGGCACTGCTCTCTGACTTCCAGTGGTGTAGAGGGCTGCACCTTCAGTCGCAACTCTGCGATCTGCAAGTTCAGCTCCAACTGAACCTTCATGGCCTCCTCCTGGGTCTTGCGAACTCTAGCTTCCAGGTGGTGAATCTTTTGCGTTGTGGGGAGTGCTGTCGGCATGACCAAATCCAGAATCCCGCTACAAGCCTCCTCTAGTGCCTGTTCTAATCCCTGGTGTTGCGTGACCAGGTTGTCACGCTGCAGGCTGAGTTGTTCTAAATTTACCTTCTTCTTGCTCAAGACTTGGAGAGCGCGGCCCCCCCTGGCGCGAAGCTCAGCAGTTACCCCATCCGGCAACCAGTATAGGGTTTCTCTGGGAAGGGCAGCCAAATTCAACCCCCAGCCCCTCAGGTCACCTTCGGCTTCTACTAAGACGGCGCCCTCTGGTAACACCAAAGTGTTCGTTGTGCGGCCCCGCAACATCTGCTCAGCTTCGGATGCACCTTCCACAAGGTGCGATGTCACCACTCCTGGGGGTCGCACTTGTAATGCCTGCAACTGCACTCTGAGTGCCCCCAACATAGTTGTTTGCTCTGTCATTAACTCCTCTAGAGCATCCTTAGTGGCATCGTGAACTGGTTCACTACTGTCAAGAAGGTCTCCCTCAGGGGTCTTCGTTGTCTTTATCTTCTTCCGTGCGGTTGGCTTCTCCTAGACGCGCGGCCTCTTGAGTTGGGACAATTTTGTTGTGCATTCCTTTGTCTTAGCCTCCTCCTGTATGTCCTACTCCGTGGACATTTCTTGACCTTCCTCAGTCTCTTCGATGGTCACGATTGTGGTTTCTGTTGTCTGCGTTGTCGCTGCAACCTCAGCCGCCTTCCACTGCATGGTCGCTTCCTGTTCCTGGTGCTTTCGCTCTGCCAACTTCATGATGCGTAGCTTGGTTTCCCTCTTCCTCTATTTTGATGTGATCTTTTCCAGCTCTTCCAAGTCCAGAGCACTCCACTTCGAAGACCATGTCGCCATTACATCGAAGATTGCATCTTCCATTGCAATGAACAAAAGCTTCACCCACGTTCAGGTTGGATCCTTTTGCGCCCGAATATATATATTATGCATATCCGCCTTGAACTCTACCGCGCTTTGCAAACTATTGTACACTGTCGGGGGCAAGCGTAGCCTACAGTTGATCCAAGTTCAGATGCTCACATCCATGAACACCCAAAACACCTTGATCTCGCAAACCCCCGTTACGTCTTTCATTGCCCAAAGCGAGGTGTACCTCATGGCTTTGAGTAGGTTCCTCTCAATGGTGGGAAACTGGCTGTCCTCTGGTAGCTCCCCTGCAACCAACAGGATGGATAAGAGCAACCATGTGTAATGGAAGGTCTTACCCTACTCCTAGGCCTCCCAACAATTCATCAAAAATTCATCACAAAGAAACTGCGCCTAGTTGAACTAGACCCCCTCTGCACACTGCTCTGCCAATGCGATTACAGATGTTGGCACCTTGTCTGCGCGACATTTCCTCATAATATTTTTAGCCAGCAGCTAGGTGACTATGCACACCCCCTTGTCCTTGATGCTCGCTATTACATACCCTCGCTTCCTCTTCTCCAGCTTATATTTGGCCTTCATAGCTTCTGCGAGGGCCAAGTCGCTTCTCTTTCCTGTTATGGCTGTGAGATTGTTTCCTTTGATGGGCAGCCGTGAAATCCGGTGAATTAAATCAGCCGTGATGGAAATTGGCTCCTCCAGCTAGAGATACCCATCATGTACTAGACACAGTAGCTACCGAATGACAAAAATTGCGACGGGCGCGCGGTGGTAGTGGGGTACCCACTGCAGATGGAGTAACCCAGCCTTCTCCACACTGCATAACCATTTCTGCTGCAATAATTGCTCCGTGGCTAGCTGTGGAAACTTCTCGTTGTCCGCGAGATCCCAGTCTTCGAACTTTATATTAGGCACCCATCCCAGCAGTGGACCATCAAACCTTATTTCGTCTAGAAGAAGCGAGGTTTGGAGCGCACTCTTCATGGCCTCCAGGTCCTTTGGTATCTTGGTTGTCCCTTTCCATGGGGGGATGTAGGGGGGTAACTTTATCGCCAAAGGTATGTGGGAAACATTCTCTACCTCATCATCCTGTGCTTCAATTTGGGTGATCAAGGCTTGCAAATCTTCCTCCTCCTCCTCTGTTTCAACGGCAACAGCTTTGCCCTTCTCTGTCATTGACAATTGACTAAATCGTGGGTTCCGTGGTGACACCCGGACTGGCCCCATGGGCTGCTTGTTTTTCTGTGGTCGCGGTGTGCGTGGGGACTTGGGAACCTCTAGTGCAACTGCTGCCTCTCCAGGCTCCTCCTGGGTCACACGGGGTTCTAGGGTTACTTCTGTGAATCACACTCTGGTCCTCACAGTTGACATTGTTTCTACACTGGATTCGCTTGGTCACGTACTCATGGGTGGCAAGGTAGCTTGGTGCTCAATGCTCGGTACTGGCTCAAATCTCAAACAACCAAGTGTTGCCTTGAGGCTACCCCAAGGGATTTTATAATAACGTTTGAATTTGAATTCGCCCATTCCCTCCACTTTTGAGTCATTAATACCTTCCTGGCGGCAGATCGTCCCGAATCTAACTCTTAATTCCTCTCGTAATGGCCCGCCACCCATTCCTTTCTGCCTTAAATTACACCTCCTTTCATGAACAGTGACATCAATGGTCACCTCCCAGCCTACCCACGCAACAACGCAGCCCCTTGTGCGCAACCATGACCCTTGTAACCTACTGGCCCTGCGCGGAACATCCTTTCCGCGCAAATTTCCTGCAGACTCATTTATAGTCCTACACCTTCTTTCAACTGCTTGGAGCGTCGAGCCTGTGCTTCCTACAAATAGTCAGGTGGTCGCACCCCCGGTGCAACGCTCCAATTTTTTTGATAGCTCGGGCTGTGAGCACCCTTCAAATACCCTTGCGTTCGGTAGTGCGTCGCATTCTTCTTTGTATGGTACGTTCCCCTATTTAGTAAGGTGCAGTTGCAGCCATGATAGCAAGGTCGCAACTCTTTCTAATGCATTAGTAGGACCGGCTATACTTGGTCCCCTCATGCTTAGTTTCTCGCGGCCTGCTTGCGTGACTTCAGTTTCTAGTTCACTGATTTCTTTGTCTAATGTCACACTTTTCTTCCTCAGCTGTGCCCACTCTTCATCAAGTTCACGAAGTTTCAAGCTCGCTCGCCGAATGGCTTCTTGTAACTACCTAAATCCTTTACCCAGGTCCTTGCATCTTGTCCCTATTGCGAGAGTTATCGTCTAGTGATTCCTCTCTGTCCTCCAGGTTTTATCTCTTCTTGTCAATATTGGGGTCATTTCCACGCCCCGGTTTTTGCTTATGTTCCTATAGGCCCATCAAACCACTCGTACGCATAGGTCCCAGTCGGTTCAGCTTACATGGTGAACTCTGTTCATGACTCCGCATAGCTTTTTGACTGCTCAGTCGCAGACTGTTTGTGGAGTGCGTCGCCTTCCCTGTTGCCGCACCGAGTTCTAATTTTCAATCCTTAGTCTGGGAGGTGTTTACACAGCACACATTTATACCCATTGACATAGGTGGCCACGCAAACTACTTTGTCCTAGCTGCCCGTCTCGCATTCAACGCTGAGGACTTCCAAACCGTAAACGCATCCATCTTCTACATTCGCGCCAGTTCCCTGTAGTCTTCTGATATGTACCCCACCATCGTTCGGGTGTCGTGCACAACGTCCATTCCAGTGCATCATACCTCTATTGTTCCTGTACTACACTTTTGTCAAAGAATTCATCCACCCTTGTTACCCCAACATAGGTTGGCAGTTCCCTTGCTTTGATCGTCATGCGCTGCAGTGACCTGATCATCATGTTGCAATTCAATGTTGTCACTTCATGCAATCAGTTCTGCCAGAGTTCTAGCTCTTCATCTGAATCTGAAGTACAAGAACTCTCACGCTCCGATGAAATTCTCCCATCTGCTGTCAAGTTCACCTGATCCTGGTCTTGCACCGTTATCTAGTAAATGCAATCTAGCTCATTGTCGCACACAAGTTTAGTGTAGCGCGCACCTTCGGCCGAATCCAGCGAAACTACTACGTGAAGGGACTTTTTCTCAAATATCACCTTTCGCTTCTTCAGGTTGATGACTCCATTCATATCAATGGCCCAGTCTATTCCAAGCAACGCGAGATAAGGATTGCTGTCATCGACAATCTCTATCACTTCAAAGTCCATCTATGTGCTTATGCCTTCGATATCCACTGTCACCCCTGTTACACAGTAAATTGTCATTGTCTTCCTACCAGTCTTCCTACTGTGTCATGAGTCCAATTCATCCATGCTCATGCTCTCTAATGTTGCCAAATGACCCACTTTTCCAAAGTTTCTGCATCATCGCGACTATTTTCAAAATAAACGCGCTGATGGGCGCTTCATAACAGACCGAATTCGCTGCCACCGCGGAAGTACACGTGATTCCCGCACTGGTTGAATTTCATGAGATAGCGCATCTGTTATTCATATCTGATCGTGCTAACATGGCCTTCTCTGTTATTCAGCAGCGATGTCAGTGCCCCAGTGCAGTTGTGAACCCGCGCTGATCCAATTTGGGCGAGTTTGTTCTAACAACCAGCCTTCCAGATGACTCCAAACCTGGTTGTTGGCCTTGTAAATGTCGCCCTCCCTTCTCTGGAATATATGTTTCGTCATTTGAGCCACCTTCCTTAGAGATAAGCTCATCCTCCCACCATTCATGGAGACTCCTTCTACTATTTAAGCTTCCACCATTTCCATGAGATGTTAGTTTTGGAATTCATAGTGTTTGGAGTGTTGCTGATAGTGTGTGAGCTTGATAGGTAGCTGGTGTGACAAGTGTGGGATTGCTAGAGAGCTTAAGGAAGGTTGTCAAGTGTTTTGATCTTGTGTAAACTTGTGTGATAGAGAGTTTTTGTCTTGGGAGATCTACCTTCAAGGGTGAATGCTTGAGGGACTTGCTAGCTGGACCCTCTTGAGAAGGATTTGACATCAGAACTATGGTTGTATTCTTCTTTGTTTATCAATAATAGACGACTATCATTATGGTTCCACTCTTATTGTCTTTATGATGGTGTTTGAGTTATATCCTTTCTGACTGATATATAGTTGCATATATCGGATTTTATGCTTGTGTTTGTATCTTTGCATGTGCAGGTGTCCATGCATGAGGATCGTGAGGATTGTGACCAGCTGGGGCAAAGGAACGGGAGCATCAAGTCTTCTACAAGTACTAGCGTTGGAATCCAGGTAGGCCTTCATCATTGGTCTTTAATTTGCAATTAGGAACCTGCGTGTTAGCATTGTTTGATTGTTGCTAGACCCTATTTGTACTAGTAGGGATCACCTCTGTCTACAGAGGGGATTTACCTCCACAACAATTTGGCGACTCCACTGGGGAGATCTGTTTTACCTTGTTGTTTGATTTGTAAACTTTAGACGGAGCCTGAAGCACGGCCAGATAGCCTTCGAAACACTATTGCTCTGCATTAGCGAATTAGATCAAAGCTACTTTAGTCAATCTCCGGTTTGGTTTGCGAACTGAACAGCTTGGAGCTGGCTCTTGTCCTTTGGTGTTCATTTTTTCTTGAGTTTGATTTTTGCTCTCTTTTCTAAGTTTGGGGATTAGTTCTCTGTTTTTTGATTTCCTGGTTCGATCTGGGAGGTGCCTTGATTGTTTAAAACCTGATTGTCTTGGTGTGGGAGTTCTTGGCTTGATTGTGGCCGTTTTTTAGCTTCAACGCGGTTTATAATAAAGCAGTCGCGCTGCCATCACATAGCCCTTTCTGAAAATTCTTGATCATCGCGTTTATATACTGAACAGTCGCGACAGTTCTGAAAATCGGACCATCGCGGGTAGGTTGTGTACTTCCACGTTGACATCGCTTTGTTGCTACGCGTGGTTTCTGATCAGTGCATTGTTGCTCTGTACCACCCACGTTGATTCCTATAGAATTGAATTTCTTCAATTCTGCCTCCTGAGCCTATTGGTTTTGCTATCCCCTGTTGTTTGCACTTAGTTTATGACTTGATGTTCATTCTCTAAAGATTGAAGTACTTCCTTGTGAGTCTTATTGAGCAGATCTTGTTTTTGTATCTTGTGACCTAGTTTTGTATTTCCAATTTTGTTGGATCAGCCTTGCTTGGTTACTCGTTTACAAAGGTTCGTTTACTGCTTGCTTGTGGTTTTGTGAAACCTTCCTCTTTGCTTGCTTTTGCTTAGTTGTTTAGGTGATCGTTATTGAACCAATCTTCGCATTGTTTCAACTACTTCTCACTACCCGGACACAGATCACAGTTGTTTGGGGTCAACCAGTTCCTTTAACATTTTCTTGCTATTATTTCTCAAAAGTTTGTTTAATGCACTTTGCCATCAACAAAAAGAAAATCTCTTTTGCTTTGTATTAGTTAATGAGAACTAGAAGCTTTTCGTTTTGATTAATGATTAGTGATCTTAAAGAAAAGTTGTGGATTTCCATTAGCTGCATTAGAGAAGATGTTTGTTGTTTTGTGTTCATTTCATTTGTGTGAAAGCCTTCTAACTCTCTCATAATTAGAGTTCATCGAATGGAATGACATATTTTGGCATATAGTTTTCATCTAGGCATTTTTTGAGAGATTTCATACGGTAGGGCCCGAAAACCGAAACCTAATTCAAGATCAACCGTAAAATGAACTGAATGAACTTAAAAATGCATTGGAACATAACGCTCACTATTTAGAGGTCTAGGCTAGAGACGTGCTCCAACATCATTAAACCTAGTCACTTTTGTTTCACTTAAGGTTGGGTGATTCCTCCTTCCGTGACGCAACAAGTGGTCTAGCACGGACTTGAGCTCCCATGTACCGTCGAGTATATGGGCAGACCCCACTAGGTTATCATCCTTTATCCACAGGAAGCCGTGTCTGCCGCCTTACAAGCCGTAATGCACCGAACACAGCATTCGGGAAGATTGACTGCCATACGAGAAGTCCTTGGTTTTCATATAACTGCCAAGGTATATATGCAGTTTTACGGATTTGTTTGGTAAACATTTTTGCCTAGTTCTCCAGAGTAGTCACTTTTGATCCTTTTCAGACTCCTTAAACGAAAAGGCTCATCTGAGCATTTGTCACTTCGGGCTCACTAAACATTCAAAGGAGACTAGAGTCATCTTTTTGTCATTTTCTCGACTCTTAAAAAATGAAAAGGTCAAGTTGTGTCCTTGCGTCTTAAAATTTATTTGGCTGCGATTAACATTACCTGGTTAGATCTTGTGTGTGTTAGTTTGAGTAGGGTCCCTTCACGTTAGTTTTCCTTAGGTTTGTTTTGAAGTTTTGTCATCCTGGCTGAACCATCGATCTCGTCTCCCGTTCCAAGTGATCAATGGTCCCTGTCTTCCGTTGCCCCTGAGATACCGGTTGTGAGTGATACTCTTCCTGTTATCCCGAGTATCCAACCGATTAACTCTCGTGCTCCGGACGACGAGGATTACCAAATTCATTGGAACCCCATTTGGGAGCCTGACGAGGACGATATTCCTTTTACCCCTCCTAGTGTTTCGTCTCCAATGTCTACCTCTCACATGCATGAGACATCTCCTAGAGTGAGTGAGACACTCGTTTTTTCGAGTATCAAAACTCCGATCCCAGCCACTTCTCTAGTACCCTCACGCTATAAATCGTTGAGGGATATTATGTGTTAGAGTCGGTCTAGTAGCCCTCCACCAGAGATGAAAGCTCTTTGCATTTCATGATTAGGTGTCCCATCAGTGTGATCATGTTGCATTCCGTTAGGCATGCCATAATCCCGTTGGAGGGAGTTTGTGTCTTTTATTCCCCTCTTGTTTGGCACTGCTGGTTCAGGTTTGTTTAAGTTAATAAAATCTTCAAAGGGTCATTCATCTTGCTTTAAATTTCAAGGTCTTAGGTCTAGGGTTGAGTCAATTTTTGTCGTGAGAGGTCATAAAGGACCAGCAGGCCAGAGGGATGTCCTTCATAAAACATCATTTCAATAATTCTCACTATTGTACAGCTAAATTTTCACCTTGTTTTCAAAACTCTGTTTTTGAAAAACAAAGGTCATTATCTCGTTTTTGTAAAAATTGTCAAAATTTCAAATTCTCCAAATGTTGAAGCGCAGCCTTGGTCTCCTTTTCCAAAGCATCTTAGAAGCTATCCCTGCAAAAAAATTTAGAAGAAATCATCATTTCAACCAATTTTTCAAAGAAAGGAAACCAAAAGTCAGAGCCAATTAATTCAAAAAAAGTGTCAACACTCAAACATTATAAAGTGGGTTTTGGAAAAATAAAAATCTAAAGGAAGCCTATAAAAGCACATCACTCTTCATTAGCAACTCATTTGCCTCTCACAAGCTAAGTGAATCCTTGCAAAGGCGATTTCAAGAGTCATTGAGCAAATTGGGCAGTTTCAGAGGCACGCTAGGCATCAGGGAGGGCGCGCTACGCATCAGGCTGCCTTTCTCAGAGCAAAATTGCTCATGCGCTACGCGTCAGAGGCGCGCTACGCATTCGGCGAGGCACGCTACGCGTTGGGTTTTTCACCCAACAAACTGCCAGCAAGCTACCGAATCCTCTTTTCTCTCAAGAAAATTGCAGCATTTGAAAAAGTCAAACAACAGTTAATTGGGTGCAAAGTCAGCAATACATTTCAGCCATCTTGCCTTCAAAACCATGTCAGAAACCGAATCAGATTATCAATAGAGTTATGACAGTGATTCAACACAAGAGGTAGAACTACCAAGGAGGCATCACAAGGGTGGTAAGGGTGGTCGGCATGTCAGGGAGGAGCCCACTTCTCTGGCTCATTTGCAAGATTGTCCACTTGTAATGACATGTTTTCAGTATCAATCATGCTTCGGATATTGTGAGAGGATCTCACAAATTCAACATCATAGAGAACTAGTCTGCTTGTTTGTCCTACATTTGCACAATGGTCATGTGAACCTTGCAGGAGTGGATTTCACCCTATCACCCGAAATTTTTGCTCAAGCCACCGGGATACCAAATGTTAGGGAGGAGTGGAACAAGTGCCAGCAGCTAGACAGATTTCATTATCAACCATATATCAAACCCAGGTGCATGAGACACCTAACTGCTGTTTTTCCTTTCAGATTCCTAAGGGATGAGTATGCACCCTTGATGAGGCTCATTATGCGCTATTTCACTTGTGAGGGCAGATTTTCACGTTTATATTCGTACCATATCCATTTGTTGATGCATTTCACCCGGGTACGAATGATGAACATTCCATTTTTCATGTGCCGAAATATAGAGAAGATGGTGCCCGTAGTGCAAAGGAAGAACCCCGCACAGCAACACAAAAGTATATATCATTATGCACTGATCGAGATCATAGTGATGCATCAGTTGGCACAGCAGGGTATTGCTTGGGAAGACTTCATTTCTCGCGAATTCTTCATGGTGCCACAACCACCTCCTGAGATTGTCCATGATGAGGGAGGGCCTTCACATCAGTTTCACATTCGAGAGCCTGAGCATGTCAGCACTCCAACATGTGTTACATACCAGAGAGGCCACAGGGCCTTATTTGCATCTGCATGGCAAGTATTATCTCCACACCAGGTGGAAGGGGTCTCGCCTTCTTCATCAACACAGCGAGTGTTATCTCCACATCAGGTGGAAGGGGCCTCGCTTTCGATAGCAGCACAGGTACAAGAGAGAGGTAAGCAGCCCATGATTGATGAGGGACCATCAGGTGATCCGGACATAGAAATTATTGACCTTGACATCAGTTCTCCTAGCTTGGAGCTAAAGGAGATCATTCAGCAACAAAAGGCTGAAAATGACTTGTTGCAGCAGAAGTTGGAAATGGAAAATTGGAAAATCACATACTTAGAGCAGCGCAACAAACAGTTAGAGGATGAACACACTCTTGATGAGTTGCGGAGGATCCGAGAAGACCGGAACTTGGCTCGTAAGAGACCCGGTGATTTGACACCTATTGAGAAAGGGTCTATGCTAATTCGGGTGAACACTCATTTAGATAAGTTACTAGCCAAGGCAAATAGGGACAAAGATATGCTCCTCCACATGAAGAATCATTATTGGGCCCGCATGCATGTATGCAAAGCGAAAATGAAGGTACTCAAAGGACGATTGGCCAAGGCACTAAAACGGAGGAAAAGGCCCGATCCACTTCAGATTTTGGCTGAAGCCTCCTTGAAGGAGCATGGTATTCAATGATACACCTCCAGCTCAAAATTCAGAAAATTTGGAGCAATTTTGGTCAATTTTGATTTTTTTTTTACTAAAAACAGGTTTTTGCCCTCAATGCGTAGCGCGCCGCGCGCTACCCTGAAATTGGGGAGGTCCATTTCACAAAAACTCAGCCTTTTTGGATTTTTCATGACAAATTACACTTGCTCAGCCACTTCCAAGACATTTCATTGAGGTTTGGGCCCTCAAAAGGTCAAAAAACAAGCAAAAAATCACCTTCTGCCACTTTTTGGACACACAGGAAGCAGTCTTGGGAGATTGCATTTTTGGAGGGGCAAATGGTCACCAAATTGAGAAATTCCACTTGGGCTGGAGAGTAGACATCTAGACCTTTCCAACAAGCCCACCTGGGCCTCATTTGGATGTTAGGAATTTCCCCAAAAGTGGGCTCAAAGGCGTTGAGAAATGGCGCGCTACGCATCAGGACATTTTCTCAATTTTTCATCTTCAGCTCAGGAAAACGCAGCATTTGACCTGTTTTGACTTTTGGTGGGATTTTTCACCCTCCTTGATCTAATTGATGTAATTTTATGTTGAAATGACACTTTTTTAGCTATTCTAGTAGATTCATTCATAAAATAGCAAAAAATTAATGAATGAATTGGTTTCCTAACTTATAGAGGCAAGTTGTTTTGATTGCCTAGAATGTAGTGCTCAATTTAGAATTGGTGGAAACAGCTCCTAGGATGATGAGCTCGAACCCTAGAGGAAAGGAAATGTGTTAGCTTGCCTATATTATGTTTTTTCTCATTCATTTTCATGGTTGGACTCTTGAGGGATAAGCTTAGACTGTATTACTCTTTGTATCTCTGCAATTTTGGCAAAGGAAAGACCAGGGTTTTGCAACACTATTTGGGATTCCTGTGGTGATTTGTGTTGTTGGTGTGTTTCTCTCATGTACTTGTAAGTTTGTTATGTGTATCATTTTCCTACTCTTCTCTTCTGCAAATTAAGTAAATGAAGTGTTAAGGTAGAATTCATGGTTTCTATGCTCTGTCTTTAAGTTTGCTTAATATCTATGTTTTCATTTGTTTAAGGAGAACTCTCGATGGTTTCTTTCTCTCCTTAGCTCCTCACCAATCATATCTATCCATTCATTTCCTTCAAAGGCATCAAGACAATCTCCTACCTTGCCCCAAAAAGACCTCTGCAAAAACTGTGTCTCATCCCCGTACCCAAAATTGTCGTGCTCAGGTTTCCAACAAAACCCTAAAAAATTGAAATCAAACTTTCCTTATCAGTTTACTAGCCTAAAATCAGTGTTCTTTATTGGTCATCTCAGCCCTTTGAAGACCTTTTGCCTAGATAGACCCGGAGAGAGCCCTCTCCTGTCCTCGTAGGGCTAGCTACGAGGCTAAGTGGCTTGATGTTGCCTTGGATTTTGTCTTTTTCGGCCTGAGGCCAAATTCGAGCGCTAACATATTGGCGACCATACTGGGGAGAACAATTTGTTTTTGGGTTGATGTGTTTATTTCATAAGTCTTAGACGGAGCCTGAAGTTATGCCAGGTAGCCTTCGAAACGCTTTTGCTTTGCATAAGCAGAAGTAGATAAACGCTGCTTCAGTCCATCTCCGTGAGCTTGTGAATACAGCACTTCATTTGCATTTTACCCCAGTACATTTGAAAACTCTGAACTTTTGATGATAAGTTGAGAGTTTTCACAGGATGATTGGCTATTTGTTCCTTGATATCCAAGCTGGCTTCAGATTCTAGTCATATATTCAAATCTCACTCATGTCCAGCTGTTTTTAAGTATTTTGAAGACATTGATTTTGACGAGAGCTTCAAGTTGTCCCTGTTCAAAACCAAATCTGAAAGTGCACTTGATTCTCTAGTTCCCATCCCTGATTTTGCTGCTGCCCTTGAAATCGAGAGACATAATAAATTGGTTGAAAATTTCATCCTAAGACACCTTCAAACAGACATCCAAGTCACTAATCTTACTGATTTCCTCGAAACTATATCTGTCAATATTGGATCTACTATCACGGCTTCTGTTCCGCACGAACAGACCAATCCTCCTTTTATTTCTATATCCCCTATAGTCACACATCCTGAATCTACAGTCAATTCTCCCTCTTCATCCCATATCGCTTCTCCTCCGCCTACACCTCCCTATACCCCTCATTCACCTACTCCACCTACTACTCCTAGACCCAATCTACCTAAAGCAATGGCTGCCCGGTTTTCCCCTCTTGCTCTTCCTCAAAATATGCATGATATGCGAGCTGATTATCAGAGTAAAATTCCCATGTTTGATGGCATTCCTCAAGGTGTTTCTGCTTAGCAGCATATAGACAAAATGGCAACTTTCTTTGATCTATATGAGATAGATGAAGAAGATGTAACTATGCGTTTGTTTGTGCAAACATTCGGAGGAGAAGTAAGAAAATGGTTCAGAGGTTTGACAGCTAGAAGCATACCCACATTGGATGAACTTCAAAAGCAGTTTCTAGATCGATGGGAAATCAGAAAGGATCCACTTCAGATCAATGCCGAGTACAACAATCTCAAACGCAATCATGGTGAGTCTGTCCAAGATTACATTATCAGATTTAACACAGTTTACAATGCTATTCCAGATGATTTAAGACCATCTAGAAAATCAGCTCTTCTCAAATTCCCGGATGGCTTTGATCCAGAGATGGCTTATTCACTGCGAGATAGAGATCCGCCTACCTTGGAGGATATGCAGAAAATCGTTGTTAGTGTTGAAGCGAATTTGAATGATAAAAGAGCAAGGATGAAAGCCGAAAAACGAGTGGCAATCAAAGAAGAATCTTCTACATCAGATTAGCTCCTTCGCAAGGTAGAAAAGGTAGAAAGGATGCTCGAAAAGGCTCATCTCAACAAGCCGGAACCGCATATTCGCAATCCTAATTTCCGAGGTCCGCAGCAGCCACAATACAGAATTAAGAAGCGTGAAACAAGGGCACAAGAGTTAGCAGCTCAACAGCAAATAAAACCTCCTCTTCAGCAGAATTTTGTTAGCCAAGAATCCGAGGATGAAGGTGATACTATAGGAGAGGAAAATCACTTTTTCACTCCTGATGATCTGCCTACCTATATTACAGAAGAAGAAGAATTTGTGAGAAACTCCATCATCCATCAGGATGAGAATTATATCTTATCAAATGATGCAGCGCTTGAGGAAGAATCGGAGGATTACCAAAGAGGATATCTCAATGCTTTGTCCGCTCAGCAGAGACAATTAAGAAATCGAGTTGTTCCCATAAATCCCATTCAGAAGAAGAAAGATACTTCAGCAAAAAATGATTTAGCTTCCCCACAGAAAAAAGGAAAAGAGATAATTGATCCCCCAGTAGGTCAATCATCTTCAGCAGATAAGGTAAATCAGCCACCAAGCACAATGAGGGATAAAGTTGAAAGAAGAGAAGTTTCGGCAAAAGAAGGTGAAAAGGTTTCAGCATTTAGTTTGGAGAATGAAATTTCAAAGCTAAAAGTGTCTATTCCATTGACTGAAATCATGAAAAACACCAGCTACCGAGGTCAAATTTCCAAAATTCTGAATATTGATCCAATGCTTGACACGGTAAATGTAGAAGATGATCAGCCGGAAT
Organism: Pinus tabuliformis; assembly: GCA_031772625.1. NCBI lineage: Eukaryota > Viridiplantae > Streptophyta > Pinopsida > Pinales > Pinaceae > Pinus > Pinus tabuliformis. Next base: position 876,095,384 of record CM062812.1, read on the forward strand.
TAATTTTTGGGCCTGCTTTAGATGGTGAGTCTCCTGAAAGTGATGTTCCTCCCTTCTATATAAGTTTGAAGTTGCACGAGTATGTTTTACATAATGCTATGTTTGACTCGGGTGCTTCGAACAATTTGGTGCCGAAAGAAATCATGGAGAAGCTCGGATTAGACATCACAAAAAATATCATGATTTGTATTCATTTGACTCCAGCCGAGTAAAGTGTATCGAACTGATCAAGGACTTGGTGGTAAGCCTAGATCAAATTCCAGCTAAGAATGTCTTGATGGATGTGGTTGTGGTGGATATTCCTCCGCGTTTTGGTATGTTGCTTTCAAGGTCTTGGGGAGCTAAGTTGAAAGGTACACTTCAGCTAGATTTTTCTTATGCTACAATTCCAGTCTTCGGTCAAATGAGAAAGTTATATCAGGAGCAAAAGACGAAATACATGATAACTAGCAAAGAAAAGCCAATAAATCATCCTGTAAATTATGTACATACAGATTTGGAGTCATTTGTTTTGTTTGCTAATAATTTTAATGAGATAGATAGTCAGTTAGTTTAGGCAGAGGATATACCAGAGATTACTGAAAATTTTAGAGAAGTTCTGCAAAAGGAAAGAGAAGAAAAGCCAACTGCCACGAAGCAAACAGCTGAAGCTAAGGGGCAGCAAACAGAAAAAATAGAGGCAACACAGTTTCAGCAGTTGGAAGAAGATGAAGATGGTCTTTGGACCATGGATTTTGATGGCGCTGTGGGCAGCGATGGTGCTGGTATTGGTGTGTGGATTCGAAGTCCCTTTTCTGCCCGAGACAAAGTCCCAAGTAAGGTGCGAGTGTGTTCTTATAAACTAGCATTCGATTGTTCAAATAATGAGGCAGAATATGAGGCTCTCATTGCTGGCCTTAAAATTCTTTGCAAGTTGAAAGCAAAGAAAATTGCAGTTTATGGTGATTCCGAGTTGGTAATAAAGTAAGTTAAAGGTGAGTTTCAAGCCAAGCATCCTCGTATGAGGGCATATCGAAATGCTGTCCTAGATATTTTGAAATTATTTTCTGAACATACTTTGACATGTGTGCCCCGCATACAAAATGGTGTTGCGGATGCGCTGGCCAAGGCAGCAAGTAACTTAAAAATTCCAATGAATTCCAGCAACAAATTTGAGATTTATGTGAAACACCGCCCCACGGTTCCAGATAATCAAAGATGTTGGCAAGTCTTTCAGGATGATGAATAAATTAAAGATTTTCTGCAGATTGAAGGTGAGTTTAAAGACATTTCCATAGATACAGAACTAGATGAAGTAAATCAAATGGATGTGCTGCAACTTAAGGACAATTTTATTCCTAAAGGATTGATTCCTTTGGAAGAGCTGTTTGACCAAGATGATGTGGCCCGCAAACCGACATTGAGACCAACTGAAGAAGGTGTTGAAGAGGTGAACATTGGAGCAGTTGAGAATCCCAAGATGGTAAAGCTATCAAAGTCGTTGTCACCAAAGGTAAAGAAGGAGTATGTCAGATTGTTATCTTCGTTTTCTAATGTCTTTGCATGGGATTATTCAGATCTGAAGACATATGACACTAATATCATTCAGCATACTATTCCTATAAAGCCAAATCAGAAACCTTTCCGTCAAAAGTTGAGGAGAATCAATCCTAAATTTCTGTCATTGATAGAAAAAGAAATGAATAGGTTGTACAAGTCTGGAATCATAGTACCTATCAGATTTTCCGATTGGATATCCAATTTGGTACCCGTAAGAAAGAAGACCGGTGAGATCCGTTTATGCATTGACTTCCGAAATTTGAATAAGGTGTCTTTAAAAGACAATTATCCGTTGCCTAAGATGGATCATATACTGCAGCGAGTAGTTGGAGCATCAAGGATGTCGCTACTCGATGGCTATTCTGGGTACAATCAAATTTTGGTAAATGAGGATGATCGTGACAAAACTGCATTCACTACTCCATGGGGAACATTTCATTATGCAAAGATGTTGTTTGGTTTGAAAAATGCAGGTGCCACTTTTCAGCGTGCGATGGATATGGCCTTTGCCAACGAGAAATATGTCTTTTTAGTTGTTTACCATGATGATTTGACTGTATTTTCGAAATCTGATGAAGAACATTTATATCACTTGAAAATGGTTTTTCAAAAGTGCAGAAAATATGGTATTACGTTGAATCCAAAGAAGAGTCTTTTCGCCATGAGTGAAGGCAAGATCTTGGGCCACATCATTTCCAAAGATAGCATCCGTATAGATCCTACACGTGTTGAAGCTATTCAGCAAATCGAGCAGCCTCAGGAACAAAAAAGAAATACAGTCCTTTAATGGTAAGTTGAATTTTCTGCGTCGATTCATTCCGAATCTAGCCGAGCATCTTAGAGAAATCACAAGCATGCTGAAAAAGGACAGCCAGCTAAAGTGGACCGATGAGGCGGTAAAATCTTTCAATTTGGTAAAGTTGGTTCTATCTTCAGCCCCTACTCTAATCAGTCCGGATTACACACAAGATTTTACTTTATTTTCATTTGCTTCTGAGCACACATTGGCAGCTGTACTAATGCAAAAAAGAGACGGAGTTGAGAAGCCTATTGCTTTTTTCAGCCGTATTATAAGGGACGGAGCATTGAAGTATAACATCATCGAAAAACAAGCACTTGCGCTTGTGAAGGCCTTGAAGGATTTCCGTGTGTATATATTGAATTCCCACATTATCGCATATGTTCCTAACGCAGCAGTAAAGGATGTTTTAGTACAGGCAGAACCGGAAGGAAGGCACGGTAGGTGGATTGCTGCACTATTAGAGTATGATGTGGAAATTAAACCCACTAAGCTGATCAAAGGTCAAGGTCTTGCCAAATTGATCGCTGAAACTAATCTCCACATCCTAGATATCAATTTGATAGCTGCCATGTCCGATGAAGATGAGGAGAATTCAGCACAACAGGTATCTGACATCTTTATTTCTTCTCCTTGGTATTCTGATATTATATATGTACTTCAAAATTTGTCTTCACCTCCCGAGATGCCTCGAAATAAAAGTACGACATTGAAGTTGAAACAGCCAAGTTTTGCATCCTCAAATCTACACTATATTGGAAAGACCCCGGTGGAATATTGCTGAATTGTTTGATCGAGGAAGAAGCCAAAACAGTTGTGGAAGATTTTCATAAAGGTGATTGCAGGGGCCATTTTTTTGGAAGACTAAAGCAAATAAGATCCTAAGGGCAGGTTTTTATTGGCCTTCATTGTTTTCATATGTATATAAAGCTGTCAAGAATTGTCACGAGTGCCAAATTTTTCAAGGGAAACAGAAATTACAGCCATTGCCTCTCAAACCAATTGAAGTCAGCGCACCATTTCAGCATTGGGGCTTGGATTTTATTGGCGAAATTCATCCGGCATCATCAGGACAACATAGATGGATATTGACAGCTACAGATTACTTCACAAAATGGATTGAAGCCATTCCCACCCGGCAGGCCATGGATGCGGTAATTATTTCTTTCCTTGAAAATAATATACTGTCACATTTTGGCTGTCCGAGTAAGTTAATTACAGATAATGCAACAGCATTCAAAACAAAGAGAATGGTTGACTTTTGCTACAAATACAATATCAACTTGGGGCATTCTACCGCCTACCATCCGCAAGGAAATGGGTTGGCAGAATCTTCAAATAAGTCCTTGGTAAATATCATTAAAAAGTTGTTGGAAATCAATAAGAAGAGCTGGCATAAAAAGTTAGTGAATGCACTGTGGGCTGATAGGGTAAGTCAGAAAAAGCCAATTGGCATGTCTCCTTTTGAGTTGGTGTATGGGACAGATGCAGTGTTTCCTACTTCGCTTGCTATTCCGATGGCCAAATTGCTTCAAGAAGCTGGTAGTGAAGAAGATCCCATGTAGAGGCGGATTAATCAAATGATTCATTTACAGCAGATACGGGAGGAGGTTCTTCACAATACTCTCAAGTTGCAAGAGCGCATAAAGAAGATTTATGACAGGAAAGCAAAACCAGATGACTTCCAAATAGATGATGTGGTTTTGAGGTGGGATGCTCGGAATGAAGACAAAGGGAAGCACGGCAAATTTGACAATTTATGGAAGGGTCCCTACAAGATCACAGCATATCGTGGCCAAAATGCTTTTCTTCTCAAAGAAATGAACGGAGATGATTATCCCGGAGGGTCGATCAATGGTCAGCTGCTAAAGAGGTATCATGTCTGAGTATTTTTTGTTCTTGTCACCATCATTGTACATACCGTTTTATTCTTATTTTATCGCATGTGTGTACTGATCTTTCATCCTCAGTCTGGGGCCCGCAGTGAAGGCTATAATTCTGAAGATGAAGATTGGTTGGTTTGAGGTTTGTCAAGGTGTTTTTATCAATCCATTTTCTATCCAAAATTGAGTTAGTTTGGGTCAAAGTTGTGTCCAATTTTCAGTCAAATCTACAGTCACTAAAGCTGTCAGAGCTTGTGTCAAATGAGTAAATAATGACTCCATCGCCCAATGGTTGAAAGCACTGGTCTGCTCTCTCAGAGGTCTGAGGTTCTTGGCATCTCCAAGGAGCTACCATCCCCATTGGAGCCAATGTTAGAGTCGGTCTAGTAGCCCTCCACCAGAGATCAAAGCTCTTTGCATTTCATGATTAGGTGTCCCATCAGTGTGATCATGTTGCATTCCATTAGGCATGCCATAATCCTGGTGGAGGGAGTTTGTGTCTTTTATTCCCCTCCTGTTTGGCACTGCTGGTTCAGGTTTGTTTAAGTTAATAAAATCTTCAAGGGTCGTTCATCTTGCTTTAAATTTTGAGGTCTTAGGTCTAGGGTTGAGTCAATTTTTGTCTTGAGAGGTCATAAAGGACTAGCAGGCCAAAGGGATGTCCTTCATAAAACATCATTTCAATAATTCTCACTATTGTACAGCTAAATTTTCACCTTGTTTTCAAAACTCTGTTTTTAAAAAACAAAGGTCATTATCTCGTTTTTGTAAAAATTGTCAAAATTTGAAATTCTCCAAATGTTGAAGCGCAGCCTTGGTCTCCTTTGCCAAAGCATCTTAGAAGCTATCCCTGCAAAAAATTTTAGAAGAAATCATCATTTCAACCAATTTTTCAAAGAAAGGAAACCAAAAGTCAGAGCCAATTAATTCAAAAAAAGTGTCAACACTCAAATATTATAAAGTGGGTTTTGGGCAAATAAAAATCTAAAGGAAGCCTATAAAAGCACATCACTCTTCATTAGCAACTCATTTTCCTCTCACAAGCTATCTGAATCCTTGCAAAGGCGATTTCAAGAGTCTTTGAGCAAATTGGGCAGTTTCAGAGGCGCGCTACGCATCAGGGAGGGCGCGCTACGCGTCAGGGGCACGCTACGCATCAGGCTGCCTTTCTCAGAGCAAAATTGCCCGCGCGCTACGCATCAAAGGTGCGCTACACGTTGGGCGAGGTGCGCTACGCATTGGGTTTTTCGCCCAACAAACTGCCAGCAAGCTACCGAAACCTCTTTTCTCTCAAGCAAATTGCAGCATTTGAAAAAGTCAAACAACAGTTAATTGGGTGCAAAGTCAGCAATACATTTCAGCCATCTTGCCTTCAAAACCATGGCAGAAACCGAATCAGATTATCAGCAGAGTTATGACAGTGATTCAACACCGGAGGTAGAAGTGCCAAGGAGGCATCACAAGGGTGGTAAGGGTGGTCGGCATGTCAGGGAGGAGCCCACTTCTCTGGATCATTTGCAAGCTTGTCCACTTGCAATGACATGTTTTTAGTATCAATCATGCTTCAGATATTGTGAAAGGATCTCACAAATTCAACATCACAGAGAACTAGTCCGCTTGTTTGTCCTACATTTGCACAATGGTCATGTGAACCTTGCAGGAGTGGATTTCACCCTATCACCCAAAATTGTTGCTCAAGCCACCGGGATACCAAATGTTGGGGAGGAGAGGAACAAGCGCCAGCAGCTAGACAGATTTCATTATCAACCATATATCAAACCCGAGTGCATGAGACACCTAACTGTTGTTTTTCCTTTCAGATTCCTAAGGGATGAGTATGCACCCTTGATGAGGCTCATTATGCGCTATTTCACTTGTGAGGACAGATTTTCACGTTTATATTCGTACCATATCCATTTGTTGATGCATTTCACCCGGGTACGAATGATGAACATTCCATTTTTCATGTGCCGAAATATAGAGAAGATGGTGCCCGTAGTGCAAAGGAAGAACCCCGCACAGCAACACAAAAGTATATATCATTATGCACTAATCGAGATCATAGTGATGCATCAGTTGGCACAGCAGGGTATTGCTTGGGAAGACTTCATTTCTCGCGAATTCTTCATGGTGCCACAGCCACCTCCTGAGATTGTCCATGATGAGGGAGGGCCTTCACATCAGTTTCACATTCCAGAGCCCGAGCATGTCAGCACTCCAGCATGTGTTACATACCAGAGAGGCCACAGGGCCTTATTTGCATCTGCACGGCGAGTATTATCTCCACACCAGGTGGAAGGGGTCTCGCCTTCTTCATCAGCACAGCAAGTGTTATCTCCACATCAGGTGGAAGGGGCCTCGCTTTCGACAGCAGCACAGGTACAGGAGAGAGGTAAGCAGCCCATGATTGATGAGGGACCATCAGGTGATCCGGACATAGACATTATTGACCTTGACATCAGTTCTCCTAGCTTGGAGCTAAAGGAGATCATTCAGTAACAAAAGGCTTAAAATGACTTGTTGCAGCAGAAGTTGGAAATGGGAAATTGGACAATCACATACTTAGAGCAGCGCAAAAAATAGTTAGAGGATGAACACACTCTTGATGAGTTGCGGAGGATCCGAGAAGACCGGAACTTGGCTCGCAAGAGACCCGGTGATTTGACACTTATTGAGCAAGGGTCTATGCTCATTCGGGTGAACACTCATTTAGAGAAGTTGCTAGCCAAGGCAAACAGGGACAAAGATATGCTCCACCACATGAAGAATCATTATTGGGCCCGCATGCATGTGTGCAAAGCAAAAATGAAGGTACTCAAAGGACAATTGACCAAGGCACTAAAACAGAGGAAAAGGCCCGATCCACTTCAGATTTTGGCGGAAGCCTCCTTGAAGGAGCATGGTACTCAATGATACACCTCCAGCTCAAAATTCAGAAAATTTGGAGCAATTTTGGTCAATTTTGAATTTTTTTTTGCTAAAAACAGGTTTTTGCCCTCAACGCGTAGCGCGCCGCGTGCTACCCTGAAGTTGGGGAGGTCAATTTCACAAAAACTCAGCATTTTTGGATTTTTCATGACAAATTACACTTTCTCAGCCACTGCCAAGACATTTCATTGAGGTTTGGGCCCTCAAAAGGTCAAAAAACAAGAAAAAAATGACCTTCTGCCACTTTTTGGACACACAGGAAGCAGTCTTGGGAGATTGCATCCAGACCTTTCCAAAAAGCCCACCTGAGCCTCATTTGGATGTCGGGAAGTGCCCCAAAAGTGGGCTCAAAGGCACGCTATGCGTTGAGAAATGGCGCGCTACGCATCAGGACATTTTCTCAATTTTTCATCTTCAGCTCAGGAAAACACAGCATTTGACTTGTTTTGACTTTTGGTGGGATTTTTCACCCTCCTTGATGTAATTGATGTAATTTTATGTTAACATGACACTTTTTTACCTATTCTAGTAGATTCATTCATAAAATAGCAAAAAATTAATGAATGAATTGGTTTCCTAACTTATAGAGGCAAGTTGTTTTGATTGCCTAGATTGTAGTGCTCAGTTTAGAATTGGTTGAAATAGCTCCTAGGATGATGAGCTCGACCCCTAGAGGCAAGGAAATGTATTAGCTTGCCTATATTATGTACTTTCTTAGTCATTTTCATGGTTGGACTCTTGAGGGATAAGCTTAGACTGTATTACTCTTTGTATCTCTGCAATTTTGGCAAAGGAAAGACCACGGTTTTGCAGCACTATTTGGGATTCCTGTGGTGATTTGTGTTGATGGTGTGTTTCTCTCATGTACTTGTAAGTTTGTTATGTGTATCATTTTCCTACTCTTCTCTTCTGCAAATTAAGTAAATGAAGTGTTAAGGTAGAATTCATGGTTTCTATGCTCTGCCTTTAAGTTTGCTTAATATCTATGTTTTCATCTGTTTAAGGAGAACTCTCGATGGTTTCTTGCTCTCCTTAGCTCCTCACCAGTCATATCTATCCATTCATTTCCTTCAAAGGCATCAAGACAATCTCCTACCTTGCCCCAAAAAGACCTCTGCAAAAACTGTGTCTCATCCCCGTACCCAAAATTGTCGTGCTCAGGTTTCCAACAAAACCCTAAAAATTTGAAATCAAACTTTCCCTATCAGTTTACTAGCCTAAAATCAGTGTTCTTTATTGGTCATCTCAGCCCTTTGAAGACCTTTTGCCGAGATAGACCCGGAGAGAGCCCTCTCCTGTCCTCGTAGGGCTAGCTACGAGGCTAAGTGGTTTGATGTTGCCTTGGATTTTGTCTTTTTCAGCCTGAGGCCAAATTCGAGCACTAACAATATGGGTACTAGGATCCCTACCTCCAGTACCATGTGGGACCTCCGCATCACTCCCACTATGGGATATTTTGTTTCGCAAGTTCACTGTACACCCGTCACTTTAGTTCCAATGAATCCAATTGTTTGTGTAGCACATTCAACTCTAGTTGTTAGTGTCGTTACGTCGTCTTCAGCTGTGACTACTGGTGTTGGTCCGCCTCACGGTCAAGTGATTAGTGGCCAACTGGCACATACACCCAAAGTTTTTCATCCTGCACAAAGTGCACCACCCTCTTCTAGTCCTGTTCCAGGAGGGGGGCCGTATGATCAGTATCTGCAAGCTATCCAAGATCCGAACGCGCAAGGTCCGTTTTACTACTACGATTCTATTGGTTAGTTCCTTTATCTTTCTAGACCCTTGCCTACTCAACCTGTTGTTGAGGTCTCAGTACCATTATCCGTTGCTTGGGGTGCCACCACTTACCATGGGGGCCAAGCAATGCCTGCACAGCTTCAGGGACCGCCTAACCAAGGCCAGTCGTCTTATGCACAAACCCCCCAAGGGCAGCAATATTACGGCCAGTCTTACCCAGGGCAACCTGGGGGCCCACAAGGACAACCCTATCAGGGACAACCTTCGGCCACTAGAGGTCCATATTTTACTTATCTAACTCAACCTTCTGGTAATCCAGGGAACCTGGTACCCAGAAAGGTTACCCGTCTGGACAACCAGGACAACCTTACATCCAACAAGGTCAACCTGATGTCCAGCAAGGTTATCCCTCTGGACAAGCAGGACAAACTTATATTCAACAAGGACAACCGGCAGTCCAGCAGGGGTACCCTTCTGGGCAGGGGGGTCAGCCTTACGTACAGCAGGGCCAACCCACTGCCTAGCCTAGTCATCCTTCTAGAAAAGCTGGTCAACCGGTCGTCCAGCCCGCTCAACCATCTGTTCCGCAAGGGAAACCCTCAGTTGCACAAGGGCAACCTAATACCCAGCAAGCTCGTCCTGCTGGGTAAACGGGTCCGTCCCAAACCCAACCAGGACAACCTTTCGGCCAGATGGTCCAAGCTCAACCTGTTCAAGGACATCCTTCTGGGCCCCAGGCTCAAATTGGTCTTCAGATGCAAGGTGGGTTACAATCCCAACCTTCTTACCAAGCGCAGCCTGTTTACAAGGCTCAGTATGGAGCTCAGCAACCATATGGTTACCAGCAACCCGAGGGGAAAACTCAGTTAGCCCCCTATCAAAATTATCAACAAATGCAGGTCACCCCTTACCAGAATTATCAGCAATAGTATGTTGCGCCTGCAAGTCAAATTGCTATTCCATGGGGTGCTGGGGGCAGATCCAGAGTCAGCTGTCTACTTATGGACAGAACCCTTATGGACAGAATCCCTATGGGCAAAACCCTTACGGGCTAGGCCCATCCGGACAAAGTCCATGGGGGCAACCACCACCTGGTTGGAACCCTGGCACTGCCTCTTTTCCACAGCCACAAATGTTCTTCAATCCTCAGTTACCTTTCTTAGCAACATTGGAACTGCCAGATGTGTCCAAATTGACAAATGATCCCATTCTTCATAATCCATATTCGCCACCTATTCCGACCAAGATACCCGGTGATTGCCTGAAATTTGATGGTAAAGATGGCGAGGACCCTCAACCCCATGTCATGACCTATCACCTTTGGTGCTCATCCAACTCGTGGCTTGATGATTCCATCCGGCTCCGCCTCTTCCAAAGGACTCTCACCAGCTCGGCCGCTAAGTGGTATATTGAGTTGAATCGCGAATCCTTTCAAGATTTCAACTTGTTGGCTATGGCATTCCTAACTCATTTTTAGTTACCCATTCGGTATGAGACGGGGACGCATCTCCTTACGTCTCTCAAACAGGACACGGCCACGCATATATCCGATCATATACATGAATGGAGACGGCATCGTCATTTGATCAAGTTCTGGATTCCTGATCAGCTCCTAACTGATTGGTTTACAACCTCCTTTGTCCCTGCGATCGCGCGAGACATTGCCATGGGAGCTTGTGTAACTGAAGAGCAAGCTATCGCGCGTGCTCAGTACCTCGACTTACTTTATTCTTAGTCAAGTACTTTATATGATTATTTGCCAGACACCCTAAGACCCGGAACATCCAAAGCTCCGCCAAAGCCATCTGTTGACGGTGTTATTGGCTCTGTAAACGCATATTCAAAGAAATCATCCGCGAACCATGGGAAGCAAAAACTGAACGCTCCTAGCGAAAACACTTCTCAGGGTCAATCTAATACTGGAAACACTTCCGAGGTTAACGCCATCCAGTCCACCACGGCGGATAAATACTCGAAAGGAAAGAAGAAAGGGAAAGCCTAGAATAAATCTGAACAGCCGAGACAGGACTCCCCTAAACCTCCACTCGAGGAAGGAGCCAAACATAAACCTAAGTATCCTTGTCTTATCTGTGACAAGGATCACTATACTAAAGACTGCCCCAGGCGGTCCGAAGTTAGTCGATTGTTGAAAGGTGCTCCTGGGACTCCTGCTGTGCTTAAAGAACCTTTCCCTTCGCAGCAAACTCAAATGGTGGCAGATCCATCACAACCCTCTTCTTCATTTGGCTCTCAAGTATTTATGGCTGGGATGATTCCGGTCCACATCACTACTCGAGCAAAAGAATATCTATCGCATGCTGGGAAAGAGCCTGAGGTCTCCTCCAGTGCTCCTCCATCCAGTTCTGGTCCACTCCACATCGAGAGACCTAGCACTGAGACGACTATCCGACCCCCTCCTAAAGGTGTACTCCGGAAGTCTTCTTAGAACCCTAATGCTCGTGCTGCCCAGTACTATAGCATCGTTGAGGACTTAGCCCAGGCTCCGTTTGCTATGTCCACCTTAGAAGTGCTCCAAAGTTTCCTCTCCCAGAGGAAGTCCCTGCTATCGGCCATCGGTGGCATAGACCAAGTAGACTCGGATTTGATTACGTTTGATCTCGAGAGCCATGTACCGAGATTGCCTCACCAGATCGCCTTCCTCATTCAGGTCATCATCAATTCGAAAACGATTCATCGTACGGTTATTGATGAAGGTTCGTCAACTTGCATTATGTCTGTTGCTTGTTGGAAGGCTATTGGGTCTCCGACTTTGAGTCAGTCTCCAACGACACTAGAAGCCTTTGACAAAAGAGAATCTCGCCCTTACGGTATCCTCCAATGATTGCCGATCACTTTGGAAGGGAAGACCGTTGAAGTGGAAGTTGAAGTTGTCGATGCTAACCTTACTTACAACCTCCTTTTGGGCCGGAGTTGGACATATGCCATGCATGTCATGGCTTCATCCCTCTTTCGTGTCATTCGTTTCCCTCATCAAGGGAAAATCATCACGATAGACCAGCTCTCCTTCTTCGCTTCCTCTTCCGAAGGTAACGTGCCTTTCATGGAGCATACCTCCATTCCTGTAGAGAATGTGGCAGCTGGGCTCTTTAAAGACCCTGCCCTCATGGGTGTCTTCTCACTCCCACCTCCGAATCTTGCCTCGATCGGTTTGATTTCCACTCATTCTGATTCCCCATTGCATATTGTCGTTACCCTCGGCCCCTTTGACTAGGGGGGCATTGATTATCTAGCCAGTAACCCTCGCTCGGCCGGGGGCATGGGCAGATCATCAGTGTCGTTGATCATTTTACGAAACAGGCTGAGACGATGCCTACACTATCTAGGCCGGTCACACAGCGATGCGATAGGGTAAGTCCCGAAATGGGCTTGACTTGAACGAGTATCATACGCGCACTCTATTTTTGTACATACATGTGTTTTGAACAGGTGTGTTGTGTGTGTGTGATTTTTAGTTTGCATAAAATAAAATCCATTTCCAAGCATAGTTTGCATATGTGTTTTCATGTGTGCTTTTAAGCTTGTGTAAAAATAAAAATGTGGGTCGTGTGTTATGCAACTGATACATTATATTACATTTGCGTTAGACATTTACATAGCATATAAAAACATCATCACATGTAAAAGATCCATCCAAAATGAATATGTATATATATATATATATATATATATATATATATATGTATATATATATATATATATATGTGTGTATATATATATATATATATATGTATATATATATATATATATATGTATATATATATATATATATCGTGTGGCGCAACAAGGCGCTCAAAAATAAGTGTATATGTCTAGATAAGGCTTGTGTTCTTGGTACATCTGAGACACATGTCTCTCAAAAAACAACCAGTAGGAAATAAAGACCTAGATATCTACTGTGGTGGGTTGTGCTCTCTATAATCCGCAGTCACTCGTGCCACCCGCCTCAAAAGGCGGTGCATCCTAGCTTCTACTCCCACTGTATGGATCTAAGATGCTATGGGGACCTCCTCTATCCCCTAGTAATCTGGAATCCCTAACAGCAAGCCCTCGAGGTTTTGTATCACGGTCTCCATCGTATCGACTCCCGGAGGAGCCAGGGCCAGAGCTCCAATACCCTGTACATCCCCCCGTGCCTCTGGGGCCAAGCCAAGGGGTCTCGTCGGTCCTACATCTGCACACCATAGCATTCATCGTTAAGACATGTACATAGAAACTCAAAAACATCACAAAAATAAAAAATCAAAAAATGAGATCAAGTGGCATACCACCATTGTCCCACTGCTCTCGAGCAGGCAGCGGCATGTCTGGGTCTACACGGAAGTCTATGCCAGCATATGGCCAATCCTCCACAAAAATAGTCTGCCTATCCAGCCACTCTTGGAAGTATACTCCCCATGCCACCGGTCGATCGCCACCTCCTCGTGGCATGACATGGCCCCATCGTGTGGCCCTCGTCTCTCGAGGGCCTCTAGGTGGATCCACAACCATATCCTGCAACTGCAATGCATGTACCCGCTCCAACATGAGCGGGACTAAAATCGACCCGTAGCCAAACTGCTTCGACTCACCACGATGGCAGTTGGTCAGTTGTCTTTTCATACTGTTTGTTATTGCCGTTGCCCAGTTGAATGCGGTAGGATTCAAGCATTCGTGAGCCAATCGAAGATGGTCCTTCGAGACCTCGTGATTGGCCAAAGAGCCCACTGCCTGAGTCACCATGAAGAGTATAGTTCGAAGGACAATGTCCTCCACCATAGGAATAGCTACTTTCCCGCTCCGCGACTTGCGTGCCTGTGGGCACACCTGGGCCATCAACATGTCCAAAGTATCACTGCCGGGTCGCTGCCCCTCCAGAATAGGCATCTCACCTCGACGTGATAACCCGGTCAAAAAATAGATATCTGTATAATCAAACTCAATGTCTCAGCCTCAGATCACAAACTTCCCATCAGTGGGATTCCAGGCTCTGATCAAGAATTCAAGGAGGTCAGGTTGTGCTCGCAGGCACGGAGTAAGGAAGAATTTGAGCAACCCACACGCCCGCATTGCATTTCGGCACCCAGCATCGGCAACTGTTGCTATGTCCTCGTTATCTTGATCTCGCTCCTACAAAACGAATGCCATTTTACCCTGCATGATCAAAAAATACATTAGGGCCCTATCCATAAAGTTTCATATGTTCAATTTGATGAAAAACTTGTTGCGTGGCATCAGCGCGACTATTTTTAAAACAGTCGCGCTGATCATGGCACCCTTTGATATTTTTTCCGGGTCAGCGCGGAAGTACATCACTCTCTCGTGCTGATCCGGGTGGTGGTCAGTGTAAGTCTTTTTCGATCAATGCTGACCCGATAAGGAAATCTGCACTGACCGAGAGTGGATTGAGTTTCAAAAAATCCGCCCAAACCATCACTTCCCACCATTAAAATGCAGCTAAAATACTTCAAAATGGAGCGTAAAGGAAGATGAACCTACCTGGAACAGATTGCAGGATGGTTGATGCGCGTACAAAGTGGAATTCGGCTCGTCAACCTCACAGCTCCAAGTCGTTCTCCAAAGCTCCAAATGGTAACAATGGTAAAAAAAATTGTTTACCCCCCTATTTATGGTAAAATTTCATAATTAAATATTATTTTTCATAAATGTGGGATTTTTATGATGATTTTTACCATGTGCTTGGTTCCAATATAGTTTTACTATGTTTTTATGCATGTGGTCCATATTATTTCGAACAGGTTTACGCGTGCGGTGTTCCTTGTGCAGATTCTCGTGCCGGTGGAATTATGACGGTTCTATACACACTTGGTACTGAAACGTCGTCTTTAAGCCCTTTTTTGACATGAAATAAGAACATATAGCCGAGCCTCCCTCTCGACTCGTTAAAGTAAGCAAGGGGCGGTCGCTTTTAAGCTCTTTTTTCGATCGTTTAAACTTAAAAAGATTGTTGGGTTTTTGTCGTTTCAAACTCGTTATTGGCTACAAAACGACGTGCTTCTGACCGCTTTTCTACTTTTTCGGGTCAAAGTCACTATTTTCAAAAAGTACTCCTCGATCATACTAGTCAGGCGGTTCTTTCGAGCATCGTTTTATACCTTTTCGGGCTCAGGAGACACAACTTTACGAAAAAGGACCCCCCTGGAGTTCACTTTTCTGGTGTCTTTTCAGACTCTCTAAACAGGAAAAGACGCCGAGTTCTTCCTTTGTCAAACTCGTTAAAATGCAATGACATCGGATTCTGTCGTAATGACGCCTTCCAAGCATATGCTATCCCCGTCAAGCTTGTCATCAAAAAATAATCGGGGTACTCGCCAGAAATGGTGGGGAAAATGGAACCATAATCATTGTTGTGTCGGCAGTATGTCGCTCTTGAACATGGCACTTGTCTACATTCGTGTCTGGGTGGGAACCTCTCATCTCATTTTACACTAGCCTCCATGGGTTTTGGTTATCATGTTTGACCTTTCATCTGCTCATTGCCTCGTCACCATGACCCTTGATCATTTGAATGTCAATACTGCCAAGTCCACTGTCGTGCCGCCGATATGTTCAAGAGAAGTTGACCTCTACAAGAATAACTCAACCTCCCTCTGATACCTCACACAAAATATCTTATCCTTCTCTGTCTCGTGTCGATGATGTGGGAAACATTATGGCCCACTTTCGATCAAGGTCACTTCCTGTCGACTTCAGCTCATTATCCAGGAAGTTGACCTAGAGACTCCCTTCAGGTGCCTTGGAGCCTGCATGCCTCAATGGCAGGTTCTTCGTATTCGACGCAGGGTTTTCATCATTGGCCTCCGATCGAATGATTCTGCGGGTGTTCGATGCCAACTCATTGATTCACACGCCGTAGATTGTACCTATAGTACCTTGAGGACCATTGTCATTATTGGTGGTACCTCTCGCGTCTGTTAATGGTTTTCATCATTGACTGGTAATTAGATGATGTTCTTGCATGTTTGACTTCAACTCCCATATTCACATGCTTGAACATGTACTTTGTTCGGGTCGAGATGAAGCGCAAGACCCTGGATTTTGTCTCTTGAGATCCAGGTTGCGATTTTGTGGATTATTATGATCATTACATGACTCATTGATGGATGGTTGCGCCCATACCTGGGTCTTCATGGATGGCTACGACCATACCTTTATTATCATCATGGTCTCATTAGCTGGGTGGCTGCGTACATGCCACAGACCTCTTTCGTATGTCTTTTGGATGGTTGCGCCCATGCCTAGACTACATGTAACCGATTATCAGAGATATCAGTTGTACTCGCGTGCAGGTCCTTCCTGGTGGTGTTCCAGTTAAGTCGGTTTCATAAAGCATTTCACCCCTCCCACTCTCTTGGGCTTCATGCTTTAGGGGGCATCTGTTACACAGTAAATTGACATTGTCTTCCTACCAGTCTTCCTATTGTGTCATGAGTCCAATTCATCCATGCTCATGCTCTCTAATGTTGCCAAATGACCCACTTTGCCAAAGTTTCTGCATCATCGCGACTGTTGTCAAAATAAACGCGTTGATGGGAGCTCCATAACAGACCAAATGCGCTGCCAGCATGGAAGTACACGTGATTCCCGTACTGGTCGAATTTCATGAGACAGCGCGTCTGTTATTCATATCTGATCGCATTGACATGACCTTCTTTGTTATTCAGCAGCGATGTCAGCGCCCCAGTGCAGTTGTGAACCCGCGCTGATCCAATTTGGGTGAGTTTGTTCTAACAGCCAGCCTTCCAGATGACTCCAGACAAGGTTGTTGGCCTTGTAAATGTCGCCCTCCCTTCTCTAGCATATTTTTTTCGTCATTTGAGCCACCTTCCTTAGAGATAAGCTCATCCTCCCACCATTCATGGAGACTCCTTCTCCTATTTAAGCTTCCACCATTGCCATGAGATGCTAGTTTTGGAATTCATAGTGTTTGGAGTGTTGCTGATAGTGTGTGAGCTTGATAGGTAGCTGGTGTGACAAGTGTGGGATTGCTAGAGAGCTTAAGGAAGGTTGTGAAGTGTTTTTATATTGTGTAAACTTGTGTGATAGAGAGTTTTTGTCTTGGGAGATCTACCTTCAAGGGTGAATGCTTGAGGGACTTGCTAGCTGGACCCTCTTGAGAAGGATTTGACATTAGAACTATGGTTGTATTCTTCTTTCTTTATCAATAATAGACGACTATCATTATGGTTCCACTCTTATTGTCTTTATGATGGTGTTTGAGTTATATCCTTTCTTACTAATATATAGTTGCATATATCGGATTTTATGCTTGTGTTTGTATCGTTCTTTGCATGTGCAGGTGTCCGTGCACGAGGATCATGAGGATTGTGACCAGCCGGGGCAAAGGAACGGGAGCATCAACTCTTATACAAGTACTAGCGTTGGAATCCAGGTAGGCCTTCATCATTGGTCTTTAGTTTGCAATTAGGAACCTGCGTGTTAGCGTTGTTTGATTGTTGCTAGACCCTATTTGTACTAGTAGGGATCACCTATGTCCGCAGAGGGGATTTTCCTCCACAACAACCCCTTACAACCTCCCCATGGGCAAGACCTTTTGTTGGTTCACCATCCATAACTAAATATGGGACCACTGCAATGCGGGCCTACCCATGTGTTCCCATGTCTGCTTTGGTAACACATTCGCGTCCGAACCCAAGTCTAGAATTACCTTATCCATTTCATATTCACCAATATGTGTCGTTAATCTCATCTCCCTCCAGGTGCGCAATGTATGCTTTCCTAGTTTCCAGACTACGCATGGTTCCCCTGAGCCTGCGCACCTAGTTACCAGTTCTTGTAGTTCTTTAACCGCCTTATCATCGTGCAACAATTTCATGCAGGTCCCTAAAAAGGTAGTTAGCATAGAAGGATCCATCCCTGTCTCTGGTTGATCCTTACTACCTGAAGTATAGGCCTCCGCGAAGCTCTTCTTAGCTTCCATAAACATCTCCTTTGCGTGTTCCAAGTCAAACTCAAGTTCCTTTGTAGGAGCCTTGCGAACCCATGTATCTTCCTCGGACTACTTCCCCTTATCTTCCCTGGTGGTCATGCTGCTTCTGAGCACCATATTCACGTTGGGATCTTCTTCGCGCGGTTCAAACCTCATCATTTGAATATTCTGCATTGGAGTAGGCTGAAGTACCCCTTTCTTGTGCATCTGCGCGATCAGCATCAGACAATCCACTGCTTCATGATCAAACAGAGAATAGTACGAACAAGATATTCTCATTGGGTTGGTACAATCACGAGCGTAGTGCCCCAGTCCTTCGCAATTGTAACAGATTAATTGTCTGTGGCCCCTTCCTAGCCCCATTCCTCCTCATCCTCGACCTCGCCCTTGAAATCCAGCACGCTCCATCCCCATGGCTGGGTCAAGGCCTCGTGTTTCTGTCTGCATTCTATATGCTGGGGTCTGATCCATCATCAACTCGTAGCTATGACAAGTACGCTCGTCGTGGTCCACTGATCTATAAAAATTGTAAAACAGTTGTTGGGGAGTCTGTGTATAGTTTTGTAACAAATGACAGTTGTCCATCATGTGCTTTCCTCCCACCTGATAGATCATGCACTAGAGCACGGGTGCCATACTTGGCCCTGCCTGTGCCTCTGGTCTCAACGGAATTGGTCCCCCTCCTACCAAGTAGTTCGCGAATACTGGACAGTGGTCTTTGTCATGGCCCTGGCCTTTACATTTTATGCACCACACTTCTTCGCGCGCCTCTGGCTGGGGTGCCCTATCCTGCTTCAAGCTCTGCATTTCCAGGTAGAGATTCTGAAGTTACACGTGGATCTGTTGAACTCCCAATCCCGGATCCTGTATCGGTGTTTCATGCAACCTTATTGCCATTTCCAATGCTTCTTCCTGGGTTGAAAGCTTCTGTTGTGACAGCGCCATCCTCAGGTATGGTATCAAAGACGCCAAAAACCACACGCGGTGCTACTCATTTGTTAGTGTCATATTAGCCCCGTGGATCATAGTCTTCAGTCTCTGATCTAGATCCCAGGGGGTCTCGCCTGGAAGCATCACGATCTCTTTAAATCCGATGATTGACTGTGTCTCTGATTTCGGCCGGCTAAATTCTTTGTTCAACGCATCCTGGATCTCCGCTATTCCTACATTTGGGTGATCATTCGAGTGCTTGATATACCATGTCAACGCACGATCCTGCAGCGCGCTCACCAATATGGCATTCTTAATTTTGTCATCTGTGACCCCTTGTGCTTCCCACACTGCCTTTACCACGAACCAGAACTGGTTCGAATCCTCATTCCCTACTCCTCTGATTACGTGTAGCTTGATCGTGCTCGCCATGCTGAATTGCTGGTTTGATGGAGGCGGTGTGGGCGAAGATGGAGGTGAAGGAGGTGAAGCAAGTGGCGGTGTAAGTGGAGATGGTAATTGCGGAATGCATTGCCTTATCAAACTAACCGCACTCCTCAGTGAGACTTGAGTGCGCTCTTCCTCGCTTGCTCGCAGAGGTGAAATTAAAGGACTGTTTCCTAACCCTTCAATACCTTTGTAGACCTTTTGCTTCGCGTCGTTCCAATCATTAATGTATTCACAATACCCATTTTTCACATAACATCATCTTAATCCAGGTATTCAAATATTTGATGTACTTACCTCGTCGTCCCTTGAGAAAATGTCTTTCTGCTTTGTAGTAGCTTACAGTCATGTCTATCACAAATTCAGTGATAAATCCTCCTATTATCCGTTCGAGCCAATGGTCAATGGCCCGCATGATCTTATCTTCTGATACCTCTAGCCTGCGCACTAACTCTGGAGTCCACACTATCGGTTGTCTAGATTATACCTTCCCTCGCTATCTGCTAACCTCATGATCCAATCATATAGCTCTGAAGAGAAGGACGTGAAGAAGATCTCGTGGATTTCCGTATATATGTAGCGATCCAGCCACCTCTTCTCAGATATCTACGGAGTTGTATCTTCTTGTGTCACAAACTCGTGAAGCTTCTAATCCAACCAATCTTCAATTTACTTCTTCGTAGGATTCCAGTGTTCCGACATCAGATATCCCTTACGCAGATCACGGTCCTAGAAATGGAACCATTTGTTTCCTTGTTGGGGCCTGACCCAGGTTCATAAGTGTTTTAGCCAAACAAATCCCGAAACTACCGGCCCTTTCGGCAACAATCCATAGAGTACGGACTGAGGTCTCACCCAAGGTTGTATGGGAGGGTGTTGGAACCAGGTTTTCGCACCCTAGGGATGTGTTGATGAGATCTGGAATGGTCGTGAATCGATCTTGCATGCTTGCGCTGGTCTGCGCAGCTGTCTGAACTTCGCGTAGCTCTATATGGAGCACGAAGAGGCACGGTCTAGATCTTGTACCCTACTATGTTATTATTATAGATCTGACTTAATTTTGTGGGCCTAGTAATCTTAATTAATCATTCAACATTTATAACCAGTGCGTATAACCATAAATTGTAAAAAGATGCATAAACATATAACAAAAGCATAAGCATACAGATCTGCGAATGGATGCACAATATTTCGAAATAAACTTAGCTTTTATTAACTTCTGTCCTGTTACAATCCCAACTCTGCCCTGCGCACTCAGTTGCAGGGGTCCGCGCACACAGCTGTGGACTCTACCAAGCCTCTACGCATACAGCTGCAGAGCCTCTTCCTACTCCTACAACCCACGACTCGGACTTACAGACTCAGAGCGAATGTTGCATTCAAAAACCCATATCACTTGGGATCACATCTAAATTTTCCTTCTACACTTAGAGCCTCGCTCTATTTATACATTCCCATGGTCCGCGGACCATGGGTAGGCCGACACATTCTATATTAAATTACAATATTTTAGGGTAGACAACCCTAGACTCTCGCACTCCTTGCCCGCATTTCATGGGATCTTACATTACTTTTAACCAAAATTTGAGCTACAAGCCCCAAAAATCTGCTATGGGGGGATCCGCTGCCCAACATATTGACAGATCTCCTTCAACCAATCAAGCTTCTGCCAAAGGACTTGCTCTGATAGGAATTGTTGGAAAAAATACTGGGGGGGGGGGGGAGAGGGGTGAATCAATATTTTCAAATCAATAAAATTTTCAATTTCATTTACTGATTTATCTACGCAACTTTACAGAAGGGAACCCGCGTGTGTACACAGTTGTTCTTAAGACAACTAGCATATATCCAGTAAACTTACTTTGCTGTTAATTCATCTTTTGTTTATTTTGATCCAATGCATTAGTACTTCATTAAACATTAAATAGATAGTAACCATGTGCAGTAAGAACAAAATAAAACCATCACACATAAGAAACACACATGAACACCAGGATTTAAGGTGGAAACCCATTGCGGGAAAAAACCACCTATTTTTGTCATCTATGTCTTCTTTTTAATATAAAGAAAAGATTTTACAATCTCGTACTGGCGCAGACTCATACCAGTAGGCAGGTACCCACCTGCAGAAGGCTATAATGTTCACTTCTTCTCTAGCTCCTATTGGAAGGGATCTCCAACCCCCTAAATCTTGTATTGGCGTAAACTTATACCAGTACGTATGCACCACGCTGCAGAAGGCTACAACCTTCACTTCTCCAGCTACTACTGGAAGGGAGCTCCAACCCCCTCATCTAATTTACTACCTACCACTAGAAGGAAGCTCCAACTCCCTCATCTTTGGGGACCACATTTCATAAATTTTCATACTGGATCCACCTGCTACACAACATCACAACTTGTAGACCACGTTTCATCAAATTTTCAAACTGGACCCACTACCAACATTTAAGCTCAATACCAATCATCAAACTGAAACTTATCACTGTAACTCAATCATCAATCTCTAACCCAATTGAAGCAACCAATCAACTAGAATAGTCAAATCGTTGTAACTAGAATATCGAACAACATACTACACATCATATAAACCAGATTTTGTTACTGCAAACCCTTATCAAACATCTGTCAAAATATGTATGCTACTTTGCAGTAGCAAACCCATGTGTGTAAACACCTTTCATGAAGCATACCTGCATATAGATATTAAACGAATGACACCTGAAAACCAAACCGTTGTTACTTTGAAACAAACACTGATACACAGATTTATTGCATCATCCTGAACCAAGCACAGAAATTTCTATGATCTTTAATCACAATCAACAAGTGAATTCAACATTGTTCAATAAATCAATCTATAATCAAAACATCATTATTTAATCTTATATCATCAAGAAGACATCATTGAAAGACAATAGAAACACATCAAAACTGATTAAACGGATAAGACATCCTTTTCATCAAAACCTACTTTCTATACGTACTTTCTACAAAGCATATCTGCATGTCTACGCACATTTTAGAAAACCCACACATGTGTACGTGACTTACAAAAATCACACTAATGTGTGTCGCAACTTGTAGGCTATCAAACATGCTTATATATATATATATATATATATATATATATATATATATATATATATATATATATATATATATATATATATATATATGCAAATTTAGAATTAAATCTTCACTGCAACATAGAACTTCATACATACCCAGATTTCGACATACAAAGAAAATCACGTGTTAAGATGCTATCAACACAAATCAAATCATCTCTTAAACATGATTTTCATCTTAGATCTATTGGATCTGATCCATTATCAAACTCCTAGTTGAATACTTATTTTAGATCAAGCAAAGCATGAATAGCCCATTACATTCATATTTTCTTCAGATCTAACTATTTATAAGATTTCCATCACTTGCACGCACACACTACCCCTTTTATCTTCATCACCTTATATAGCTTAGCCTTTATCCAATACCACAGGTCAAAACTATAATCCAGCCGATGGTTTTCTTAGATGGGATCAAAACATCTAATTCTAGGCTCAATACCACAAGGAAATACCATGGTAAGTACCCTTGGTATATAGAATATCATGGTGTGAAAACTGCATGTGCCTTGGCTTCTTCATACTTGCGTGTGTATGTGTCTTTTCTTAATAGAACCCGCATATACTTGTTGAGCTTTCAACTTTATCATTCCTCTGCCTTTGAACTATTATGAATTCGTCATACCTCTGCCTATGAACTGTTATGCTTTTGTCATATATTTGTCACATATGTAAACAGATCCTGTTTATATCTTCAACAAGTGGGTTTCCATCAAGAGACAACTCATCAAGTAGATTTCCATTCATCAGGTAGGTTTCCATCAAGGAAAACACATAATTCATAACGCAAACAACCGCCAACACCATGGCTATCCAGGAAACGGAAAGGCTGGGAAAATCCACCATCAATCCAGGCAATCCTTCATTCCAATGACAGATCATGACCAAGAAACCACATGCATTTGCCATGCATGCCAAAAATACCAAGGATATCATACATGCAACTCGATACCCACAAGAAAAACCCACTGCAGTTGTTGATCGTGATGTCCTCTTGTGCTTTCCTACTCTTCCTTTGCTTTCTTGCTCGAAATCCCAAGTATGACACACTCCTCCAAGGGTGCTCCAAGAAAACTCTAAGTGTCCTAGAGTATGAGAGACAGAGTAGAATAGAGAGATCTAAGGTAAATCTGAAAAACGTCTGTCAACTAATCCTCATAAGCCTTTTTATTAAAAAGGCCTCCATTTTCTTCAATTTTCCATTATTTTCCTTCATTTTCCTCCTCACATGCAACCTGTGACCTTTCACCTTCCTTTTCTCCTAATTCCCATTATTTTCATATATAAAATGATAATAAATGTCTCATGCCTTTCCAAAGACTTTTCCATTTCCTTTGCCAATTTCCATAGCCATTAATTAATCAAAAGTGATCCCCATCACTATGTTTTTCCCAACATTCATCTTGGAATATGTGTCCCATGACCATGGTTATTATTTTTCCTTTATTAACTTTATTACATGGATTTTTGACTAGGGTTGTTACAGAACCCTCCCCCTTGGGGGAACACCATCCTCGGTGTTCAATGACACCTACAACCAACAAGACTGCTGAAAAGAAAAACATATTGCCCATGGAGCTTTATAACTTAGCTCGTTGCAGTATTTACAATGATCATCTTGTTGAGAAGAAAACCAACATGACAAACATAACAACATGACAACCATAACGACATGACACCCATACTGCTTATTGGAGCTTTATAACACAACTCATGGTGGTATTTACATCCATATACATATGTACATATACCAAACATCACACCAAAACATATGCCAAAAACATTCGCTCAATCAACGAATAGAGAAGGATACATAACCCATATTTGATCAGCCATCTCCCATGTAGGTTCATCGGGCCCAAAGGGCTTCCATTGCACTAACCTTCTCAATCTCTCAGTTCCGGAGCATGAGCATCTTTCTCTGCAAAATGCACAGAGGTTCCGGTTGGAATTCGCCTTCTGGTTCCACCTACAATACAAACCATCAAATTACATCATCATCATCTTTAACATACTTCTTAAGCAATAACACATGGAAAACATCATGGAATTTCGTTGTCGAAGGTAGTGAAATCCGATAGACAACTCGTCCAATCCTCTCAAGAATCTTGAAAGTTCCACAAAACCTAGGTGCCAGCCTGTCACATGATCCAATCCTCAAGGAGTTATTCTTGGGCTTGATGTGTAAGTACACCTATTCCCCAACCTAAAGCTCCTTAAACAACCTATTCTAGTATGCATAATTCTTCTTTCTATCCTATGTTGCCTTTGATTATTCTTGATTACTTGCATTTCTTATTCCATCTCTACCAAAATGGATGGTCCAATCAACACCCTATTCACGAGATCACTCTAACTAATGGGAGTATTACAACTCCTCCCATACAATGCCTCAAACAGACTCATTCTCAAAGATTCTTGGTACCCATTGTTGTAAGCGAACTCAACCATTGGAAGGTACTCTTCCCACATCCACTCTTGATACATCACATACATCCTGAACATATCCTCCAATACCCTGTTGACCCTCCCTATGGGTTCATCTATCTGTGGATGATAAGTTGTGTTGAAGGCCAACTCTCTACCCAAACCTACAAATAAATCTTTACAGAATCTAGAAGTGAACTTGGCATCCCTGTATGACACAATTTTCTTCAATACACCATGTAACCTCACTACATATATCATGAATACTTATGCTACATAATTAGCTGAATATGTAGACTTTACTAGAATGAAGTGCATTACCTTTGTTAATCTGTCAACCACAACCATAATAGAATCATGTTGTACATATGTCCTTGACAAACTTGTGATGAATTCCATGGAAATGACTTCCCATTTCCACTCTAGAATCGGAATTGGCTATAGTAGACCACATGGATGCTTACACTCCACTTTCACCTGTTGACAGTCCAAGAATCTAGCCTCAAACTCTGTCACTTCTTTATTTAAGTTTGAGAAACAGTAGAACTTATTCACCATTTTCAACTTATTTTGATATCCTGGATGACCTGATTATGACTTACCATGAAATTATCTCAAGATAAGCTTCTTGAGCTCATTGTTTTCTCGCACGTATATCTTCTCCCTAAATCTGACTAAACCATCTGCTATGAGACGATAGTCCACATCCTGGTCACCTGTACCCTGTTGTAACCTATGCATAAGCTCTATGTACTTGTCATCGTGTTGACTTTCCTACAAGATCTGATCCTGTAAATCTGTCCCATAGGATCTCATAGATGTTATATGATTCTCATGTATCTTCCTGCTAAGAGCATCTGCAACCCTGTTCTCTTCACCCTTGATGAAACTAATCTCAAAGTCGAACTCACTAATAGTGGCCAACCATCTAGCTTGCTTGGCATTCAGATTCGGTTGGCCAAATAAATACTTCAATCCATTATGATCACTCATCGAGATAAACCACCTGCCAAGAAGATAGTGCCTCCACATCTTCAAACCATGGATGATCACTACCAACTCAATATCATTTGTTGGCTAATTCTTCTTGTTATCATTAAGTTTCCTTGATTCATAGCTTACTAGCTATCCTTCCTGCATAAGGACTCCACCAAGTCCGCTCTTGCAAGCATTTGTACATACCACAAACTCTTTGTCTAGATATGCGTTATTTAAAACTGGAGCATTTTTCAACAGCTACTTCAACAGCTCAAAACTAACTACACATTCCTATGTCCATTCAAATTTCTTACCTTTCCTTTGCAATGATGAAATGGGATTGGAAATCTAAGATAAGTTCCTGGTGAACCTTCTGTAATAACTTGCCAACCCCATGAATGATCTTACCTCATCCACATTCCTAGGAGCTACACACTCCATGACAACCCTTATCTTTTCTGGATCCATTGCTATGCCTTCCTTGGAAACCACATGTCCCAAGTAATGTACCTCTATCTGAAAGAAGATGGATTTGCTAAGTTTGGCTTACAACTAATGCTCTCTCCGTAATCTAAATATTGTTGCTAAATGTTCGACATGTTCTTCCTCATTTTTAGAATATACCAATATATCATCAATGAATACAATAACAAACTTGTCCATATAAGGACACAATACACTATTCATCAAGCACATAAAAGTAGTGGAGCATTAGCCGAACCAAATGGAACTACAACAAACTCATAATGCCCATACCTAGTCTGAAAAGAAGTCTTGTACATGTCATCTTATTTGATTCATACCTTATGGTATCCTGGTCTCAAGTCAATCTTCAAGAACAATGTTTCTTTCTTTAACTAATCAAACAAGTCATCAATCCTTGACATTGGATACCTGTTCTTGATGGTCACCTTGTTCAATTTCCTGTAATCAATGCATAACTTCAGAATACCATCCTTCTTCTTCACAAAAAAAATTGGCGCACCCCAAGGTGACACACTTGGCCTAATGTATCCCTTGTCAGGATTTTCCTTCAACTACAATTCCATCTCTACTAACTCTAGTGTGCTCATCATGTATGGTGCCTTTCATGTTGGTGCTTCCCTTGGTACTAACTCAATAGAAAAGTCCACTTCCCTGTGAGGTGGAAACTCTAAAATCTTTGCTAGAAACACATCCTAAATAAATTGTAGAACTGGGTGCCTGCTCAATACATCTGCATCCTCAACCTCCTTACCTTTTTCACTTGAAATATGCACAGTGAATAATGCACACCCTTTCCTACGATTGTACTTCACTTGTATAGTTTTCACAATTCTAACTGATGTTTCTTTCTTCTTACCCTACAAGACTCTTTGTTCCCCATCATCATCCAGGCACTCAATAGCCTTGTCATAACAATCCACAATGGTCCTATGAAGATACAACCAATCCATGCCCAACAACATACTATATGATCCCAATAGAAATACATTAAAATGTGTTGATGTAAGCATACGATTCAACGCAAATGCACAAGCTCTTACCCAGTGATGAACTCTCTTCTTTGTACTTATAGCCAATTGAACTAACCAATATTATGCATGCACTTCTTCATTCAGACCACACTTATCCACCATGTTAGTATTAACATAACTATAATTAGATCTAGGGTTAGTAAAAATAGAAACAACTTGACCACAAATCTTATTGTCCATCTCGATAATAGATGCTTCATGATCTTCCTACCTATTCTCCAATGCTGCATAGATCAGTGGAACACTTTGTCCAACATCCCCCACTGTCTATGCCTCTTGCACACTATAGATCTACGGTATACCGCCCTGATGTTGTGGACAATCTCTTCTATGATGCCCTCCACCACAAGTACAACACTGCAAAGGTTTCCAACCTACACCCTCGTTTTTCTCCTCAGAAATAAGTCCTTGCCCTTTATCAGATGCATTGAACTTCTTATGTGGTGTTTCACTCTCTTTGTTATTTGTACCTTGAGGTCTTGTTCACTTCTTGTCCCATTTTCCTTTATTCTTTTCATTACCTTTCCATTTTGGCTTCATAACAAATCTATGCTTTGATTTCTCAAAGCAATGCTTTCGCTTCTGGATGGAGTCCTCTAATGATCTAGGCTCAACAAACTCAATCATGTCCTTGAATGCTACCAGAAACCCACTGATGAATCATTGGATCTTGGCCTTCTCCTTGAGGTAAGGAACGTATCTCAATAGCTCCAAGAATCTGCTAGTGTGCTCTTCATCAGTCATAGATCCCATCTTTAGCTTATAGAACTCTTTTTCCCAGTCATCATAGTATCTCTTTGATAGATACCTCTTCCTGAATAGTCTCTCGAACTCACTCAAAGTCAACTCCTCTTCATAAATACCTCTAACATTCTTTACATATTCCCACTAGATATATGCTTTACCTTTAATAGTGAATGTAGTTATTATAGCCTTCATGTTCATGCAACCTAAAGAAGTTATTCATCCCAAGAAACCATGCTTCGACATCCTATGACTTCTTCATTTCCCCATCAAAATTAGTTGGATTTTATTTCTTGAACTCATCTAGAAAATATCCCCTGTTACTCTTCATGTAAGGATGATATCGATGATGACCATGATACATGTCTGAACCAGAACTAAAGTAAAGCCCATGTCCACTTCCTCATCTATCAGGTGTATCCAAGAATATTCTGTCTCTCACTATGTCATCTCCATCCAACTTGTGCCCACCATGTGAATTGATACCATATGCTCCATTAGTCCTATCCTCCTATCCATAATTGATTCTAGTTGGCCCTTGCCTACGCAAGTCTAAAAATCTCTGAAGAATCATTGCATTGACCTCTCCTTATTTCTCCTGTGCCTGAACAAGTATCTCTTGTGATTGAATGATTTGGTCATTATCTTCTTTGCAACTCCTTATTTCCACCTTCAAATTTCTCAGTGTCTGTTATGTGAGGAGAATATCCCTCACCATGTTTCTCATCTAATTAAGGAGAATCTCGTGAGTTGTAGTCTACCATCTTGCTAGTCATCTTTGATCTTCTCTTCTTGCAGGGTATATCATGTTACCTAAATCAATTCGTAAACAAACCAACATACCTTAGTGTAGTTCGGGGAAGGATATATCGTCTTCAAGACAACCAAATTAGCACAATACATATATAAGCATAATCATATCAAAATTTAATCATCATTCCAACTATTATCCAATCATCAATGCATGAACATACCAACCACATACGATGACCTCATGCACAACAACTATCACCATGTCAATTTATTCATAACAACATATAAACATTAACATGCATGACCATTGCACAACTGACATGCCCTCATGACGACCACATCCAACAATAACACCGTCAACTTTTCACATGGTGAAACCACAACAACTATGACCAACGCCATGCATATACAACAAGCACATAGACCACAAGCATAAGGAACACATACGTAATCCACATGTGTGCACGACCAACACACACCACCCATCCAGTCCAAGGGGTGAACCATGGTTTGATACCAATTTGTAACACCCTCCTCCCACATTTAACCAAGCTAACCAGTCCACTGAGGTAAACATGTGACAAATAGTTACTATGATATGATTCAACTCCCCAAATACAATTAAGGAAGTGGAACTGGCACGATAAGACCAATATAACCTTCCACACATGCTACAAAACCTTGAGGATCCAACCAACCCTTCAAGGTGACCAACCCCTGAGGCAACTTTCTTTTTCACTTCCCTAGAGCCTCAGTAACTCCCATGATAAGGCATGCATGCGACTGGGACCCTCCAGTTGCTCCCACATCGAGGCATCCATGTGACTGTGGCCTTTTTCAGGTAGTTCTATACCAGCGACCCCAGATTCTGTACCACTTTTTTAGGGCCAAGACTCAGGCCACTGCCCAAAAATTCATGAAACTTTAGAAAATGGTAAATAACATAGAAGCAAGGGTACTAATGCATAAATTTGATCAATGACTTGACTGGACCCCTGCTAACCATGACAAACATTTCGTTAAACATATCACAAATATGTAATCTATGGGTCATAATAGTAAAACTAAGCATAGGGGTCTCATACCTATCTAAGAATATGAATTATGTATTGATGCCTTATCACAATAGATGTATTATCATCTATTAGGTCATATATCCATTGTTCATTCATTTTCTAATCAAAACATAAGGAGAACCATACATCAAGACTATCATAAAACATCCTCATAATCAGTATATATTCAATAGAAATAAAAAATATCTATAAAAACCACAAAAACCACATACGAACAAGTATATTTACCCATCAAATACAAGAGGAAAGGAGCTCTTATTAACATATGAAAAACTCAACCAGGTTTGGGACTTCCACATACCACCCAACCATAGATTGGCTGAACCAAATCTTTCTTTTAGCCAATCAAACTCGTGCCATATTCCAAACATGAATGTGAGATCTCATGCAAAAAATCCAAAAAAACCAAACCAGGGCTTCCAGGGGCCAAACCACCTCAACCCTCAACTAGTAGTTCAACCTCAAATTCAAACATCACTAGATTGGTCTCTACCCAAGTTGTCTACGGCTCTAAAGCATTTTTTCCAACTAGGGTTTCTAGGACTAATAACTCAACCCACAACTACTATTGGGATTCTAGAGAGTTTGTCCAACCAGGGCTTCCAGGATTAGTAACTCGATCCACCAAGGGCTTCTAGATCATTTTTCCAACCAATGCTTCTAGGCATAGCAACTCAACCCAGGTTGTTACAAGGCTTCAAGAGAAATTGTCCAACCAAGGCTTCTAGTTTCTAGTAACTCAACCCACAACCATAAGGAACATGAGAACCAACCAGAAAACAAAAGGAAATACACCCACAACACCATGGATATCCAAGAAATGGAAAGGCTAGGAAAATCCATTGTTAATCCAGGAAATCCTCCATGCCAATGACAAATCATGGCCAAGAAACCACATGCATGTTCCTTGCATGCCAAAACTAGCAAGGAAATCATACATGCAACTTAGTACCAGCAAGAAAAATCTGTTGTAGTTGATGTTCCTGATGTCCTCTTGTGCTTTCCTACTCTTCTTTTTCCTTCTTTCTCCAAATCCCAAGTATGTCACACTCCTCCAAGTGTGCTCCAATAAAAATCTAAGTGTCCAAGAGTATGAGAGAGAGAGTGGAATAGAGAGCTCCAAGCTAAAATTGACAAAAGTCTATCAACTGATCCTCAAAAGCCTTTTTATTAATGAGGCCTTTATATTATTCAATTTTCCATTATTTTCCTCCATTTTCCTCCTCACATACAACGTGTTACCTTTCACCTTCCTTTTCTCCTAATTTTCATTATTTTCATAAATAAAATGCTAATAAATGTCTCATGCCTTTCCAAATCCTTTTCCATTGCCTTTTCCAATTTACATAGCCATTAATTAATCACAAGTGATCCCCATCACTATAGTTTTTCCCAACATTCAGCTTGGAATACGTTTTCCATGGCCATGGTTATTATTTTGCCTTGATTAACTTTATTACATGGATTTTTTACTAGGGTTGTTACAAAATTATGGTTTGGAAAGGCTCTGATAAGATGGGTAGTCAATGAGCATGGATCAATACAAGAGTGACACATGTTCAAGGGATGACATGTGTCATCCATGCAACTTTTACGGATGTTGATGTGGCTCCTAAAGAGTAGATGTTTAAATGGGTATAACAGTGTTCCCTAAGCTCAGAAAATATTGAAATTTATATCATTGGAAATTTCTAGACAAGCAAAATACAATGGTGGTGTAAAAAATGTGATTTGAGGTGATGGAAGAGGATATTCGATAATCCCATATTCATAATAAGCCTTGAAGGTTGGGTCTATTTACTTCCCACAACCCTAATACTACATTAGGGGGTTGGGTGTGCTACAAGATTAGCATCACCGTCCAGCTGGGTTTTCTCCTGAAAGGGTTTCCTATATCACATCTTGGTGTTCATTTCTAATGATA
This sequence comes from Pinus tabuliformis, assembly GCA_031772625.1. Taxonomy (NCBI): domain Eukaryota; kingdom Viridiplantae; phylum Streptophyta; class Pinopsida; order Pinales; family Pinaceae; genus Pinus; species Pinus tabuliformis. The sequence continues at coordinate 876,127,168 of CM062812.1, forward strand.
TGTGTTTTTGTTTCTCTATTCTCTATTTTATGCATTTTATTTGTTGCATGCATAAACAACAAAATTAGTAATAATAGATCTATAATATAATGGAAATAACCCTTCAAAACATAGATTTTAGTATACTTTAATAAATTTGTTGCGACAAATTTTCTAGTGGAATAATTACAAAAAATTATAAATCAACCTTCCATGCATGCATTCTCTCCTTATTATGAAAACTATTAAAATTTCAATGCCAAGGAGGTGCTCAATAACAACCAATGAACAAGTTTGGGCTATCAACAAGTAGAGGAGACATTACAAATATTACTTGTTTCTCAATTGCACCAACCCATAAATTTTTCAAGTGTCATTGAATTGACCCTTAGATGGACTAAAACTAGAGGCCCCATGATGAACTCTTCCTTAAAATATAGCATTCAAATCAATTGAGCTAATATCTTGGGCTAGATAGGGGGCATACTTATATGAGCATGCTTAGTATTCCATTACTCATTGTTCATTATTTTATTTTAATGGGGTATTGAGTCCCTTTGTTATTAGTATAGAGTATTTATGGCATTCTCAGGTAATCCTCTGTATCAAGAAGTTTGGTGTTTATGTGAGATTGTCGTATTTCCTTCAACTCAGTCAAATTCCATGTTTCTATGCTAGTATATGTTATTTTATGGCTCAAATACACAAAGTTTTCTTATTGTGTGATGATGGGAAATTACTACTAAAAATCAATAGATCTTATTAAGGTGGTTTTACTATTGTACTAAAAACTATTATTTCTTATGAAAGTGGTTTTATTATTGTTTGTTGTTTCATATGCTTAGTTCTTCTCTTAAATGTAGTAAAATCAACTTCAATATTCATAGAAAAGAGGGGGGTTGCTAATCTTTCATGGCATTAAGACATGTCCAAAGATTGTTTTTCATGACCTAAGGTGTCAAAAATCCATTTCTAATCAATATACTAATGTATATTATACAAATTGTTAATACATGGACACCACCAACTTTCTACTTCCTTTGTGTTAATTGCACATCATTATTTTGACATCAACAAGCTCAAGCATTGTTGGTGCAAATTATAGACTTTTAATTTGACAGACATAAATTATCAACCAGGGGTAATTGTAACCTTGTGAGGTGCAATGCAAAATATATGAAAGCTAATACTTCAGTGCATAAAAATTCACACACAGTTTAAAATCTCTCTTTATCTCTTAACACTTAGCAGAAAAGGCTATGGAGTGGATCATTCATCCCTCTACAGCACTTGAGATTGTTGATGCAGATCAAGAAAATATATAAGATCAATCAACAACAAGTAAACCAACTCATTCCCAATCATTCACAATGTACATTGAAACATGAAATGCATAACTCAAACACATTCATTAACAAATTCTACCATTTATCATTAAACATGCGCTACTATAACCAGTAAAGAGAAATGGAAACTATGTAAATAATTCCTGTTAATACATAAAAGAAAAATTAAATGAATACAAATCTACAACTACTTGGAGTTGCGAGTAAAGGGGGACCTCCCTTACTCACAAGCCCTTAACTACTAATGGAGCTTATAAAGAAATATCAGCAAAAGATCAAACTTTATAATAATCTGGAAAATGATTACAACATTACAGAAGTCTGATACATCTGACATCCCCATACAAATCAAATGTAATTGTATTTATACAAGTGCATGGGTGGAGACTTTGCCCAAATTAAGAAAATACTAAAATATTACAATTGTTTTCTAAAATAAACTGGAAAATATAGTAAATCGACATCCTGGGTTTGATCCATGACCGAAAGCATGGATCAAACTAACTATGTTTGATCGTTGGAGTTGTTTTCCTAATTCTGCCAGAGATGAAAGGAATAATGACCTGGGCAGTTTCGAAGGCTATTCTGGAGCAGCCAATAGAATATCATCCATATAGATGGATTTTCTAGCAAAACCCATGTTCCTGTTCCTTTTATGGTTAACCAAAACATACCTAACCATCACGGTTTTTGTAGGAAATTGGCGCTCCTACAGGAAATCGACGCTTCTGCAAGAAATCAGTGCTTCTACAGGAAATCGTTGATCTTCTGCAGGAAATCACGGAACTGCCCCAAAAGATGGTTGGTTTGCATGAAATTCGATTAGTACCCTCAAAGTTGTAGATAAGTTAATTATGTAGCATTTAACCTTAAAATACTTAAGAATAAAATGAAATGATACATTTGGAGTCATTTTCATACCTTAGAGTCCACAACACCCTTCTATTCAAAACGAGGTATTAAATGGTAAAAAGAAGGTAATTGGATGTCAAAAATAGTTCTGAAGGGGAATGCAAAGCCTTAGAAGTGTTGTAAAAAATGGCCAAAATCTAGGATCAACATCTCCCCCCCACCTACCATCTTGCATGTCCCTATGCAAGAAAAATTGTTGTAGCTTAAAAAAGAAAACTGATCCGGATTTAAACAGGAACGCAACAAATTACAGAGATAACCATATACAAAAAGATGCAGCGGAAATAATACTTCATTTCATTAATGGAAAATACTAAAATATGCTTACAACCAGAAATGGAAATAAACCAGCTAGGGCGATGGTAGCTTATCTCTGAGAAGAGATGTGATGGCTACATGCCTCTGAACTGTGTTACAATGAGGCTCGAAGGCCTATTTATTGTTGAGAAACAATGGAAAACCCTTAACATTCCAAAACCTAACCCTAGGAGATGAAACGCTAAACTGTGGGCCCCGTTTGGGGTAAATTGGTACATCAACTTCCCGGGGTCGTAACTTTGGCATATGATCTCCGTTTGACGCATACAATAGCTCATTAGAAAGATCTATCCGAGTACTAACATTGTTGGAACGGGAAACATGGGTCCATTCCATGGACCCATGTTGCCCCCGAATTCCCCAAAAAACGTCGTTTATGGCCTCAAAACGGCTTCGGAAGTTCAGGACCCGAAAAACTGCTAAAAATAGTAAGTTGTGCTACAATTAAGGAAACTGAAAATGCTGAGAAAGACAATGGTGGGGGTCCAGGTGGACTTGGTAGGTGGCCACCAATATCCACCTGGATCATTCCTCCCCCCTTAGGAAGCAACGGTCCCCATTGCGTTGAGCTCCTCCATGAGATGAGGAAACTTTTGTTGAACTTGTTCCCTGGTGAGCCACTTGCCCTGCTGAAGGAGTTGGCCTGCTTTGACAACTCGATACAGTTGGATATTCTGTTGGCGAGTGTTCTTGATCTGTGTGTCCATGATCCGATCAGTTGCAGCTTGTTCCATGCAATCTAGATTTAATTCTGTGGGTTTGAGTTGTTCTGCAATGTCGGATGTGTCTAGCAATGGTGGAAAGTATGGCCGAAGGCGGTCCACATTGAACACTGGGTGCAGGCCAAGGAATGGGGGAATGCTGGGCTCAAATGCATTGTCTCCCATAGCCTTAGTAATGGTGTAAGGACCATATCGGAGTGGTCTCAATTTCCGATAGGCTCCAGTAAGGCGTTCCTTTTGCAAATGCAACCAGACTTTGTCACCCACCTGAAACTTGTGTGGCACCCGATGTTGATCATGTCGCTGCTTGTACTTGGCATTTGATTTCTCAAGAATGTCATGGACCTGCTGGCGAATATGTTGGATGCGCTCAATGAAGCTGGTGGCCTTATCTGTTTTAGACTGGACATGAGCTGAATTCATGTGAGTAGCTGCAAGTGGCATGGCCACATCAATGGGGCATAGTGGTTGGAATCCCAAACCCACTTGAAAAGGGCTATGGCCAGTGGAGCTGTGAAGAGCTCGGTTGTAGCTGTGCTGAACATAGGGGAGGCTCTCGTCCCATGTGCGTGGATGCTTTGAGTTATACATGCGCAGAATGTGCACAATCATCCTATTGACAACCTCTGTCTGGCCATCAGTTTGAGGATGGAAGGCTGTGGACTTCGTGAGTTTGGTGTCCAGCATTGACCAGAGACTGGACCAAAATGTGCTGAGAAACCGACTGTCCCGATCTGAGATGATAGACTGTGGGATCCCAAAGTGCACCCACACTCGTTCAAAGAAGAGTTTAGCAGTGGCTTCTGCTGTGATATTCTTCTTGCAGGCCACCATAATGGCCATCTTTGAGAACCTGTCGACGACCACAAAAACACAGTCATTTCCATGCTTAGTGGAAGGAAGGCCTGACATGTAATCCATGGAGATGGATTCCCAAGGTCGACTAGGGGTAGGCAACGGGGTATAGAGGCCGTGCTTCTTAATGGTCGGTTTGGCAATGGCACAGGCAGTACATGATCTGATGTACTTCCAAACATCCTGTCGAAGATTCGGCCAATAGAAATAATTTTGCAGTACTGCCACTGTTTTCTCGACCCCGAAATGCCCAGCAGCCCGACTGTAGTGTGCTTCCCAAATCATCTTGGCACGCTCGCTTGAAGGAACACAAAGGTGACCGAGGTGGCATAATAGGGCATCCTGGAGGTGAAAATCTGCAACACGCCGACCCTCCAAGAGTGTCTGGTATGTGTGGCCGAATTCTGGGTCAGTTTTGTAGAGAAGTGGCCAATCAGAAGTCTCGTGCCCACAAGAGTTGAGCACGGTGGTTAACGCCATGATCGGTGGTCGACTGAGGCAATCTGCAACATTATTGGTGCTGCCCTTCTTATACTTGATATTCAAGTGGAACTGTTGCAGGTATGTAGACCACTTCTGATGGCGATCATTCTGCAATTTCCCTTGGGTCTGTATGAACTGCAGGGGTCGGTGGTCTGTGTGGATGACTGTTTCCTTCCCCAAAATGTAATGCTTCCATTGTCGGCAGGCCTGTACAATGGAATACATCTCTTTATCATAAGTGGGGTACTTCCGGACTGTGTCTGAAAGTGTTTCACTGTGATATGCCACTGGATGTCCATGTTGAGTAAGGACTGCCCCAATAGCATAGTCAGAGGCATCTGTCTCGACCTCAAATGGTTGTTGTAAATCTGGTAACGCGAGCACTGGTGCCGTGCAGAGGCGATCCTTCAACTCCATGAATGCCTTCTGTTGAGATTCAGACCAAAAGAATTTTGCTTTCGCCCCTCCCTTGGTGACTTGACTCAAGGGCCAAGAAATATGAGAAAACCCCAACACAAACCTGCGGTAGAAGTTGGCAAGACCTAGAAAGCTGCGGAGCTCTGTTAGAGTGGTTGGAGAGGGCCAATCCCGAATGACTTGGATCTTGGCTGGATCGACATGCACCCCTGTTCATCAATGATGTATCCCAGATACTGAACCTGGGTCATGCCAAAAGTGCATTTCTCCAAATTGGCACATAGCTTGTGTTGCCGCAGTGTTTGGAGAACCTGTCGGATGTGGTGGAGGTGCTCTTCCCAACTCTGGCTGAAGATCAGAATGTCATCCAAGTATACTACTACAAAGGAGTTGGTGAATGGCCGCAAGATGTCATCCATTAGCCTCATAAAGGTTGCAGGAGCATTCGTCAATCCGAAAGGCATGACCAACCATTCGAAGAGGCCCTCCTTGGATTTGAAGGCAGTCTTCCACACATCAGAGGGTTCGATTGGTACCTGGTGATATCCTGACTTCAGATCGATCTTGCTGAAATATTTCGCCCCCTTTAGTTGGTCTAGGAGGTCATCAATCCGCGGGATCGGGTACCTATTACGGACAGTGATCTTGTTCAGCGCCCGATAGTCAATACAGAGTCTCCACGTCCCATCCTTCTTCTGTACCAACACGATCGGGCTCCCACAGGGCGATGAACTCGGACGGATGTGACCTTTCTGCAGGAGCTCCTGAATCTGCCTCTTGATTTCATTGTTCTCTAGAACGGAGCGCCGATAAATTGGTCCATTGGGTAGCGGCGCACCTGGGGTCAGATCGATGGAGTGCTTGACTTGACAGTGCAGAGGAACCCCTGCCGGGGAGGTGAAGATGTCCTCGTACTCCTCCACAATCTTGTCCATCTGTAGTTGTCGGGCAGAGGGACCCCGTCTGGAGGCCGCGGCCACTGTCTTCTTCTTTCCTTGAGGGCGTATCATCAGGAAAACAAATTTCCTGGTTTTGGAAATGATCTTACTGCATTGTTTTGCAGTAATCAAAGAGATGGCGGCAGGTGGTGCTACCTCTGGTATCCTGAACAACTTATTTCCCAATGTAATAATAACAGCACGGGGCCTTGATTCATACACAGCATGTCGCTTCCACAAGTATGGTTGTCCTAGTAATACATCACAAACTTCAAGGGGAGCAATGTCACACAATACCTCATCCGTGAAGGGCTTGATGTTGTATGGAAGGCGACACTGCTGGCTCACGCGAAGATCTCGTCCTTGGTGAAGCCACCCAATGGTGTATGGTTGTGGATGTGCTGTGGTCGGTAAGCCCAACCGCTTCACGACCTCTGCCGAAATGAGGTTCTTTTGACTCCCGCTATCAACAATGAACTGTATCGGGGAGCCCTTTACCCACATCTGGGAGTGGAAGAGACGCTCCTCCTCCTCTGGATCTTCGGGTTCATTTTTCTGGATCTTTGCGGTAGCAACAGTGGCGCTGGGATCTGCATCAATGATCTGCTTCCCTTTTTCATACCCCTTATCGGGTTCTGACTCAGAGTCGGAACATGCATCTGATTCTGAAACCTTTAGCTCAGCCACCAGTGACTGCTTGGCCCGACACTCACTTGTGTTGTGAGTGGAGCTCTTATGGAACTCGCACCATTTTCCAGTGTCCTTTCTCGGCTTCGCGACGCTGTTCTTTGCTTGTAGCTTCGGCTGGTTGTCTTGGGCTGTCCCGCCTTGGCTTTGTCCTTTGTTCTGTGGTTTCAGGGTACCTTTCCCGTGCTTTGGATTCGCAGATCCAAAGTCTCGCTTCTTTTGTTTAAACTTCTGCTCGACCTTGACGGCATATCGGTATGTTGCGCCGAGCGAGGGGATGTTTAGGAATTGTATTTCTTCCTGGATGTACTTGTGCAGGCAGCCACGGTATTTGAGTATCAAATGTTGCTCTGAATCCTTGATACCCAACTTTGTGTGAAGGGTATGGAAAAGATTGGTGAACTCCGGCACGTCTTGGTCCCTTCCCTGCCGCAGCGTGGTCCACTTTATGTATTCATCCTCATAGCTTCCAACAGGGTAGTACTGCTCCTTGACGGCATCCCGGAACGAATCCCAGGTGGGTGCGGCTGAAAATAGTGAGCCAGTACTTTCATCCTTCTGCTCGCAGTAGGTTTCCCACCAGTCCTTGACGTGGGGGGCTGCTTTGAGGAGAGCAAAAGCAATCTTTTCCCGACTCGAAAATTCATGAACAGAAAAATAACCCTCTAGCAGATTTAACCATTTATCTACGACATCTGCGTCTATCTGACCCTCGAATATGGGGATTTCAAAATTAACTTGTACCTTAAAGGGTGTGGCGTTTCCAGAGTAGCTGCTGGAAGCCAATGCGTCGCTTCTGGGTAGCCGCTGAAGGATCTGGGCAAAGCTGTCCATCATCGCGTTCCGTTGTCGCTCGAGGGCTTCTTCGAGCAAGATTTTGATGGGATCTCCTGCCCCCTCGTCTTTCTTCTCATCCGCCATGGGAGGCCGTCGGGATTTGCGAGGCTGGTCTTGCAAAGGTTCAACCAGTTCAAGCCCTAACTCCTTATATCCCGACCTTGTTGGGGACATGCAAAGAAAAATAGAGAAAAAGCAGACCGCTCTGATACCACTGATCCGAATTTAAATAGGAACGCAACAAATTACAGAGATAACCATATACACAAAGATGCAGCGGAAATAATACTTCATTTCATTAATGGAAAATACTAAAATATGCTTACAACCAGAAATGGAAATAAACCAGCTAGGGCGATGGTAGCTTATCTCTGAGAAGAGATGTGATGGCTACATGCCTCTGAACTGTGTTACAATGAGGCTCGAAGGCCTATTTATTGTTGAGAAACAATGGAAAACCCTTAACATTCCAAAACCTAACCCTAGGAGATGAAACGCCAAACTGTGGGCCCCGTTTGGGGTAAATTGGTACATCAACTTCCCGAGGTCGTAACTTTGGCATATGATCTCCGTTTGACGCATACAATAGCTCGTTAGAAAGATCTATCCGAGTACTACCATTGTTGGAACAGGCAACATGGGTCCATGGAATGGACCCATGTTGCCTTCGGATTCCCCAAAAAACGTCGTTTAGGGCCTCAAAACGGCTCCGGAAGTTCAGGACCCGAAAAACTGCTAAAAATAGTAAGTTGTGCTACAATTAAGGAAACTGAAAATGCTGAGAAAGACAATGGTGGGGGTCCAGGTGGACTTGGCAGGTGGCCACCAATATCCACCTGGATCAAAAACTTAGTTTTTGTCTTATGTTGCAGCCACTACAACTAGATGATCCAATTATGCTCTACTAGACTAATCCTTTTGAACCCTGCTCCTATATTCCTCGTTCTACTTCTGAAAATGGTCTATTTGGACCTGGCTCTTTTTCATTATTTTGCACACCTCCTGATGTTGTGCCTTTCATTCATCCAATTCCTTCTAAAGGTGCAGGTTGTTTTCTTTCAAAGTCTCATTCTCCCTTCGAAGAACTCTTTCGGACATGAGAAGTTCATTTATAGTATCCTCTAACTCCTTACACGACTGCCTTTTCTTAGAAGTTCCTTCATCAACTTCTTGTCCTTGAGAAGAATGAGGAAGGCTTTGTTCCTCTAGTTCTTGACAATCTTCCACCATTTTATCCATGCTTTCCTGAAACCATTGGGTTTGAATTGATGCAGCCTCCCATTCCTCCTTATCAATGAACTTGGTCATTTCAATCTGTATTTTCTTCCCCTTAGATACTCCTAGGGGTTTCTTAACCTTTTAGCTAGTCTTTGTCTGTTGTACACCCTCCTCTTCACTTTCCTTCATAACCATCTTAGAAGCTTGGCTTCTAGTGAAATGCCTAGTAGTGATGGCTTTGGCCTCTTTCCCATAGTCTCCCTGATCACCATGACATCCTCTTATTTCTTACCTTCTTCTTTTGGTTGGTCATGAGTCTGAGGTTTCTTCTTTGGTCTCTCTTTCGGCTCTACCTCCCTAGTCTCTGGTAAATCGGGCACTTCCTCATCATCCACAAAATAATTTTCCACTAAAAATTCTTCCCAGGTCTTGTTCTTCTTCCTTAAAACCTCTATCATAATAATTTTGACAAGGCCATGGTGGTAGAGGTTTTCCTCTATGTATATCGCCCTCTCCTGAGTAGAAGTGGCCATTTTCAACAAAGGAATCATCAAGTAATATGGTAGGTTTAGGGGTTTATCCCGAAAATGACTATGGAGCCGAATATGAAAAAGAAAACCCAATCCAAATCGATCCTCATAGGTAATATATTTCTGCAAGAGAAAAAGAATATATCGGTGCTTACTTCGAAGGTAGCCTTGCGGAATCCATTTGCCCTAGTATGGATTTGAATGCTCCTTCCTCAAGAAAGGTCCACATATTTCCTTGTTAAATCATTGGTTTTTGAACCAATGTTCTCCTTCCCGCAAAATCTCATAAGCTTGATCCACCAATTCTTTAGTCAATTTAAACTTTATGTTTCCCACCTGTGCCTAATATCCATTCAAATTAAGGGAAAAGGACTTGGTCACTTCAGAATTATGCCCTTTGAACTTTTGAAAAAACAACAGCCACCCCGCCTTTTCCAATCTCTTATTTCTCTGTGGATACACGTCCAACAATGTCGGACCATGTGGTCCAAACCGAACGGTCGACCGCATGTTTGACAAACACTAAGAGTAGAGTTCGATTCATCCTTTCAACATCCTTCAAGGCTATGAAGGGTATTTCAAGATCGATAGAAATGAAAATGGCTCAAATAAGAAAGGAACGTTGTAATAAGGCGAGCTCGTATGACGCAGGACGTGGTCATGATTACAATCATGATCAGTTCTACGGAATTTGCATTGGAGAAATTACCATAGTACACATCGAGGTAATTATTAGGAATACGAACTCATGTCATGACATAAAATGGCTCAAAGCTTCCTTATTAAGGAAGGATGACTATGACTCGTAATAATTCAAGTTTTAAAAAAACTTGTACCATTACTTTTTACCTCAAGTACTTGACATCAAACATACCTTCTCAACTTACCTTTCAACGGTCAGGTACCTGTAGATGACGACCGCACTTGCTTTGAAATGATAAGCCACTTTGAAAACCCATATCACATGCAGGATCATAAAATCTCATGGTTTTGATTAGCTTTGAAGACTCTGGTAATCAAATTAATGCTTGTCAGATCCTTGAAGAGATGTTCTACTGGAAATATTTGAATAATATCGGGAGTGCATAAACCAATACTCTGTTGTAGGAAATTCTTCTGCAGGAAATCATTCTATAGGAATTCGTGAATTTTTTAAGAAATAAAAATGCCTATGAAGGAATCCCACTATATTTCTATCAAAATGATAATGCAAATTTCCTTCAATTTTTGTTATTATAAGTTGTTGTCTCATTTATTGCTAACTGGCCTTTATGTGTCGATAGGAAAAATTTTGAACTCCATCTTTACCTATCCTTGTATAGTTCATTGCTACTTGAATAAAGGCATCAAAGTCAAATGTGCAGTGATCTCGTTGGATTACTAGTCATTAAGATCGATTATTGACCAACGCGATGTCCATCACCAATAATGAAAGTGAGGACCAAGGTACAACCGATGCATCCTAGCATGTGTGAATAGATAAGTTGTTGTCAAACCCCTTGTAGGATCCAGCAGTCAAGGAGCCTTAATGAATCTCCATTGTTGCAGGTGAGATAGCTTGTCATTGATGTATACAAGCTTCAAGGCATCACATATCTCTGATCTTGAACCCAGATAATGTGCTGATGTCGATGGGCCAAGACTGTTGGAAGGAGGGCCTTAGAGAATCCCACATCAGTCTAATGCGAGAAAATCAAATATTTATTAATGTATGAACATAATTTACTTGGGGATCCTGAGGGATCTACTATCCTGTGATTTTAATGAGCCCAAGGCAGTTCATGCTCGCTAGATTTCAATTTTAGAGAGTCTGAAATACTGAAAAAGAAAACTCCAATTGGGTTCCTTTTCCGTAAATAGTCTATTGGAGCCAGAAAAGGAATAAAATTGTATCCAATAGGCACTCATATCATGGTTTACTGAGCACGAGAAGGAACAAATTAAGCTCAATTTATTATGGAAGAAAATTAAGAAGAGGTAGTGAAAGAGATACGCCCCTTTCCTACCATTTCTAACTCTTTATTTTTCACAATTTCCTCCAAAAATTCCTCATTAGACTGGGGCTTCTAATATAACTTGAGTCTATTCCCATTAAAAAAGAAGGTGACATTTTCATCATCTAGTGTTTTGACTCAAACATATCCATTATCAAATACTTTCTTGATCTCATAAGGACCAAGCCAATGTGTGTTAAATTTTCCTTTAAAATTCTAGAATTTTGAATCGAACAACAATGCCCAGTCTCCTTCCCTAAACTACTTCTTATTAATGTATATGTCATTCCATTTATCCCTTTGTTGTTGGATAAGATCAGTATGTTGAAAATAATCTTTCCTAATCTCATCTAATTAATTGAGTTGTAGGATCCTTTGTTGTTGTGCCTAATTGAAATTTATGCCCAAATTTGTTGCCATCTTAAAAGCTCTAATCTAAAATTCATACGGAGAGAAGCCGGTAGTGTTTCTACATGTGATATAGTAGGCCCATAAGGCCTCAAGAAGTCGATCAGACCAATCTTTTTTATGTAGTTGCATTGTCTTAGTCGTGATTGTCTCCAACACCTTACTTATTGATTCCACCTGCCCATTGACTGTGGATGGTAGGGAGTGTACTTCTGATGAGTGATATGGTATTTTTTCACAATTCCCTACACAAGCTTAGATACAAACTAGATGCCCTCATCAATAAAAATTTCCCTTGGTACCCCAAAACTTACAAAAATATTAGAAAAGAGAAAATATACCGCTACTCTCTCCGTTGCTATAGGCACTGCTCTCGCTTCCACCCACTTCGTAACATAATTAGTACACGCTAAAATATACTTCTTACCTTTGGACATAGGATTGATGGGGTCTACAAAGTCAAGAGCCCACCTCTCAAATGGTTCTATGAGAACTTGTGGTTGCAAAGGCATTTCATCTACTTGAACAGGTCACCCTATTCTTTGGCAGCTATCACATTTACAAACATATCCCTTTTCTTCTTTAAAAAGACTTGGCCAATAGTAACATGAGAGGAGGATTTTATAGGTTGTTCACTTGTCTGCAAGGTGCCCTCCATAGGGTTCATCGTGGCAAGCTCTCAAGATTTCATATATCTTGTCTCCTCTGACACACCTGCAAATAATCAAATCATGTCCACTTAAAAAGAGGCCTCCTTTTATCCAAGAGTAAGGAACACTTTTTCTAATAATTTTCTTTTTCTAATTAGATGAGAAGTAACGTGGTAACTTCTCTATAGCAACATAATTAGCCATATCTTCAAACGAATGTGATTTGGCAGAAATGGAAAACAAGTTCTCATCAAGGAAGCTATCATTAACAATAACATCCTCGACTTCGTGGTTGAGCCTAGAAAGGAAATCAACTACCTGCTTTCCTTTTCCCATCCTATCAAGTACAGTGATGTCAAATTCCTACAGCAGCAAAATAAATCTAGTAATTATGTCATTAGTAACTATTTTATTCATGAGATACTGAATAGCAAAATGGTCAATATGTACAAAAAAATTCATAGCTAGTGATGTAATGTCTAAACTTATTAATAGCTTAAACCATAGCAAGGAATTCTTTTTCAGTTACAGTATAATTCAATTCAGCTTGAGTCAAATGTTCACTAACAAAATAAATAGCATGGGTTAAGAGGTTTTCCCTTTGTCCCAATACTGCCCCTATTGTTGAATCAGAGGCATCAGTGGAAATATGAAATGGCAATTTCCAATATAGTCCTCTTAAGACAAGGGCTGAGGAAAGCCTATCCTTGAGTGTGTCAAATGTAGTTTGAAATTCATCATCCCAACGAAATTCATATTCTTTTGTTAATAATTTAAATAGTGGCGTGGCTACCTTGGTGTTTTGAAGAATTTGGTATCTACAAATAAATACTAATTCCCTAGATAAGTAGTTGTATCTAGAACAACAGTTTAAAGTGTTTTAGTCTTTTCCTATAATCAATAGATAAGATGAGAAGATGAGAAGACCTACTTGTAGTTCCGCTCTCCTCTCGTCTCCCTTGTATCAATCCTGTCGCTCCTTCTCGTACTTAATACTCTTGAGAAGTACTTGTAAACACAACAGAAAACAAAGAATCGATCAAAGCACACGATCTATTGAATATAAGTGAAAGGAATCAGATATAATTCACACACATAAGCATTATGAAACAATACAAACATATGGGAGAAAGGTTCAAACACTTTATTAAATAGAAGAAGGAAATACAACCATTGGTGTCTAATTCAAAGCCATTCCTCCAGATTGGATCCCATCCACATCACATCAAAAGCATGACAAAATTGTAGCATTACAATACTTGTTTCAAAGCCAAATCTCATAGCAACATTGTCTTCTTACAATTCAACATAATCCAGCCCCCTAATCACTTAGATGAGTGGTCAATTTATAGGAATATGAAGGAGGTTTTGTCATAAATGGTGGCATTGAATGACCTTCCATACTTAGAATTAGTTCCATGGAGCAAGGGATGAGAGGATAGGATGCACCTTAACTCATTCCTCATCCATTTTCGAGCTCATAGGAGTTGATAAGTGAGGGAACCTTCTACATGACTCCAAAAGATGAAAATATTCCCCAAACCCTATGGGAATTTCGCTCAATATCGCCCAGTGCAGGTGAAAGGAAGGATAAGTGCTCTACAGAGCACCCTGGTAGTGGACTCAAATGCTCCGCAACGCACATTTACAAGGGCTTACCTACGCTGGTCCCTCTAGAAGCCATTTTTGAATCTCTGCAAGTCACGAAACTGTTTAGGAAGGAGGCATTCAAAGGGGTGACTTGTTTAGGGCATGTAGCAACTCAAATTAGGGTTTGATGAGCCCTAAAACACTAATCTGGATTATGGGATTAATGTGCCCAAACGGATCTGTAATAGCTACCCCGTAAAGCATGAAGTCGGAAAAATGCCAATGTCAAATGAAATGCTTTATGATGTGATGAGGAGGTATCGAAGTGGAAGGTGACCTGCATCAATTACAATACATATATCATGATATTTGATTTTACATGAATTTCTAAGGGAAGGAAAACCCATGCTCAGCTTATAAACTTTCATTACATGTACATAAACAGTCGTCTACAGATATAGACCCATGATCAGAATGACCATCAATGTAAAGCCATTGTACATATGATTTAGTACTCCTGAAATCGCAACCCAGATGGATGAAACTAGATCCGGGGTCTTCTATCTCATTCAATTGTTCACTCAAGTATGAGTCTAACCATGTGAATATGTGATCTGAAGTCGAACATGGGAAGACACCATCTAATTACCAGCCAATGATGTAAGTTGTTAACAGATGCGAGAGAAATCACCGATAATGATAATGATCCTCAACGTACTGCAGTACATTTTTCATGGTGTGAATGGATGATTTGATGTCAAACACCATACAAAGTCTTTCAGTCGAAGGCCATTGATGTATGCCTATCGCCAGAAGCAAGAAACCTGCCATTGATGCATGCAAGCCTCAAGGTACTGGAAGGGTGTTTCTAAGTCAACTTCTTGGATAATGTGTTGATGTTGACAAGAAGCGACTCGTCGTAGGAGGGCCTTGATGTATCCCACATCAATGACACGAAACGAGTGTAGTGATTTTAGAGATGGAATTTGACTGACGACACAAGGTTCAGGAATGGTAATCATGAAAATGAAGGTTTATGGTATTGCAAAGGATGAATTTTGACTGAATGACTTCTCTTGAACATGTCGGCAACACTGAAATGAATTGGTAGCATTGACCCAAAACAAAGTGATGGATGCTATGATAAACCAATGGTGTGATAACCATCAACCTAATAATCCAACCCAGATAGTCACGGTGATCGAGTGAAAGTGTCATGTTCAAGAGAGACCTACTACCATAAAGTGGTTTTCCCCTTTTTCCCATTTTCCCCAGTCATTGCTGATCAGTACCTCTTTATTTTTATCAATATTGAGGAGGATAACATATGCTTGTTGTATAATTTCACCCTTCGGGTGAATCCATCACTATGTGATGTTTTAACGAGTCTAGCGAAGGTGAAACTCAGTCTTGTCTAGATGGACAAGTTTGTCACTATTTGATGTTTTAATGAGTTTAACGACAAAGATAACTCGGTCCTTTTCATGTTTAGAGAGTTTGAAAAGGGACAAAAAAAAACTTCACAAGTTCTTTTTCATAAATTAATCTCTCAAGCCTAAAAAAGCGTAAAATAATACAAGAGAGATATCGTTTCCAATCCGTTAACGAGCTGGAAAGGACAAGCGCTCGGCAACCTTTTCATGTTTAGAAAGTCTGAAAAGAGCTTAAAGAGGACTCCACTTTGAGGAATGAGTGGTGTCTAGGGTAGCAACTGGTTTCGGTGATGTTGGAACTCCTCAAAACATGTTGATTTATGTGAAGAGGCTGGCTAATATGACCATTCATTGCAACTGTTCCTCAAAAAAGGTAAAACAACCAAGTGAAAGTGTATGATCAGCGAAAGTGATGGTGGAGATGGGATGAAAACAACCAAGGCTCATCTAATGAAAGAGGCTGATAGAATGGCAATCACGAAGGTTAAAAATGGAAATGGGTTCATTTTTTACACAAGCTTTAACCATAGGGAACTATGCTTGGATTCAGTTTCATGTTTACACAAGATTGAAACCAAAAACTATGCTTGGATTCAGTTTCATTTTTACAGAAGCTTAAAACAAAAAACTATGCTTGAATTCAGTTTCATTTTTACACAAGCTTGAAACGAAGAACTATGGTTGAGATTGGTTTACATGCCCCCAACATGATGAAAGGGAGAGTCTCCTGTAACCAGATGGAAGTCGCTGCGGTGAAGTAGGATGGTTATCCAACACATTTTGGCTTCATCTAGATAGGGACAAAGGTGAATGGGGTGACTCCCTTCACATAACCTACAGGGAATCTTAACTTTACCACAAGGTGCATGCCCCCCAAGTTTCATTACGTTCACCTAAGTAGACTACTTGTGGCTATCCGGTGGATGGAATGAAGGTTCTTATATGAGATCAAGTAAAAGACTCGACTGGGATTTTACGAGATCTAATCAAAGACTCGAATTGGAACTTTGCTCCAGGGGTCCTTGTTTCATTTTTAAATGAGCTTGACACAAGACAAGGAACTATGCTCAAATTCCTTGTTTCATTTTTTAATGAGCTTGACACAAGAGAAAGAATTATTCTCATACTCCTTGTTTCATTTTTTAATGAGCTTGACACAAGACAAGGAACTATGCTCATATTCCTTGTTTCATTTTTTAACGAGCTTGACACAAGACAAGGAACTCTTCTCATACCCTTTGTTTCATTTTAAATGACGTTGACACAAGACCAAGAACTATCCTCATATCCTTGGTTTCATTTTTTTAACGAGGTTGACACAAGATAAGGAACTATCCTCATGGGAGTTGTTTCATTTTTTAATAAGGTTGACAGAGTAAAAGAACTATCCTCAAATTCCTTATTTCAATTTTTAACGAGGTTGACACTGTTATCACTCAGATTTTCCTAGAAGTTGTTGAGAAGAGGAAAAGGGTCTGAGGTAAACACAAAACTACTTTTAAGTACAGAATCTAGCCAATTTGTACTCAGAGAGGGCTCTCTCTTTATGATTTAGCTTGGTTTTGAAAGATATTAGGCTAGTTATGGAGTTTAGGAGTTTTGGTTGAGTTTGGGTGGTGAGATTCAATAGCATGGGGGTAAAACTGAGTAGTTCAGGCCATTGGGCTAATGGAGTCAAAGAAGATGGCTTAACTGGACTTGGTTTCTTAACAAAAGATGGTTTCACAGGGCAAGATAGTCAAACATGGAACAAATAACAACTTGGAATAGATGGAGTGGGTTTAAAATGGGTGAAGTGCAATTAAGAATCCTTCAGTGCATTTAAAGAGGGAAACTTGAATGATTACTACTAACGAGCAATTAAGTATTCTTTAATAAATAATCAAAATGAATGAACTAGAAAACAAGAGCAATCAAGATTTCACTGTTTATACTAATTCAGAAGAAAACATGGAGAATAATAACGATTGAAAATAGAGTGCAACGAATCATATTCTGAATTATTCTTTTTTGTTTATCATTCAGATGTGAAACATGGATGATATAATAAACAAGGAAAACTTTAAAACATAAGGTATAGAGGACTTATTGATCCAGTGTTTGCTTCAAGAAATCTGTGAAAAGTCCTTTGCTTCAATTCTTTATCCAGTAAGCCATACAAAATTTGGTCCAATCAGCAATTTATTCCAAAATAATCAATATTACAACAATGTCTAAGAATCCACCCAAAATACTTCAAAAGGAGAAGTATTTATACTAATTGTAAACTGAAAAATCTTGAAAAAATATCAAGATTAGTTTCACAAATATCTCCAACTGTTTACGTTAATAGAAATTTGATAAAGGACATTCCAAACTAATGAATCTATTTGGCACTATGTTTATGGATCTGTGGTGACAAAGAAGAGAAAGTCGAATTTGGTAGCAACTCTTAGTTGATGATGAGGCATCCCAGTCACTAAGTGTGTCCTTCCTTTGTGCATTTTGCCCCAGAAATTCTGCAAACTTAGGGTCCAATGATATGCTTGTATATCTCAATCTGTAATAGATATGTAAAAAATGAAAGAGGTTTTTGTATATAGGAATGTTTTTGAGGTAAATCTCTCTCAGTTTCTCAAAATGCATCTCCAGCTGTTCTTTATATTCTCAGCAAAACGATGTCAAAAACAGGACTTTGCACAAACTGAACATAGGCTGTAAATACATGCACTTATCTCCCTCTTGGTAATACCTGTGTAAAAAGTGAGAGAGGTTTCTGTAGATGAGACTTTTTGGAACAAAAACCTCCTTTAGTTTCTCAAAATAATTCTTGGAGTAGCCACAATAGTTTCTGCAAAACTATGATTTAAACAGGAAATTTCTGAAGAATGTACCATTTCTATTCTGATTTCATCTTTTAACCTTAAATTCCTTTCACCTGTTTTTCACTTTTACTTTGGATAAACTTCATTATATCTGGTGAAAGTATTTTCAACTTTTTTTAACCCTTAATGTCTTCATGTTTAATTTCACTGTTTACTGTTTACTTTTTACTTTTATCGCTCTGTTTTTCATCTGTCTTCACTTTGACATGAATTTGTATGCTATGCTTTGTAACTGTCTTCCCTGTTGTTTATCTTCATGCTAGCTGATTTACTTGAATTAGTCTTCAATCTGATACTCTTCAATCCTGATACACTTTGACTGTTTTTTTACTGTGTCCTTTTATGTTCACTTTATATTTCAGGTTTTTACTGTCTATTTCAACAGTAAATCATTTAATTTCATGTTTCCTCTGCTTGTCTTTCAACTGTATGTTTTTATTCTCCATCTCTATTTGAATAGATTTGATAACAATCTTGGAGTAAACATGTCTTATGACTAGTATTAAGACTGCTTATCCAAGGCTGTGGTCTTCTTATCACCTGTAAAACAAAACAAACTGTTAAGAAAGCATTGGTTTGCAGGGGAGGTCGAAAAGGTTTCATTTGGGCTTGAAAGGTTTGTGGAGTGAGTCCAGAATTCTTTTTAGGAGGTAAACCATGCTCAAATCGGTTAAGATAGGCTTCAGGTGGCGGAGATGGGTTACATAGGGTTTTACTGCACAATTAAGTGAAAACGAGCAAAACTGGGGCTTTTGTGTTTAAACGGGTAAATGGTTGATATTGGCGGGTGAACGAAAATGATAGTTGGCTTTAACTAACTGATCGGACAGCTTTATCATTTAGTTGAGGTAGTAAGCGAGAGTGGTATTGATTTTCATCGCACCACTTATGGAGGGGGTTGGTATTTAGGCTTGTCCACGCGATACCATAAGATGAATGACGCGTGGCAAGGGCACTGTTCATAAAACAGCTCCGCACTCGCACGCTAATGTTCGGTTGCGAAGGGATGTGCAATATGCACAAAAGTCATCGGATCTGGGAGGCTTTATCGCACGGCTATCGGGGATGCGAGGTGACGGGAGTTTAATGAAGGCGGGCCCAATGTAATTAAAGGTTTTTTAATCATATCGGGAGCAATGGGATTGGTCGAGAAAGTTATTAATTAACCGTGGGGGTTAATTAATCCTTATTTAATATGGCGGGGGTCGGGGTTCTTAATTAGTTACAGATTAACTAATTAATCCCCATTAATGATGTATTATGGTTATATTTAACCGAGGGGTGGGATATAAAAGTATTTGGGGTTTTTTACATAGTTAAAATAATACGGGTGTGGGTAATTTTATAAGGGATTTATATAAAATAAGTTATAAATTAATATGGTAATGTAATGAAAAGCGCCGAGTAAAAAACATTAGAATTGTGTATTTAACTTAGGCTTGAATGAAAAAGGGTTTTTATGGGGTATTGTGCAATTTTCCTAAGTAAAATAGGATTTTACTTAGTAAAAGACTTATGAAAGTAAATGAATGACTTATGGATGGTTTTAAGTGCTTAGGCTTTTAAATTATTGGGCCGAGGGTCCGGTCCCTCCAGAAGTCAGAGAAATGCTCTGAGCCCCTCGAATTTTAGCAAATGCCTTAGTACTTAGAGGGAATTAGTGAAAATTTATGGAAATATGAGAAGGAGCTAATTATTTGACCTTGCCATGCTTGAAATGCTTCCAGTGTAATGTCTGCCTTGCACTTGTGATGAAAGTAAAAATTAACACATTTAGAGTCATTATCCATCACATGTAATTCTGCAACATCATCTACCTACCCTATCTACTTTAGCATGACATTTTATTTTCTTTATTAGGGTGCACTTAAACTGGCAAACCCTTATCAAAATTTTCTTTTCTTTTACATAGAGAAATCTATCTAAATCTAACCTTATTACATCTAAGGGAT
The DNA here is from genome assembly GCA_031772625.1 of Pinus tabuliformis. Classification (NCBI taxonomy): domain Eukaryota; kingdom Viridiplantae; phylum Streptophyta; class Pinopsida; order Pinales; family Pinaceae; genus Pinus; species Pinus tabuliformis. Next base: position 876,147,301 of record CM062812.1, read on the forward strand.
TAGATTAAAGTGTTGAGCTTCTTTTATTCACTCTACCTATATACTTATCTGTCAAGATTAAACAATTTGGTCAGATTTTATTTTCTATCTCTAAAACATAAAATTGAAAATATGAACTAGTCAAGTTTAAACTGTTTGACTGTTCACCAATTGTGGCATAAGTTACAAGTTGCACACAATTTGTTTATTACATAAGAGTAAAAGGTAGTGGCATTTAGACTTTCACACTTTCCTTGGTCTTCTTTTGGTCATTTTCTTTCACTTTTTTGACCATCTTATTCTCTTTACCCTTTGATTTTTCTTTTAGGGTATACCCTCTTTACATTTTTTAAATTTTTGGATTTTTTGACAATATGGAAAACCTTTGCAACAAGGAAAGGTATGAACATATTACATAGCTCATCAAGTCAATCATGAAATATGACACCTATTGGTATAGGAGCATAACACTGGCTCCACTTGGGGATGGCTTTTCCTGGTGGAAAGTCAAGAACAGCAGGTCAGATGGCCTCTGAATGATTTTGGCTGAACTATGGAATCTTCTTCTGCTTGTTGCTTTATTGTATGTATGATAGTGACACTTCTAAAGCTTAGGGCCTTCTCTTCGGGCTTCAACTCCAACAAGTTACTATCCAATCTACACCAAACCTTTATTATTCCTACTTGAATCCCACTTGAGCACCTTGTAACTTAGGTAGTGTCGCGCGGAATGAGTCGATCTTGCGGATAAGATAGACCTTCCTAGAATCTAAAGAAGACCTAACGACAAGCAAACCAACGAGACACTATCTTTCTCTAAATATGCTTCAATAAACAATAGTAAACAAAGGTTTCTAGGGCCTACCTTTGGTCCAATGCAAGCTTGTGGATGCCCTTGCTCTTTCGATCCAAATGAGCTCCTCTTCGCGAATCTGCAAACACAAACAAGGCAAACAAATTAAATAGCACCTGAAAAACCAATTGAAAAACTAATTGCATGAAACATATTTAACATGAAAGTCAAGGAGTCCATGAAACAAATAACATAAGATACTTGTTGAGAAAGATGAGTTTGATTGTATTATGTTATGAAACCAGCTCACAAAAAGATAGAAAAGAGAGATCCACGCCTTAGAATTCAGCCTCTTCGAGGGGGCAACCTCCTTTACATTACATAAATGAACAATTCTTGGATGATACAAATGAAAAACCTCCTTTCTATATATAGGAGTCTAAGGGTCACAATATAATCAAAGCCTACATAACAATAATATTGTAGGGCACAAAAATAACAATAGTGGGATTCTATGTGGCACAATAGTAACAATATGGGCACTACATGGGTACAACAATATAAATAAGGGGTATAACTACAATAGTAATGGGGTAATCACTAGTATTATAGGGACCCAACATGCCCCTCTCCTTCAAAAAAGTGTTGTCCTCAACGCTTGAGTAGTTTAGGATACTTCTGCATAAAATTCTCATCCTCCCATGTGGAATCTTCAGCGGATAAGTTCTTCCACTTGATAAGGTACTCTGAAATTGATCGATTTCGTAGCTGTCGAGTTCTTGTTTCTATGACTGCTTTCGGTTCCAATATAATTTTTCCTTCCTCGTCAAGTTCTGGCAATATTGTTTGAACTGGGAGCTTGTCGCCTATAACCTTCTTTAAACATGAAACATGGAAAACTGGGTGCAATCGAGAAGCTGCAGGAAGCTCCAATTTGTATGCCATAGTACCAATCTTTTGCAACACCTTGTACGGACCATAATACTTTGGTGATAATTTATTATCCTTCTTAGCTTGCTTGAGGGACATTTGCTTATATGGTTGTAGCCGTAGGAATACCCAATCACCTACATCAAAACTTCTTTCACTGCGATGTTGATCTGCCTGTTGTTTCATTCTATTCTGTGCCAACACGAGGTTATCCTTTAAGAGTTGGAGGACTTGTTGTTGATGTTCGATGTGATGTTCCACTGCCTGAACCTTAGAATTTTCTCTTAAATATGATGTGATGGATGGTGGTTGATACCCATAAAGTGCCATAAATGGGGTCATTTTTGTTGCTGTATGGAAGGAAGTGTTATACCACCATTCAGCCAGAGGCAACCATTTGACCCATTGTGTCTGTTTATCAGATACAAAGCAACGAAGATATCCTTCCAAACATTTGTTTACTATCTCAGTTTGCCCATCAGATTGAGGATGATAAGATGAGCTATGAGCTAACTGAGTACCAAGACAAGAAAATAATTCTGTCCAAAAATTTCCAGTGAAAATGGGATCTCTGTCACTTACAATAATCTTTGGGTTTCCATGTAGCTTTTGAACTGTTTCCATAAATGCAGTAGAAACTGTACTGGCTTTAAATGGATGTGATAATGCACAAAAGTGTGCATACTTGGTAAGTCTGTCAACTACCACCATGATGACACTCTTTCCCTCAGACTTGGGTAAACCTGTGATAAAATCCATTGAAACCTCCTCCCAACGTTGGCTTGGAATGGATAAAGGTTGTAATAGACCCGGTGTCTTAATTGTTTCAACTTTATTTTGCTGGCAAACCAAACATTCCGCCACAAACTTTTGAATATCTGATTTAAGGCCATCCCAAAAAAATTCCTTCTTAACCCTGTGGTAAGTTTTTAAAAATCCTGAGTGCCCTCCTAAGGGAGAAGTGTGCAATTCCATAAGAATCTTTTGTTTTAGCTGGGAATTCTTACAGAGGTATAAGCGATCTTTGTACCATAACGAATCATTTTTCCAGCTAAATGTATCAGAAGTACTGGAATCTTGTTGTAGCTTTTGAATAAGTGCCCACACTTCTTCGTCATTCTTCCATTCCTCCCTTGCTTCGTTTATCCAATCTGGTTGGATAATAGAAATGGCACACAACAATGCTTCCACATCCTCATCCTTTCTTGAGAGTGCATCTGCCACCACATTTTGCTTCCCTTTTTTGTAGATGATTTCAAAGTCATAACCCAACATCTTTGTGACCCACTTTTGTTGCTCTTCAGAGGATAATCTTTGTTCTAAAAAGTATTTAAGGCTATCATGATCCGTTTTTACCTTGAAGTGTCTTCCCATTAGGTAGGGTCGCCATTTCTTAAGTGCATGGAGTATTGCCAACATTTCCTTCTCATAAATAGCTTTGCTTAAAAACTTTCCCTTGATTGGACGACTTTCAAAAGCAATGGGTCTTTCATCTTGCATTAGAACAGCACCAATTCCATTTCCTGAAGCATCACATTCCACAATAAAGGTTTTTGTGAAGTCCGGTGTAGCTAAGACCGGTGCTTGGCACATTGCCTCTTTAAGATGTTCAAAGGCCTTTGTTGCTTCCGAAGTCCATGAAAATGAATCTTTCTTCAATAATGTTGTTAGAGGTGCTGCTATTCTCCCATAATTCTTAACAAACTTGCGATAATACCCTGTCAACCCAAGAAATCCTCGCAGATGCTTTATGGATGTGGGGATTTTCCATTCCTTAATGGCTTTAATTTTGCTAGGGTCTACCTTAACTCCTTCATGAGATACAATATGACCCAAATATTCCACCTCCTGGACTCCAAAGAAACATTTGGATCTTTTTGCATATAATTGTTTCTCCTCCAATAGTTGTAGCACCCTGTCAACATGTTCAACATGATCCTTCCAAGACTTGCTGTAGATTAGTATATCATCAAAAAATACTAACACAAATTTTCTAAGGAATGGTTTGAAAATTGAATTCATCAAACCTTGAAATGTTGAAGGTGCATTGGTAAGGCCAAAAGGCATGACCAAAAATTCATAATGACCCTCATGAGTTCTAAATGCTGTTTTCGGAATGTCTTCAATCTTCATTCTGATTTGATGATATCCCGAACGAAGATCCAACTTGGTGAAGTAAATTGATCCATGCAATTCATCCAGTAATTCATCAATAACAGGAATGGGGAACTTATCTTTAATAGTGAGCTTGTTGAGCTCCCTATAATCTGGACACATGCGCCATGATCCATCCTTCTTGTGCACCAATACTACTGGAGCTGAGAAAGAACTTTGACTCGGTTGAATTATACCAGCCTCTAGCATTTCTGCAACCATACGTTCAATTTCACTTTTTTGGACATATGGATATCTGTACGGCCTGATGTTTGGAGGAACACTTCCTGGAATCAGATGAATAGCATGATCATGATCACGCATAGGTGGGAGACCTTTGGGAGTCTCAAATACCTTGGAATGATTGTCCAGGACTTTTTGGAGATCTGGAGAAATAGATGATTCCAATGTGGAAACATCTAGCGAACATAATTGTGCAATTACACCTCTTTGCTCCTTTTTTAGAAGCTTTGTCATACCATTAGAGCTGATTATCTTTCCTGGTTTCCCTGCAATACCCCTTAATTCAACTTCCTTTCCTTCCACAGAAAATTTCATGAAAAGTTCTTGAAAATTAAAAGCTATTGTACCCAAGGATTGTAGCCATTGGACTCCTAGTACAACATCAGCACCTCCCATTGGAATGGAAAGCATTGGGCTAGTCAATACATATTCTCCCATGGATAGCTTGATATTATGGCACTTTCCAGAACAATTTATTGTTCCTCCATTTGCAATCATCACTTGACACTCTGGTGCTGGATATAGGAAGCAATTCAATTCTTTTGCTACCCTACAATGAATAAAATTGTGGGTGCTTCCTGAATCAATCAACACTATTACCTTTTTCTTCTTGATTTGTCCTTCTATCTTGATGGTTTGAGGAGTGGTAATTCCCGCCAATGCATTACAAGATATGGTCGGATTTATTTGTTCTTCATCTAGGCTTTGTTCCTGGAATATATCCTCTTCTTTTGACCTTTCTTGCTCCTTTTCTTCTTCCTCTTCACAATCTATGTAGAATAATTTCTTCTCAGCACACTTATGACCTTTTGTGTATTTGCTATCACAATTGTAACAAAGCCCTTTTGCTCTTTTTTCTTCCAATTGTTGTGGTGTCAACCTTGTAGGTTGTGGAAGACTATGGGCAACAACACTTCCTTCTTTATAGTTGTGAATGGTATGCTTCCTAGTTGCCATAATTTTGCTTTCCATTTTTCTTGCTAACCTGAATGCCTTCTCTAATGAATCAGGTTCCCAAAGGCGCACATCATGTTGGATATTATCCTTTAAAGACCCTATGAACACATCAATCCTATGCTCCTCTGGAATATCTTTTACCCTTATGTTCAATTTTTGGAACTCCTCAATGTGCTCCATTATTGAACCCTTTTGTTTGAGACTTATCAATTGGCTAAAAAAAGTGTTGCTTTTTGTATCCTCATAATGTGCTATCAATTCTTCCGTAAAAATTGCCCAAGTGATAAATTGTTTACGAGAACAAAGCCATTGATACCATACAAACTGATTTGGTTCCAAATATAAAGTTGCCATACGTACCTTTTGTGTGTTTTGCACATTATTGAGATCGAAGAATTGCTCCATCTGTAATATCCATGTGGCGGGATCCTTGCCATCAAACTTCCTCATATCGATTTTTGGAACATGGTGAGTCTTCGATCCAACATTAGAGTCTATGGAATCATGATTAACATTTCTTTTGTTCTCATCATGAGTTTCCTTTACTACCTTTTCACCATTAGTGACCCTTTCTTGTAGCAACTTCTTCAATTCTTCCATGTTTGTATTCAAATCTATCTTCAAATTTGCCATCGAATCCTCCATCTTAGCTTCCATGCCCTTTATCTTAGATTCCACACCATTTACCTTAGATTCCACGCCACTTATCTTAGCTTCTGTTAGCTTTTGTGAGCGTGACATTTGTTGCACTTGTTCTTGTAATTTTGATATATCATGTAGCATTTCTTCCTCTTCTTCATGAGTCATGCTAGAGCTTTCAGGTTCCTTACTAGGTGTTTGCATTTTCTTTCCTCGGGGCATCAGTTACCGATAATAATGCTTTACTATGCCCTTTGAATTTCGTTAAACCAAGCTTACACAAAAATAAAAAAAAAACTACACACCTTTTTTTACTTTATAGAAGCCTGATATTGAATCTGATGTATCTCTGTAATTTCGGATCATCCAATTCTGAAATTGCTACCTGTAGTAGCCTTCTGTGTCCTCTTTCCAATGCCACAAGTCTGAGCCAAATTGGATTCTCCAAGGAAGAGTTATGTGAAATCTCCCACAGTGACTTGCTTTTAGACTGGTTCAGTAGAGCGAACTTGTACGACGTGCCACGAGTCACTGTTTCGACCTTTGGATCTGAAAAACACCCACAAGAAACTACAGTCCGTCCTCTTTCTGTACCTTCTTACAAAATTTCAATCCGATGCTCAGAAAGAAAGTTATGACGATTTTCCCCAGGTCACCTGTTTTGAATGTAATTCAGGAGTCTGCAAAAAGACCAACTTCCTCAGATCATATCTCCGAAAATATCGCGCGAAAAGCTCTGAAATTCGGACCCAAGGTTCAGCGCGATGTCTTCTCAAATGGGTTTTTTTTTGCGACTTCTGAAACGTCACAGAAAAAGAGTTATAGCGAAAATGCCACGATGACCTGTTTGGAGCAGCGAAACCCTAGAATCCAAAGCTCTGATACCAAATGTTATGAAACCAGCTCACAAAAAGATAGAAAAGAGAGATCCACGCCTTAGAATTCAGCCTCTTCGAGGGGGCAACCTCCTTTACATTACATAAATGAACAATTCTTGGATGATACAAATGAAAATACCTCCTTTCTATATATAGGAGTCTAAGTGGTCCCAATACAATCAAAGCCCACATAACAATAATATTGTAGGGCACAACAATAACAATAGTGGGCTTCTATGTGGCACAATAGTAACAATATGGGCACTACATGGGTACATCAATATAAATAAGGGGTATAACTACAATAGTAATGGGGTAATCACTAGTATTATAGGGACCCAACATATTAATTCAAAAGAAGAAGAACCTTACAACCTTTGCCTTGACGCTGTACAAGCTCCTCCCAGGGTCCAACAAGATGTCTCCTCTACTTTGACAAGTTTCACTCACTCTCCAATAGAACCAAGAGGTATGTGATCTCTCCTCTCAAGCTCAACCAAAGAGTCTGAATTTCACCAGCATTTACCCTCAAAAATGTTCAGCTTCTAACCTCCCTAGTCCTCACCCCAATGCCTGTATTTATAGTGCAATGGAGGGAAGTTACTAGGTCCTCATTCAAAGGGATAAAGCCCTCCTTCAAAGGGATAGCTCCTTTAGTCAAGGGATTAGCTCCTTCTCTTTTGGGATGCATGAACCACCTCAGAGCGAACAATCCATGTCAAAATTCCTTCTAGAAAACTCTAGAATTAACCCAAAGTGAGTTTTTTAAGATACAAATTGTGCCTTTTGACTTTCACAGGGGTCCGCACCTGCACCGTTAAGAACAGAGCGGGTAGGTATGCAGCTTTTGTACACAGAAGGTGCGGGACCGCAGGTGACCATGGGAGAAAGTGCGGAACCAGAGTTACATTGATTTCTAATGTCTTTCTCCCACTTCCAAAGCTTTATTTGAAGAGCTGAGGTTCTAGACTTGCTTAGGAGGACAGTACAAGTGATGATAGGCCCATATTGATTGCAAATAATCATGGTGACGATATTTGTGTGTAACAGATTGCCCCCTAAAGTGAAAAGTCTGTAGTAGATGAGGATTTCATTTATCATATAGGAAGAGTGAAGTACTTTATCATTTCGAGGATTAGCTTGTGGAGAGCCCGGTCGAAACCTGTAAAAACATTCAATGCAAGATATATATATGAGATCATATCATCGCTGAGGTAGGAATTCCCATACTTAGATCAAAACTAACTAGAAACCTATCTACTGCTCCGATATAGGAATGATATTGTAAAACATCATAAGTATAGACTCGTGTGAACACAGTATGGACGCAGCCACCTTTTATGAATAGTCCACAACATAATGAGTACAAAATTCCTCGCAACTTGGATGGTGGAAACTAGATCCAGGGTCTTCATTTCTACTTCCCGAAACAGTACGATTCTATCCATGCGAATAAATTTGTTGATGTCGCACATGGTAGAAACCACTTGATTACCAGTCAATGATGTAAACTGTTAACAAGTGTGAGAGAAACCACCAGTGATGTCAATGGCTCTCAAAGTACCCAGTACAATCCATGAGATGTGAGTAAATGTGTTGATGTCGAACATATCATGGAATCCTTTGATCGAAAGTCAATGATGTAAACTGCCGTCAAAGGCAAGAAGCCTGCCATTGAGGCATGCAGATCCCAAGGTACTGACGATCTCTAGATCATCTTTCTAGATAATGAGCTGAAGTTGATAGAAAGCGATCCGTTGCAGGTAAGCTCACAACACGAAATCATAGATCAAGTTGAAGAAATTTTGTTGCAAGGACTAACTCGGGGATGGTCAAGATGGATGACAGATATTTTGCAAATGAATGGCTTATTGGCAGTGACCTCTTGAACACATAACGACACAACAGATGGCTTGGTGACAATTGACCCAAAGTTAATACCCAAAAACCGGCTGAAGACTTTCAATGTGGTTTGATCAACTGTTAGGCAAAGGATTTCCCAACCCAGGTGAATAAAAGTGTCGTGTTCAAGAGGGGTTACAAAGTATGACAAACAGACTCATTTTTCTCTCTTTACCCCCACCATTTCTGGCAAGTACCTCTTTATTTTTGACAAGCTTGAGGAGGATAACATTTGCTTGATTATAAGCTCATCCTTTGGATGAGTCCAACTTAGTTTAAATTCGAACCCTAAGAAGGAGTGGTTCATTCCTGTTTGTAATTGAACAGGTCCTTTACTGTGAAATTTTAACGAGTCCAGTATAGGAGAAACTCGGCGTTTTTCAATTTTAGAGAGTCTGAAAAAACTTAAGAAAACTCTAGGGTTGACCTTTTTCGTAAATTTGTGTCTCCCAAGTCCGAAAAAGTATAAAATAATACTTGAGAGAACCGCTTGATCTTTTACGACCAATGAGTACTCTTCGTTATTAGTGTCACTGACCCGAAAAAGTTAAAAAGCGATCAACGACACGTCGTTTCATAACCAATATCGAATTTGAAAAGACAACAATCCGGCAATCTTTTCATGTTTTTACGGTCAGAAAAGAGCTGTAAGTGGACCGTCTTTTAATTCCGTTTTAACGAGTGTAAAAGAAACGTTCGGCAATCTTTTCATGTTTTAGGAGTCAGAAAAGGGCTTAAAGATGACTCTACTTGTTTTTTCGTTGAAAATGATAGATTTCGCCTGAATAATCCTGTATTCTGCACAAAGACACAAATATTACTCATACCTATTTGAAATGGATAAAAGCGTTGCAAAATACCTTTTCAAAGTGAAACTTAAACAAATTTGCGATTTATTTAGTCAAAAAACTTATAAAAAGGGCCTTTGTCAATTCATTTCTACCGTTTGATTTTGGGTGAGAAAATAGTGCTTTTGCTTAGAAAACTTCCCGTGAAGATTGTGGAAAATCCAACCGTCGGAATCGAGTGCCGTCTTCTCCAGGTAATCCACATCACCTTACTCTTCATTTTCAACCGTTTAGTTTTTTGATTTAGCCCTTCATTTTGTTTTTTGGGAGAGTTTTTAGGCGCAAAACCTGCGCGCGGGGTCCACAGGTTTACCATTGCAGACCCGCGGACCCCGACTTTTTCTCCATTGGGAAAAAGCTCGGGGTCCGCACCTTCCATGTAGACAAAGTGCGGACCCACGCACTGTGTCTAACGTGGAGGGTGCGTACCCCGCAGCAAGGGTTTTGAACCTAAGATTCCTAAAAAATGGACCAATCAAAAAGTTTTCTAGCAATCTAATTAAACTTTATACTTGATGCAGAGAATATATCATGCTAGATTGGCGAGAACGGGAGCATGAGGACGTGGATACCGCCGCATGGAATCATCAGCCTTCACTTGATGCTTTGAGGGCATGCGGACTGTACAAGTTCTGGACCATTCTTGACATGAGGGCTCAGGTAGATTTCTTACAGTGGCTGGTTGACAGGTGGAGTGTACAGGACCAGTGTTTTTTCATTGGCGGACACCAGCTCGAAATCGAGCTGGAGGAAATTTATTTCTTGACTGGTTTGCCTAAGAGAGAAGAGGACTTGACTCTATTCGGGACTAGGCCACGTGGCCAGTCTGTCGATAGCCTCCGGCTAGAGTACTACCATAGCCAGGCTAAAGACAAAGGGATAGACATAAAGACCATATCTCGTCCTGAGCTCATGGTGATTGCGTTTACTGTCACCAGACTTTACGGAGCTATCGCATTACATGTTGCCACCGGATCCCAGATGCGTATGGCAGTTGATTGCTTTCAGGGCACCATCTTCAACTGGTGCAATGTTGTGCTGGCCAATGTGAAAGGCCAACTGACCAGGGCCAAGAACGGACCACTAAAGACCTTTGGTTATGGGGCTTTGGTCATGAGTTTTGGCCTGGAGAGGGTTGCTATGCTGATCCCACAACATCTTACTGTTGGAGCTGGGCTTCCTCGAGAGCCCAAACTGATGCGATGGGTCGCAGTCATGGCCTGTCACTCGGACGAGAGGACAGAGGTTGCTCGGTTCAAACCTGAGTATTTCCAATGGTTGGAAAACCAGGTTTTTTGCATTCAAGATTTCCCTTACGCTGGGATAGTGGTGACCCAGACATGGTTCTTCCACCGGGAGAGCAGTGGGACGAGTCAGGTAAAATCCTTTTCAACTTTCCTTATTTAAATTTTTTTTATATTTTTCATCGTCTCAAAACTAATAGTAAAAATTTCAAATGCAGATGTGGGTCCACAGCAACCAGCCGCTCTCCGGCCTTTCGAGAGGAGGCAACCAGTTGCACCCGCGCCAGCCCCACAGGACGAATCAACAGAGGTTTTGGTCGAGTTGGAGAGTCATCTTGAGCACTTGACAGGAGATATTCCTGAGACTACTATCGACGACATCCCTCGTCGACTTCAGTGCTATGTGATTGGAGTCCCGGGACCTTTTAGGAGGTTCCTTTGCAAGGTGGCTCGGGCAGTGGTTTCTTATAGAGATCATCACCAGTGATAGGATGATCGCCTTTTGTGGGCACATGTGACATTTTTGTTTTTTGTACTTATCATTTTTGCCGATCATAAGGTGTTTTTCAACCTATGATCGAAGACAATGTATTTTTTGACACACTCCTATATATATATATCACTATTGTCGGCCTATCTTGTTAAACATGTGTGATGAGATGTTTTTAAATTTACATGTATGATTATTGCAAATGTCTACTTAACATTCGAGAAGCAATTGCATCTGCTAATGTATTCAAAGACCTTGGAATATGCTGATATTCAATGTAATCAAACTCACATTCCAAGAGACGCTCTCTCAAAAATAATCTTAATAACACTGGATTTCTAATGGCATACACTCTATTACTACAACGAGTTCAGAATCTAACCTCACTATCAAACTCTGAATCCCAAATGAAATAGATTCAGATAATAACTCAATCACTGCACTATACTCGGCAATGTTGTTTGTTGTTTGACTGAGGCTTACCCCATGCATAGAAACTAACTCGTCAGAGGGCGAATAGATAACCCAAGCTACGAAAGAAATGTTTCGTGTACTATGACAAGCACCATCATTAAATCCAATGTATGTTTGGAGAGGCATCTACATCTGCAATATCAAGAGTAAAACCAAGATAAGCAGGAATAATGACGAAAAACACTATCTAAGCTAAGCACACTTTTTCAACTAAAACACACTTGCTAGAAAGAAAAACTAACCTAACTAAAAATCTCCATACCCCATTCTTTTAAGCATAGTACCTCTTCAAGTAAAGGCCATTTCTGGGTTTACCCAAAGAGTCCCCATCAAAGTTTACCAATTCATAAGCCCCTTTAGCTAGCTTTCGCTTGACAACATAGGGCCCATGCCACATAGGAACGAATTTTCCAGCACCTAACTTATCGTTAGCTTGATCATACAATAACACTAGGTCTCCTTCCGAAAAATTTCGAGGGGTCACATTTCGATCATACTGAGCTTTCATACGTTTTGCGTGAGTCTCGATCTCCAATGCAGCATCACGTCAATTCTCATCTAATTGAGCTAAGTATAACAAACGCTTTTCCTCTTCGGAAATAGCTGGAAGTAACTCGATGGCCATTTGCAGTGACGGGATTTCGCATTCAATGGGTAGCACAACTTCCAAACCATAAACTAGTTGGAAAGGAGTGAACCCTGTTGATGTTTTCATTGAGGTTTGGTACGCCCAAAGCGCTGAAAATAGCATGTTGTGCCAATTCGACCGATGAATCCCAATGATTCGTCGAATCATGATAACTAAAACTTTGTTGATGGATTCAACCAAACCATTTGCTTGTGGATAATAAGGGGTTGAACTATCGTGACGTAAACCACACTGGCCTGTAAGTTCGGTCATCATAACGTTTCGAAAATGACGCCCATGATCAGTGATTATCGCTTGTGGGACATCAAACCTAGCAATTATATGATTGAACATGAAAATTGCAGTTGTCTTTTCGTCTGCTTCGAATGTAGGCATCGCCTCGGCCCACTTAGTAAAATAATATACCGCAAGGATGATATACGCATGCCCCCCGGCCGAGTGAGGGTTACATGTAATAAAATCGATACCCCATTTAGCAAAAGGACCAACGGCAAGTATAGGGTGGAGAGGAGTAGGTGGAGCGCACATCTTACGATCAAAAATCTGGCAGTTGTGGCATTTTCGGACCGCCGTAATACAATCTTTAAACAAGGATGGCCAGAAATAGCCAGCGCGCAATATCTTTTGGGCTGTGGCATACCCAGACATATGACCACCAGATGCTCCAGAGTGACAGTCATTTAGAACCCTTTCAGCCTCTTCGTGAGTTAAGCAACGTTGAAAAATAGAGTCCGCCCCACGGCGATAAAGAGTATCTCCAATAATTTTGAATTGTTGGGACTAGAATCGAATTTTCTAACGTTCTGATCTTGAAATTTCTATCCGAAAGGATTGGGTCTGGAGATAGACGATGATATCCCCATACGACGGATCTAAAGTGCTGATTAGAAACAAAGATTCATCCGCAATGGGCTCCTCTGCCACAGTTTCTGTGTCAGCACGTGGGAAGTCCCACATTAACTCCGCGAAAACTAAAGGTTTCTTAGACTTGGATTTCTCAAATTCCAAATCGAACTCCTGCAGGATAACGATCCATTTAGAGTACTTGCCCCCTAGCAATTGTTTGGTCAAAATGTAGATCATAGGGTTGCAATCCGAAATTACCGTAGTTTTATGTAGTAAAATGTAGTGACGAAAGCGTTGGACAGCTTGAACAACTGCCAATGCTAATTTCTCCACATTTGAGTATTTTAGCTCAGTCGGATTTAACATGCGACTAAGGTAATATATCACATTTTCCGTTCCGAATTCATATTCCTGAAATAAAACCATTCCAATGGTGGAATGAGAGGCGGCGAGGTACAAAAAGTAATCCTGGTTGTAGTTGGGAGGATGCAACAACGGTGCATGGGTTAACGTGTGTTTGAGTGCATCAAAGACTTCTGAGTTATCTCATCCCAAGAAAATTGAGTATTTTGTTTCAACAACCGTGTAAAACCCTTTGTAACCTCAGCGTAGTTAGGAATGAATCGTCGTAAAAAGTTTGCTTTCACCTGCAAACTTTGGAGTTGGCAAAGACTCGAAGGAGGAGGCAAATTGATAATAGCTTCGACCTTCGAGGGATCAACGCGAATGTCGATTTTCGAAACTACAAATCCCAGCAATCGACCCATTTCTATACAGAAGACACATTTGTGTGGGTTCAACCGAATACGATAATGCCTACACCTCATAAAGATTGCTCGTAAGTGGACGAGGTGATCAGAACGATGTAGTGAATGAGCAGGCAAGTCATCGAGATAGGGTTGCACAATGTGCTTGATGTCATGAAACGCATAAGACATCGCCCTCTGAAAAGTCGCGCCGGCATTCTTAAGCCCAAAAGGTAATTTGCAATAAGCAAATGTCACCATGGACAAATAAAAGTCGTTTTTGGTTGATCAACAGGTAGAATGTTGATTTGATTGTATCCGGAAAAACCGTCCATAAAGGAAAATATCTCGCTGCCGGCACAATCATCAATGATTTGATCGATATAGGGAGTTGGGTAATTGTCCTTTGGACAAGCTCGATTAATGTCCCTATAATCGATGCATATTCTTATTGTTCCCTGTTTTTTGTTAACCGGAACAATATTCGATACCCAATCCGTTAACGGGATTGGATAAATGAAACCTGCTTTCAACAGTTTTTCAACTTCTGCTTTAATTGCAGCAGCTTTTCGTGGGTGAATCTAACACAAACGTTGCCGGACGGGTTTAGCGTTCGGGTAAGTTTTGATCTCATGAACAACAATTGTGGGATCAATTCCTGGCATTTCCTCATAGGACCAGGCAAACACGTCGCAGAATTCTTGAAATAGGGCCTTATATAATTGAATTGCGTCATCTATACACGAGGCACCTATATGAATGTTCTCAACAATTCCGGGCTTAACCGAAATGTCAATGGGAATAGTTTGAGAGATGTTTCCCAAATTTAACTCTGAATTGGGATGTTTCATTGGATTCTGAGGTTCCTTGACATATTCGGTCGTAAAGATTGATGAGAAACTATTTTCAAAACGATCATCCTCAGGTAAAAACGAAGATCTGTGATGGAGATCTTCCCATGGTAAATCATCTACACATAGGATTTCACGAATTTGCTCATTAGAGTGAACAAGTTCAGAAAACATAGTTAAATCGGAGTTTGATGTGAAAATGATTCCTCACGGACCACATTCATTAAGTCATTTTCGGTTGAACACGGGTCGGCAAAAGACTACACAGCTTCATAGGCCATTTCATATGGACTCAAAGGCATGGAATTACCAAATGAGTCTACGTCAGATTCAGAAGGAACGATCCAAGGATTGTCATAAAAAATAGTGTCTGATGTAATCATATGAATAGTTGCAAATGAATATGATGCGTTGATTGGAGGAAAAGGAAAAGTTCCCAGTAAACCGGCATCTTTAACTAATCCTACTCCAACATCCTTATATGGGATAGTCGTTTTACCAACATGCTGAATACTCTCCGAAGAGGCTGGGTCAGATGAAAAGTAAGCCAGCTGGTCTATTGTCATGATCTTTCCATTATGTGGAAATTTTATGACTCGAAAGACCGATGAAACGACCGTTGTCATAGCGTAAGACGAACTTCGACCCAAGAGAAGGTTGTAGTCTAGAGGGGCATCAACCACCTCCACATCTAGACTACCGGTTTTTCCTTCAATCCCTATAGGCAAATCCTATAGAATGCCAAAAGGGTGAAACCCATGGCCATCAAAGGCCTTAAGAATTGTCGGGGATTGATTTAGTGAAGGATAACCAAGTGATCTCCAACACTGTATCGACATAATACACGTTGAGGCTCCCTCATCAATTACAGTCCGATGAATAGGCATGTTTTTGACTATCGTTGGAATCTGGAAAGCCATTTGGTGAGGCAAACATGGTGTACTATTTTCTAGATCAAAGATTATTAGGTTCGGGTCCTGAACATCAACAGCTCCTATAGCCGACAAAAGTAATTTGCGTTGTGCTGGAAATGACTGCAGCACTTCCAAAGCCGACATTGCTGAGGGTGAAACAGCCAAATCCTCAACAATGTTATAATTCTGAGCCGCTCTCGCATGTGGATTGAAAGCTGACCTTCGAAGTACACCCTTGGCGGGCAGTTTAATTACTAAGTCTGGATTAGGTTTCTCGATCTGTAGTGGATCAGAACCGGGAGCTGAGGTTGATGTATTAGAATGAGAAGATTCTGCTTCTTTGCCATCAACAGGACTTTTACTGCCATAATCTTGTGATCGAGTCGCAATCCTTACATGGGACATCATCAATATGGGTTCTTCATTGGCACTCGAGGAAGAACCTATCATCTTGCTATCTTGATTTGGAAATGGATCCTTCAAAACAGCAGGAGTTTGGGAACCTTTGACAATTTTCGCAACCTCTACTCGATGAGGGCAGTCTCTTGTGAAATGTTCTTCGTCACAAATGAGACACGGATAACGAGGTTTGCGCTTTTCATCATTGGATTCCACCTTTTCAGGTTTCTCCTTGGAACCTTTGTCCGTTTTATTCTTCTTCTTTCCTTTCTTCTTCCCGCTGGATTTTGATTTAGTTGTAGATGATTCTACAACGTGAACATCGGCGGAAACCTCTGCAGAAGAATCTCCTATCGGGGAATTAGGCAAGGTTACGATAGGAGAAGAATTCTTGGAAGACTTCTTCTTACTTTTAGTGTTAATCGTACCGATCATACCATCAGCAGCATGAGATCCCGAAGGAGCTGCAGTGATTTGATTTGACTTGGGAAGATCAGGGATCTTTTCGTGTAACATACCTGACTAAGTATAGACCAAGTCAAGGTATTGTGCTTGAGCAATGACTTGCTCCTCAGTAACAACTCCGGCTTTAGCAACATCTTCAGTGATCCTTGGCAACAAATATTTTACAAACCATTCGGCCAAGATTTGATCCGGAATGAATACCTTCACTAAACGTCGTTGACGTCTCCACTCATGAATATGATCTGAAATATACGTGGATGTCGATTGTTTTAGCGAAGTTAACAATTCTGTGCCATTGTCATATCGAACTGGCAACTGGAAATGAGTTAAAAACGAGGTAGCTAATTGACTAAAATTATAAAAAGTGCCTCACGGTAACTCAATGTACCACTTGGCCGCGAGACCAATCAGAGTGCGCTGGAAAAGTCTAAGACGGATCGAATCATCTGTGATGGAGTTAGACGCACACCAGAGGTGGTAAGTCATCACATGGTTTGACGGGTCCTCTCCAGATTTACCTTTGAACTTGGGAATGTCACTGGGAAACTTATTCGGTATTGGCGGCCAAAACGGAAGATAATTAATCGGATCATTCGTTAGGCGCAACAAGTCTGGTAAGTCCAAAGTTGCGATAAATGGTAACTGCCGATTAGGATCCCTAAAATTCGGGGTCATGAGACCAGCCCCAGGAGGAGGATATCCAGGATAACTAGGAATAGGAATCGTGTTCAGGATATTGTATCGTCCTGGAAAACCAGGATTAACCGTACCGTACTGGGGTTGTTGATAAGTGTACCCAGGATACGGTTGATACTGATAAACTGGCTGCTGGACAGCAGGACCGAATTGGTACTGTCCCTGGTACGGTTGATAGGTGAATTGAGGTTGACTAGTGACAACCGTACTTAAACCAGGTTGTCCTACAGGCATCTAAACCGTAGTTTGAATGGTGGATCCAGATGGTGGTAAAGATGTCTGAGGAGTAGATACAGAAATAGTAGAAACCGGAGCTGTCGATACTCCAGAGGTAGGTGGGGTAGATGGAACAGATGTTGCGGTAGTTGCAGCAGTCGTTTGAGATGGAGTACGAGGCGCAGTAGGCGCAGACTGTGAAACTACCGAAGGTATAGAAGTTTGAATGTTAGACTAGACTGGTTGCTGAGGTGAACCAGAAACTAAGGGTTGTCCAGTTTGAGATGACAACTGTACACCTGGCTACAACACCTGTTGAGTTTGTGATGGATCCCACACTATGTTCATTCCGGGGTATTGACCCATAATAGGTTGAGAATATTGAGGACCATAACCGAGTTGAGGGTAGGTTGAATAGTTGAAAGGTACATTTCCCGTCCCTTGAACATAAGATTGACCTTGGGGTGGTTGGAAACCTTGGTTCGAGTACTGACCTTGGGGTAGATATCCCTGAGGCACGTACTGATACTGGGGTTGACCTTGAGGTATAAATTGATACTGGGGTTGACCTTGGAGTACATATTGAGTCTGGGGTTGACCTTGAGGAACGTATTGTACCGTAGGCACATACTGTCCTTGAGGTTGCCCCCAAGATGCAAATTGTGTACCTTGAGGTTGTCCCCCAGGTGTTAAATGAGGCTGCCCCCCAGGCGGTAACTGGCCACCTTGAGGTTGAGAATTGGGAATGGAACCTAACATCATAAGAATGTCTTCTACGCTCAACGGCTTTGCACCATTGCTTCCAGTGAATAACCCTTGTTCAATGGGTTGAGCTGATGCTCCCGAAAAAGTACCAGAAAGTGACTGATACCCAACTGGAACAGAAGGACCACCGTACAAAAAAGATTCAGGCGATTGAGTAAACATGGACGACCGACCTGACATATTTATGGCAGTATAAAAACCTCTAGGATGATAAGGAGTAAGAGGTGGTGAAAAAATTAACACTGAATTTTCCAAATAATTAGTCAAAGAAAGATACCAAGTAGTACTTCTAGGTGGATTGTAAAAAATTGATTCACGCTCCCTTAGATCAATAACAGGTTGATTTTCTAGGATAGGGATGCCTACTTCTTCCTCTGGAGCAAGTTCTTCAATAGCTATCAAACCAGAAGGAAGATTTTCGGTGATTACTCTTTCTACCCTAGGTGAATTAGGACCACTAGAAGTTGGAGAGACAAACCCCGATGTTGGAGTAACAGGCTCAGATATCTCAGGTTCTTCGCCTATATCACTAGTATATGAAAAGCTACCAGCAAGTTCGGAAACCGAAATAGCTTCAGGATTATAACCTGTTTCTAGAGTTTGGTAATCAGGATGTACAACCAATGAAGACTCTCCCTCTTCAGGTGACCCAAATTTACTGCCACTAGGAGTTACGAGGACTTTCAAGCCTTCAATATGGCTCGGGACTTCTTCAAGAGGTTGGCCCCGAAGTCTACGGGACTTCCTCAGTAAATCAGCCACGGTTACAAACCCAAGAGACTGGCCCCGAAGTCTACGGGACTGTCTTGGTAATTCAGCCACAGTTAAAAACTTTTAACTACTTCACACGCAAACAAAGTAAAATCTCAATGAAAAACACCTAAAACCTCTAAAGAACCAAACAAATTTGAATCACATGCCTAAAGAATCTAGAGATCAAACACACACAAACAGTAACTTTCCGGACCGAAAACACTAGTTGGTGATGAAATCCAACGTCACAGAATTCAGTACAGAAATGGCAGTTGGAACAGTTACCCCGGCAACCTGCTTAATGAATAGACTAGACCAAGTTCCTCCACTTTAACCGTCTCGAGTGAAGTGAACCCCCCAGAAAATCCAAGTGAGTCTAACCGACGTCTGCTCCAGGTACAGTGGGATCTTCCCACCACTGTCACCTTAGGAAGAATCCTAAAGAATATGGCCACTAAGGTTACCAACTGAGACAAATACACCTGGGGGAACAGTCTGCGATCCGATATGCACGCAAGGGCAGAGTAGCAAGCTCAGTCCCCTTGAAGGCTCCTTGACATAATCCAAGGTTTACCAACAAGTGACCCCAGGCTCCTCGATAATGGTTAATCTGAGGTTTACCGTTTTTAATACGTGAATATCTGGCGTCGTTCCCAATGAGGAAGGATTGATTCCCACACTGGTTCAGACACGATCTCATGCTTCTCCTTTAAGAGGAGCTTTCCCAGAGCATAAATGCAACAATTGGATTTCTTCCTACCACAAGATACAGCTACTTGTTTGTTTTTACTGTCTTGGAGAGTTAATTACTCTCCTACTCCAAGACACTAGCCTAAGCTAAGTTGGTGTATCAGAGCCCTAGAAATAAAATGTTACTAGGCGAATTTTACTTTAAGCATTAATTTTAGTGGTTTTTATTTAAGTCAAGAGGTGGCGGAGATGAAACTCGTGGTGTAAAGACTCGACTCGAAATCACTAAAAAGATGCACCTAGGATGATTTAAACAATCTTTTCTCTTCGATGAACTTCTAAACTTAAGAAAGAATTTGAGAAATGCAATTACTTTGTAAACACAAATCTTTCCAAATTAAACAAATTAAAAGAAGAGTTTTTCCTTTCCAAAGCACTCAAAACAAGACAACAAGCTATTTCACACAAATTTCCTTTTTCTTTTCAAAGCAAAAAATCACTACAAAAGACAAACTTTTCCAAAAGAGATTTTGTTTCTTATATTTTGTGAAAAAGAC
This sequence comes from Pinus tabuliformis, assembly GCA_031772625.1. Taxonomy (NCBI): domain Eukaryota; kingdom Viridiplantae; phylum Streptophyta; class Pinopsida; order Pinales; family Pinaceae; genus Pinus; species Pinus tabuliformis. The sequence goes on from CM062812.1 coordinate 876,167,379, forward strand.
ACTCAAAACTAACGAAAATGACTAACTTTGAGAGCTATAAACTATAAAAAGCTACTTGAAGTTAAAGCCTACTAAAAGTCTTTTTGAGGATGTTTTACTTAGCCAAATGTGAGCTAAGGACTAATGTATGCAGAATCACAATTAGTCAAAAAACAACCAATCTTTCCTTTTCTTTTTGTAAAAATGAAAATTCCAAACTTTCAACTACAAGCTTTTCGAAATTTTGAAATGAGAAAACTCAAAGCGAATTCCTCAACAAGGGGAGATTTCATAAATGGTCAGACTCACAAGAAGACCAGTAGACACCAAGGTAATCTGAGGTCTCTAAGGCTTCTAAGCTCAGAGCCATTACACAACCAAAAGGAAAAACAAACCCAACAAGCAAAATTCCTAGGAATTCCACCTAAAACCCTAATGCTAATGAAATTAAACCAAGGAAAGTTTTTGACAGGGAACAAGCAGCTCTGGGCAATGGCTAAAACTTATGAACAATTCCTAAACTAATAAAAAAGAGGAAAATTTGAAATTCTTCAAATTTTTGGCAGGGTACGCATGAAACCCGTTTACACAGGTGCGTCTACGCTCTGTGCACAAAGCAAAAGTGCATACAAGTACGCACTGTGCTTAACTCAGAGGGTGCGTACCTCTCCCAAAACTATGAAAAATGAAGACTAACTCAAAATTAACTAAATACACCCAATCCCACAGTCATCAAGTCAAAAATAGAAACAGAAAATACAGTTTCTCAAGTCCCCAGCGAAGTCGTCATTCTGTCGTGCGGAATGAGTCGATCTTGCGGACAAGATAGACCTTCCTAGAATCTAAAGAAGACCTAATGACAAGCAAACCAACGAGACACTATCTTTCTCTAAATATGCTTCAATAAACAATAACAAACAAAGGTTTCTAGGGCCTACCTTTGGTCCAACGCAAGCTTGTGGATGCCCTCGCTCTTTCGATCCAAATGAGCTCCTCTTCGCGAATCTGCAAACACAAACAAGGCAAAAAAATTAAATAGCACCTAAAAAACCAATTGAAAAACTAATTGCATGAAACATATTTAACATGAAATTCAAGGAGTCCATGAAACAAATAACATAAGATACTTGTTGAGAAAAATGAGTTTGATCGTATTAATTCAAAAGAAGAAAAACCTTACAACCTTTGCCTTGATGCTGTACAAGCTCCTCCCAGGGTCCAACAAGATGTCTCCTCTACTTTGACAAGTTTCACTCACTCTCCAATAGAACCAAGAGGTATGTGATCTCTCCTCTCAAGCTCAACCAAAGAGTCTCAATTTCACCAGCGTTTACCCTCAAAAATGTTCAGCTTCTAACCTCCCTAGTCCTCACCCCAATGCCTGTATTTATAGTGCAATGGAGGGAAGTTACTAGGTCCTCCTTCAAAGGGATAAAACCCTCCTTCAAAGGGATAGCTCCTTTAGTCAAGGGATTAGCTCCTTCTCTTTTGGGATGCATGAACCACCTCAGAGCGAACAATCCACGTCAAAATTCCTTCTAGAAAACTCTAGAATTAACCCAAAGTGAGTTTTTTAAGATAAAAATTGCGCCTTTTGACTTTCACAGGGGTCCACACCTGCACTGTTAGGAACAGAGCAGGTAGGTACACAGCTTTTGTACACAGAAGGTGCGGGACCACAGGTGACCGTGGGAGAAAGTGCGGAACCAGAGTTACATTGATTTCTAATGTCTTTCTCCCACTTCCAAAGCTTGATTTGAAGAGCTGAGGTTCTAGACTTTCTTAGGAGGACAGTACAAGTGATGATAGACCCGTACTGACTGCTAATAATCATGGTGACGATATTTTTGTGTAACAGGTAGGAATCTTCAGTCTTGGTCTTTTTATCAAAAATCTTTTTAACCTTTTCCTGCACAACTTGAGATCTGACCTGAAACTAAAAGGTGTTGCAACCTTCAAACCAAATTAGTAAATCATCAAGATCTTAGGGCCTTTTGATTGGATTCAAATCTTTTAGGATTTATTTCATAATCTACTGAAAACTGAATTAAATCAAACTGAAATCCTACCTACTCTATATTATTGAAAATCAGGTTGAATTAAATAATACAAAAATGCCAATGAAGCCAATCAAGCAACTGTAGAAACAAATGAACTGCTTGACTGATTGTTAGTGAAATCAGAAGCATAATTTGATCATGTACCCACATAATCGAAATTGTGATATATAAAGGCCACTGTTGATGTATTTGGTCCTCATAGAGAAAACATGTTAAATAATTTGAGTTGAGAAGAACCTCCATATAACCTGCTATAGGATCAACAAAAGCATAAAGTGTGATAGCTTCTTCTGGGCCTTCATTGTCTAATTTATCATCTATATCCTCAATACTAAACCCTGCAACTAATTCTTCAGTCTTTCTCTTGAAAGCATAATCATCCTCAATCTGCAAGTCAAAAGGTAGTACAATTTCCTCATGGTTTGGAGAAGGAAGATTTTGTAATAATTCTTTAGCATCTCGGAAATTATATGACTAAATTTGAGAATGAAAAAGTTTAATTTCATTTTCATATTTTTCAACAACTAAATAAGAAAAAACATTTTAGTTTCATGAGAGTATTTTATTATTTTGACAATTATATATACAACTCTTAAAAAATCTTCATCAAGCTGAAATTTTGATAACTCATCCGTGAATTCATTTAAAATTTCATCAAATGAAAGATTTTCCACAAACCCGATCATCTTGTCTCATTATTAATGCTTTGGAATATGGATTATTTGGTTGTGGAATTTCTCTGAAATTTGAAGCTCTGGATCTTTGAACAATGGAGCCTTGATTGTTTGGGGCTTCTTGATTGGAAAATGATCATCAAAAGAGTGAGAAGCATGATGCCCAGATGTGCATCGATATTTTATATTTACAATTTTCAAAATAGATAAATTAAAAACTACTCTAAGATCTTCTAAAATACAATATACATTGGAAAACTCTATCAATTTAGAAAGAACATAATGTCTTGGATAACAATCCAAGTTAAAAGCCTGATCTTTTCATATTGTTCTTTCAGGTTCATTCCTCCAGTGGAGTCTTAGTAGTGAAATTGATTTTGGAGTCGCTAGGTGGATGATTTTAACCTTTGTGTGTCTGATCCCTGTCCACCATCATAGATCAGATCTAAACCTGTAAAACAATTCTGAAGAAAAAATTAGTTCTCCTGGAAACCAAATTTTGAGTATTTTATGATTATTTTGTTTTTTTATGAATTTTCAAAACAACTTCTATGATTTCTTTAAGAGGCTTTAGATATGCGATTTAAAATTTCTTAAAGACTTATTTGACAAGAGAAACTGATCAAGTATTTGAAACCAGATGTTAAATCCATAAACTCGACCGGAGATAGACTGAAGTAGCATTCATTTACTTATGCAATTGAAAAGCAAGAGCAGTTCAAAGGCTACCTGGCTAACTTCAGGTTCTATCTGTAGCTTATAAAGTAAACAATAGTAACAAACAAATTATTCAGATCCCCAGTGGAGTTGCCACTATGTTATCACTCAGATTTTGCTAGAAGTTGTTGAGAAGAGGAAAGGGGTCTGAGGTAACCACAAACCTACTTTTAAGTACAGAATCTAGCCAATATATACTCAGAGAGGGCTCTCTCTTTATGATTTAGCTTGGTTTTGAAAGATATTAGGCTAGTTATGGAGTTTAGGAGTTTTGGTTGAGTTTGGGTGGTGAGATTCAATAGCAGAGGGGTAAAACTGAGTAGTTCAGGCCATTGGGCTAATGGAGTCAAAGAAGATGGCTTAACTGGACTTCGTTTCTTAACAAAAGATGGTTTCACAGGGCAAGATGGTCAAACAGGGAACAAATAACAACTTGAAATAGATGGAATGTGTTTAAAATGGGTGAAGGGTAGTTAAGAATCCTTCAGCACATTTAAAGAGGGAAACTTGAATGATTACTACTAAAGAGCAATTAAGTATTCTTTAATAAATAATCAAAATGAATGAACTAGAAAACAGGAGCAGTCAAGATTTCACTGTTTATACTAATTCAGAAGAAAACATGGAGAATAATAACGATTGAAAACAGAGTGCAATGAAGCATATTCTGAATTATTCTTTTTTGTTTATCATTCAAATGTGAAACATTGATGCTATAATAAACAAGTAAACCTTTAAAACATAAGGTATAGAGGACTTATTGATCCAGTGTTTGCTTCAAGAAATCTATGAAAAGTCATTTGCTTCAATTCTTTATCCAGAAAGCCATACAAAATTTGGTCCAATCAGCACTTTATTCCAAAATAGTCAATATTACAACAATTTCTAAGAATCCACCCAAAATACTTCAAATGGAGAAGTATTTATACTAATTGTAAACTGAAATATCTTGAAAAAATATCAAGATTAGTTTCACAAATATCTCCAACTGTTTACATTAATAGAACTTTAATAAAGGACATTCCAAACTAATGAATCTATTTGGCACTATGTTTATGGATTTATGGTGACAAAGAAGAGAAATTCGAATTTGGTAGAAACTCTTAGTTGATGATGAGGCATCCCAGTCACTAACTGCATCCTTCCTTTGTGCATTTTGCCATAGAAATTCTGCAAACTTAGGGTCCAATGATACGCTTTTATATCTCAATCCATAATAGATATGTAAAAATTGAAAGAGATTTTTGTATAAAGGAATGATTTTGAGGTAAACCTCTCTCAGTTTCCCAAAATTCATCTCCAGTTATTCATAATATTCTCTGAAAAAAGATGTCAAAAACAGGACTTTGCACAAACTGAAAAATAGGCTATGAAGACATACACTTATCTCCCTCTTGGTAATACCTGTGTAAAACGTGAGAGAGGTTTTTGTAGATGAGACTTTTGGGAACAAAAACCTCCTCCAGTTTCTCAAAATAATTCTTGGAGTGGCCACAATAGTTTCTGCAAAACTATGACTTAAACAGGGAATTTCTGAAGAATGTACCATTTCTATTCTGATTTCATCTTTTAACCTTAAATTATTTTCAACTGTTTCTCACTTTTACTTTGGATAAACTTCATTGTAGCTGGTGAAAGTTTTTTCATCTTTTTTTAACTCTTAATGTCTTCATGCTTACTTTTACTATTTATTGTTTACTTTTTACTTTTACCGCTCTATTTTTCATCTGGCTTCACTTTAACATAAATTTGTATGCTATGCTTTGTAACTGTCTTCCCTACTGTTTATCTTCATGCTAGATGATTTACTTAACCTGGTCTTCAATCTGATACTCCTTAATCTTGATATACTTTGAATGTTTTTTTACTGTGTCCTTTTACCTTCACCGTATGTTTCAGGTTTTTATTGTCTATTTCAACAGTAAATCATTTAATTTCATGTTTCCTCTGCTTGTCTTTCAACTGTATGTTTTTATTTTTCATCTCTGTTTGAATAGATTGGATAACAATCTTGGAGTAAACATGTCTTATGACTAGTATTAAGACTGCTTATCCAAGGTTGTGGTTTTCTGATCACCTGTAAAACAAAACAAATTGTTAAGAAAGCATTGGTTTGCAGCGGAGGTCGAAAAGGTTTCATTTGGGCTTGAAAGGTTTGTGGAGTGAATCCAGAATGATTTTTAGGAGGTAAACCATGCTCAAATCGGTTAAAATAGGCTTCAGGTGGCACAGATGGGTTACATAGGGTTTTACTGCACAATTAGGTGAAAACGAGCAAAATTGGGGTTTTTGTGTTTAAACGAGTAAATGGTTGATATTGGCGGGTGAACGAAAATGATAGTTGGCTTTAACTGACTGATGGGACAGCGTTGTCATCTAGTGGAGGCAGTAAGTGAGAGTGGTATTGGATTTCATCGCACCACTTATGGAGGGGGGGTGGTATTTGGGCTTGTCCGCGCGATTCCATAAGATGAATGACGCGTGGCAAGGGCACTGTTCAGAAAACCGCTCCGCGCTCACACGCTAATGTTCGGTCACGAAGGGATGTGCGATATGCAGGACAATCGTCGGATCTGGGAGGCTTAATCGAACGAATGTTGGGGATGCGAGGTGTCAAGAGTTTAATGAGGGAAAACCCGATGTAATTAAAGGTTTTTTAGTCATATCGGGAGCAATGGGATTGGTCGGGAAAGTTATTAATTAACCATGGGGGTTAATTAATACTTATTTAATATGGTGAGGGCCGGAGTTCTTAATTAGTTACAGATTAACTAATTAATCCCCATTAGTGATGTATTATGGTTATATTTAACCGAGGGGTGGGATATATAAGTTTTTGGGTTCTTTTACATAGTTAAAATAATACGGGCGTGGGTAATTTTATAAGGGATTTATATAAAATAAGTTATAAATTAATATGGTAATGTAATGAAAAGCGCCAAGTAAAAAACATTAGAACTGTGTATTTAACTTAGGCTTGAATGAAAAAGGGTTTTTATGGGGTATTGTGTAATCTTCTTAAGTAAAATAGGATTTTACTTAAGAAAAGACTTATGAAAGTAAATGAATGACTTATGGATGGTTTTAAGTGCTTAGGATTTTAAATTATTGGGCGGAGGGTCCGGTCCCTCCAAAAGTCAGAGAAATGATCTAAGCCCCTCGAATTTTAGCAAATGCCTTGGTACTTAGGGGGAATTAGTGAAAATTTAGGGAAAGATGAGAAGGGGAGTTAATTATTTGACCCTGCCTTGCTTGAAATGCTTCTAGTCTAATGTCTGCCTTGCACTTGTGATGAAAGTAAAAATTAACACGTTTAGAGTCATTATCCATCACATGTAATTCTGCAACATCATCTACCAACCCTACCTACTTTAGCTTGACATTTTATCTTCTTTATTAGGGTGCACTTAAACTGGCAAAACCCTTATCAAACTTTTCTTTTCTTTTACATGGAGAAATCTATCTAAATCTAACCTTATTACATCCAAGGGGTCAGATTAAACTATTCATCTCCTTTATTCACTCTACCTATATACTTATCTGCCAAGATTATACAGTTTGGTCAGATTTTATTCTCTATCTCTAAAACATAAAATTGAAAATATGAACTAGTCAAGTTTAAACTGTTTAACTGTTCACCAATTGTGGCATAAGTTACAAGTTGCAGACAATTTGTTTATTAAATAAGAGTAAAAAGTAGTGGCATTTAGACTTGCACACTTTCCTTGGTCTTTCTTTTGGTGGGGTTCATTTTCTTTCACTTTTTTTACCATCTTATTCTTTTTACCCTTTGATTTTTCTTTTAAGGTATACCCTCTTTACATTTTTTAAATTTTTTGATTTTTTGACAGTATGGAAAACCTTTGCAACAAGGAAAGGTATGAACATCTTACATAGCTTATCAAGTCAATCATGAAATATGACACCTATTGGTATAGGAGCATAACAGACACAAGACAACGAATTATCCTCGTACCCTTAGTTTCATTTTTTACGAGGTTGACACAAGACCAGGAACTATCCTCATATCCTTGATCACAACCCATACGAGGTCATGACTTCCAAGAGGTTCTAATCTGATGGGAGAACAATGCTTTAGAAGGAGAGATCTGGTTCCAATTCCCCCTGTACATAATGTACAACATCACTGAATTGATTGTCAGTTGATGTAGGCATGGAATGGGTTGCCACATAATTAACCTGTGGCAGGATGATACCATTGGTACAAAAGGACCATTTAGGGAAGATGGTTGACTGGAAGCCATATTTGGACCGGGAAATGAAAGCTGGTCAACGGTGACAATTCTGCCATCATGTGGGAAACAAATCACTTGAAAGAGTGTTGAAACAATAGCTCCCATGTCATAAACATAGTTGCACCCAAAAAGTAAATTGTAATCTAAAGGGCCTCGGACTACCATCACATTCAGATAAACGATTTTTCCTCCAAAAGTAATAGGCAACTGAGGAAGGATCCCTAATGGTTGATTGGTTCCTTTGTCAAAAGCCAACAAATTCAGGGTAACAGGCACAAGCGGCAGTGAACTGAGCGCTTTCCAAGCAGTAGAGGAAAGGATACTCATATATGCAACTTCATCTATAATAGTGCTAGATACAATCATATTACAAAACCTGTACTATGATCTGGAAGGGCACATAAGAAGGAAAACGAAATCTTGCCAATCAATTTCAATCAAAGGAAGTGACTAGACTACTTGGAGGGGGTACCATAGAAATGGGAGAACTGACCCCTTGAGTTACTAGAATGGGAGGATTTTCCTCCTATCTTGATGGAACAGGAGGGTTGCCTCCAAGCTCATTCGAATCTGAACAAACGAAAAGAACGTGAGTGGTATCGTATCCACTCTTTTTGGGAAATGTACGATTAAATGAAGGTGAAATCAAGTCAATTGTTACCTTGACCTGTTGATTTGGGTCGAGTATAGACTCATAGGATTCACCTTCAGAGAGAGTGGGTTTGACCAATGGTTGATTTGAGTCAATCAATTCATCAAGTAGTGAAGGATTTAGGGAGAGTTTCTTGTAACCAGATGGAAGTCGCTACGGTGAAGCAGGACGACTATCCAACACTTTTTTGGCTTCATCCAGATATGGACAAAGGTGAATGGGGTGATTCCCTTCACATAACCTACAGGGAAACTTAACTTTACCCTTCTTTCCATGAACTTTACTACTACTAGTTGATGGTGTGTCACCAGCATGATCTTCAGAAGTTAATGACACAGGATGATGTGAACGAGAAGACCAATCTTCTAAGATCCGAGGAATATCAGGATAATTTCGAAGAAGATGGTCTACCGCACAAAGTTTTCATGGATATCAAACTTTGTGAGGCTTGACGGACGATTTCTCATCAGATGTTGCATTCAAAGCAAGGGTTTCTTGGTTGCCCCTCTGTTGAATTTGCTTCTTCTTCTTCTTCTTCCCTTTCTTTTTCTTCTTAGCCACTTAGTTACTAGTACCAATACTTTCACCAAGCGAAGAGGAAGAAGGGGAGGAAGAAACAACCGAGGAAGAAGGCAAAGGGTCAACTTTAGGATCAACTGGAGGTTGCTTTTGTCCAGTTGGAGGTGTCCTCGATTGCGGAGAAATCGCGACATTTTGAACCAAGGAGGCTGAAAACAACTATACTGGCAAACCAATGGTAAGTCCCGGAAGGGACAATGTGGCGATATATGGAGCACCAATATTTCCAAACAGAGGAAAAGGACTAGGATTCCCATCAAAAGGAATTCCTTGATCGGTGGACTCTGGATTTGTCACCATATGTCTCAACCTAAGATCAACTAACGAAATGAGCATGGAGGATGTTATCCACAGTCAATTAATTTTATTTAATCAAAGTAACATAACAAAACAAAAAGGGATAATCTAGGCAAAAGGTTTACCAAGCAACTGTGAACTGCATAATACCTCCTGGTGAACCAAGAAGTACGGGCAAGCAATCTCCCCGAATGTTGTGTTTGGTATATCACAGTGTACAAGGCGTCTGACTCAGTTACCTAAAGATGGATAGCAACCTAGCTTTTTACTCCCATATATACCCGAAAGTACGTGGAGACTTAATTTGTATAAGCGCTGTCTAATGCAAAACCGCACAGTGAGAGCATTCCCATATACTTTACGTACTGTAACACCGCCCTATATACCCGAGGGTACGTGGACGAGCTATGATATACTCACGTACGTGGAATGAGGTATCACACTCGGGATTTATTGCAAACAAGTTAGCGACAACTACTTTGTTTTACGATGCCGGAACACGTCTCTAGCCTAGAACCACTAAATGTTTTTCATTAGGTGACAATGCTCCATTAGGTAAATTCAGATAAATTTTTAAGTTGATCTTTTTTAGAATTTGCCTTTCAAGGTTCACCACGTGATGTATGTTTGCAACTCCTAAAATTCAACTAATATGATAAGAATTCTTCTCATTCAATTGAACAATGAAAGCCTTAGTTAGTAGGGATAAAGCAATCAGATTTTTGACAAAGAGCAAAGAGAACATCTAATGCAATTTCCCTAGTTATTCCTTTCAAGTATTCACAAACTACAATATGAATGATGCAAGTTTCTCTTTTCGAATCCCTTAAATTTATGATGAACAAAAAGGAAACTAATTCACATACAATCAATCAATCTTTTATGAGAATGAAGACTTTACGACAGTTTAGTTTCCAAGGAAAAGAAGACTTTTACGATACTTTCTTTCGAACAAAGATTAGTCGACTATAATCTAACTTAGATGATGAATCAATAATGACAAAGAAGTCATTTATGAAACATTAATCAATCAAGTCAAAGTAGGGCTGGCAAAGGAGATAAACACTTGTTTTTTGAGACATGACATTCATTGATCAATCAGCAAGCAATCAAACAGAGGAAATTTGGTAAAAACTCAATCCAAAGGTGAAAATTTTCCCTAAGGTGGATCAGCGCAGGTCAAAGAGGGCCTACCTATGCTGCAGAGCACTATCTCTCACTCAAGGGTGTTGTGCACAACAGTCCCCTGACCAAGCCTGCGTTGATCCCTGAGAGGCCACTCAAGAGTCATCTAACCTCAATTTTTGACCAAAATTCAATGCAAAAGAGCTGAAATACAGTCAATGAACACAATTAGGGTCTACAAGAATGTTCTAGGAGGTGGATAAGCTACTGGGAAAGGTGATAGCTTCCCAGCAGAGTCACCAATTTGTTTTGGAGAATTTGGTATCTACGGATAAATACCAATTCCCTAGATAAGTATTTGTATTTAGAACAACAGTTTAAAGTGTTTTAGTCTTTTCCTATAAGCAATAGATAAGATGAGAAGATGAGAAGACCTACTTGTAGTTCCGCTTTCCTCTCGTCTCCCTTGTATTGATCCTGTCACTCCTTCCTGTACTTAATATGCTTGAGAAGTACCTGTAAACACAATAGAAAACAAAGAATCGATCAAAGCACACAATCTATTGAATATAAGTGAAAGGAATTAGATACAGTTCACACATATAACCATTATGAAACAATACAAACATATGGGAGAAAGCTTCAAACACTTTATTAAATAGAAGAAGGAATTACAACCATTGGTGTCTGATTCAAATCCATTCCTCCAGCTTGGATCCCATCCACATCACATCAAAAGCATGACAAACTTGTAGCATTATAATACTTGCTTCAAAGCCAAATCTCATAGCAACATTATCTCCTTACAATTCAACATAATCCAGCCCCCTGATCACTTAGATGAGTGGTCAATTTATAGGAATATGAAGGAGGTTTTGTCATAAATGGTGGCATTGAATGGCCTTCCATACTTAGAATTAGTTCCATGGAGGAAGGGATGAGAGGATAGGATGCCCCTTAACTCATTCCTCATCCATTTTCGAGCTCATAGGAGTTGATAAGTGAGGGAACCTTCTACATGACTCCAAAATATAAGAATATTCCCCAAACCCTATGTGAATTTTGCTTAATCTCGCCGAGCGCAGGTGAAAGGAAGCCTAAGTGCTCTGCAGAGCACCCTAGAAGTGGACTCAACTGATCTGAAACGCACCTTTACAAGGGCTTACCTGTGTTGGTCCCTCTAGAGGCCATTTCAGGATGTCTTCAAGTCATGAAACTATTTGGAAAGAAGGCATTCAAAGGGGTGACTTGTTTAGGGCATGTAGCAACTGAAAATAGGGTTTAATGAGCCCTAAAACACTTATCTGGATGATGGGATTGATGTGCCCAAATGGATTTGTAACACTTGGTAAAATTTTAAATAAACCTTCTATAATAACCTGCATGTCCAAGGAAACTTCAAACTCCGTTTTGACTAGTTAGTGGATGCATCTTCACAATCACTTCAATATTTGTTGGATCAAATTTAATTCCTACAGCATAAACATGATGACCCAAAACAATACCTTCAGTCATGATCATAAAAAAAAAATTCATTTTCTAATGAAATATTAGTCTCTCTACATATTTGCAAAACGTTTCTAAGATTATGTAAAGCCTCTTCAAAAGTATCACCCATCACTGTAAAATCATCCATGTAAACCTCTACACAATCATGTAAAAGATCAGAGAAAATACCAAGTATCGCCCTTTGAAATGTGGTTGGTGCATTGCATAGACCAAATGGTAATACCTTATATGTGAAAGTACCCCATGGACATATGAATGTTGTTTTATCCTAGTCCTCTGGAGCTATCTTGATCTAGTTGTACTTGTTAAACCCATATAAGAAAGAAAAGTACCTCTTTTCGGCTAAGGTGTCCAACACTTGATCTATAAAAGGAAAGGGAAAGTGGTCTTTTAATGTAGCTTTATTTAGTTCCCTGTAATCTACACATACTCGCCATTTTCCATTATTCATAGGGACAATACCCACTGGCTGTCTGAAATAGGATAAATGAATCCTACGTTTAATAGCTTCTAAAGTTCATCTTTTACAATTTCTCTTAAAGAAGGATTCATCCTTCTTTGTGGTTGCCTTACAAGCTTGGCATTTCCTTCTATATAAATATGATGAATGAAAGTGTCTAGGTGAATGCCCCTCATATCTATATATTCCCAAGAAAATGTATCTCAAAAGTCTTTCAATGTCTATCTTAATTTATTTTCTTGTTCATGAGTTAAGACATAATTGATATTTAAAGTTTTTCCGGGAAAGATCATTACCTTACCTCCACATTTAGTGATAGAATATGCAGGAAATGCAGATAGGAGGGATGAATTTGATTCAGTTGTTGTACCATTTTCTTGGAAGTTCTACTCTATCAAATCAACAATAACATCTGTCTCATGACTTGAATATCCCTCTAAATTCTAAGGAAAATCAAGATTTGAAATATAGAAATTAATTAAATTTTCCTCAATGTTCTCTTTAAGGCTCATAGCTTGGGCTATTGTCAACATTGGGTGGATAATTTCTGAATTATGTTCTTCATTAACCCAATGAGTATTTTCAGATAAAAGGGGTTTAACGGGGGGATATAAATTAATATGTTTAGTTTCAGCCCTATGAGTGATGGTCATGTTTCCTGACCTACACCCTATGAAGGCATATTCTGTGGCCAACCAAGGTCTCCCCAAGATCAAAGGGTTCCCTCTAAAACTGGTCTTAGGCTGAAGAAAATAAAAATCTGGAGGATATTCCCAAGAATCTAATGAAATGAAAATGTCTTCCAATACACCTTTTGGGTTGACCTTAAATCTGTCTTCTAATTCTGACACAGTAGGGGTAGGAAGCAAGTCAAAGGATCCTACATGGGACATTGTTTCCATTGTCATTACATTAATGGCTTCACCTAAATCAATTTAAGTATTTCTTATTAGGTATCCATTAAAGAAGGTGGTAAACATAGGGATTCCAGGGTTAGCATATTTTTCAGTGGCAAACCTTGTAGACATAAGGCTTGCAAGTTTTCCTCCTACTTGGATTGTAGAGGGTCCTTCTTTTGTCTCCCATGATTTTTGGTGCATAGTTCCCTAAGTGTTTTAGCATAAAATGGGACATCCCTAAATGCTTGCAGTAAAGGAATCTTGATGCATACATTTCTTCATTCAGATACTAGATCAAACTCAGGTTGTTTCGTTATTTATTTCACCTCAAACCTCTCTAGAAAAGGAGGCTGGACAATTTGAGATGAGGAAGGTTTTTGTGATCTTATAATGTTTTGTTCTGTTGTTTCTTGTAGATTTTTTGTTTCAGGTGTATTAGGGGTTTCTTCATGTATAATCTCTTCAATTTTTCCTCGTTGGGTCACCACTTTTCCTGACTTTCCGGAACGTCTGTTTGAGTGGTGATTATGCTTTCCACAATGCTCACACAGGTGAAGATCAAAACATTGATCTTTCACATGTCCAACTCGATTACATTGTTGACATCGATCAATCTATTCTGGAACAACACCTTCTAGAAATCAAGCACTACAAAATTTTATAGGTTTAGAAAAAATAGGAATATGAAAAGATACATCTAGGCCATTATATCCCAAACCAGTTATGTGTTTATTATGAGTAATCTCTTCCCATGGTCTTATAACAGTTTTCACATCAGGACTTTTATCTGCATCCAAATTTTCTCCTAAAATGATTGCATTACTCTAATCATTCTCTGACTCATGATGAGGCTCAAAACAACTATTTTTCTGAACAAGAATAGGTTCAGAATTCTTCTTTTGTAATTCATGTAGCTCATCTCGCTAGAATTGAGATTCGAGTTGCAAAAAGTCGATCTTCTCTTGTGAATTTTTCAAACAAATTTTAATTTCGGAAAGCATGTCCTCACTGATTTTGATACTGTTATGAATAGTAGAAACATTACACTACTTAACAACTCTAAAAAATCACTAACTCCCATCATTTTCTCCATCTTCCTATCAGCGAATACATGTAATAAACTTTCAAAAAGGTGTCGGCTACCACCGAAAATGCACTCAATACAAATGAATTTATAATGATTTAACTGGGTGTCGGGTTCAACCAAAAATACACCCATTTACAACATAATTTCAAAACAAATTATCAGATTGCTGCAAACGAAATGCCGTATTCTCTCTACCCAACCATTTTAATGAGTTTCATAACCTCCAAAATTAACTTCCCTTTTTGTTTTGTAAAAAATATCAAGCACAAGGATTTGAACTTGTGACCTTTAACACACCATGTAACTGTATGAGCTTTGCTAACCACACTACCTTCTTTACAAGTTCAATTTCATTGTGCATTCATGCATCCCAAATACTCCAATTTTATAAACACTCAAACCACTCTTGATAATTCTCCTTTCCACTAAGGACAACTCCAACTATGGAAACTATTGAAGTCATAATTGTTTTGTAGCCAAATAAATTCTTCAAACAAATCCTTTTCAAATATGTAAATTAGCCCTCTAAAATAAAATATAAATCCCTTTCTCCTTTTGTTTTAAATAAAAAATGGCTTAGTGATTTGATGGTGGGCTCCAAAAATAATCCAACAGAGAACTAAGTTCAAATCTTATTGTTTCTTTTCTTCTTTTTCTCTTCAAATTTTAAAACTTATTTCAAAAACAAACTTGGAATATTTCCACCACTTTTAACTCCAAGTTAATTAATTTCAGAATTATCCACTTTTACTTTTACTTTCTCATTTCACCTTTCTTTAACCATTTCCTTTTTCTTAAATATAATTGATAAAAGAAATGAGAAATATTTTCTTTAATCACAATTTGATATAGTTTTCATTCACTTGATATTCACCAACTTTTCTCCTATTAGCTTTCACATTTCTCTGATTCTTTCTCTGTTCACTTTCACTGATCTGGCTCTGCTTGTTTCTCTATTCACTTTCACCTTTTTGGCTCTGCCTATTTCTTTGTTCACTTTCAACTTTCTGGCCCTACCTAATTCCACACAAAGATGTTGTTTCTGGAACCAATATAAAATATATAGGAAATGTATGCACCTTACTCATGGTCTCATATTCTGGAAAATGTTTCCATATTCATTTTTTTACAAATCCTTTTCAAAAAATTCTGTAAATCTTTTTTTTTATACTTTCACTTTCATGAATCTTGAAGTAATAATAAAAATCAAAGAAATATATTCCTTTATCTAAAATTCTCGAAAATACCTCGTATAAAATTTTATAATTTCGTGAATTTTAATTTACTCCTTTTACCCTTTGATAAATCTTTGCCACATTTTCATCATTGATTCCACCATGTCAAATATATTTAAAACATTACTTTAAAATATTCTTTTAATCCTCCAATGTCCATAACATTTTATTAAAAAAAATCATTTCTTGGAAGGGCCTTTCCACTCTTCGACTCCTCTTTCTTTATCATAATGCATCTGTGCCATGCTTCTTTTTAGTTGAAGCTTAATAAAAAATTAATTCGATTAAAATAAGAATTCATACCTTTTCTTTAAGCTACAACACTATTTCTCCATTACAGACTTCTCCAGGTAACTGGTTCTTCTTGCTTCAACATAGATTTGATTTGTCTATTTCACCTTTTAATTCAAAGACGCACAAATCTCTCCACACCTTCTCAGTCATCCATCTTTTTCACAATGCCATAGGAGGACTTCTCAAAAGAGGTCAAAGTATGTGAAAAGAGGGGCACCCAGGGAGGCCACAAAACAAGTGGCTCAACTTAATCAATAGGCGGATGAACTACCCACTCCGATACCACTGTAAGTCACACAAACTGGAAACCAAACTCAAATGTATATTAATGATTTCAACGATGATGTACATAGTGTACATATAAATATATGCAAGAAACTGTTGAATCAATTTTCATGTCTTCTCAGACTCTAATAACCAATCAACCTAATACAAAATAACCCAACCTTAATCCCAAGGATTAGCTCCCTAACACTATATCCATCTCTCCCTTATCACTTCCTCTCTCTCTATCCACCTTTCTCCCTTGGTGTCTTTCTTCTTCCCTCCCTTTGTCTCTGCCCCTCTCTCTCTCACTATCTCCCTCCCTCTCTCTTTCCCTTCTCTCCCTATATCTTTCCTCTCCTCTTCTCTCTCTTCCCTCCTCTCTCCCTCACTCTAACCCCATCTCTCCCTTATCATTCGCTCTCTTTCTCCACCTCTATCTCTCTATGTATTTTTTCTTTCCTCCCTCTCTCTTCCCCTCCAACTCCATATCTCTCCCTCTCCCTCTATCCTTCTCTCTCTCCCCTCTTCTTTGTCTTCCTTCCTCTCTCTCGCTTTGTCACTATCTTTGTCCCTCCATATCTTCCCCCCCCTCTCTCTCTCATAAATTTGATTCCATGATATTGTGTTTAAGAAAGTATTGAAATTAAAAAAACTCATTTGGTTGTAAAATATTAAACCTATATTTTGGATCAACCATGTCAAAGAAAATACAATAATGAAAAACTTAAAACAAACATGCATTATCTTTCCTCTATTATTGTTAGTCAATTTGTTTGTTTTCATCGCTTGGATCCTTAGTTAAAATGAATCTATGATGGTTCTTATATATATATATATATATATCTATATATATATATATATATATAGATAGATATAAGTATTCTCATTTTTAATTTGACTGAAACCTTGATTTAATTTCTATAGGAATATTTTTAGTAGTCGTGAGGACAGAGGGTTTAGATATATCTCAAAAGTAATGATAATATTTTTCCTTTTAAATTTAATTAAAAAATGTTATAGAATTAAATTAAAATAAAATATTTTGATTGTGAAATAAGTTATGTTTTTTGGGCATGTGGTATTGTGTAATACCCTTTCGTTGTTTTGAAAACATTATGATTTTTATTGGCTATTGTTAGTATATTGGATAATGAACCATGATGAACTAATTACGAAGGAAAAGTTGATGTAATTTAAATAAATAAAATTGATGAATAAAGCTGGAAATTGTGTGGAAAGAAACACTGGAGTAAAAGGATGCTTGCCAAATCTGAATACCAATGAGTTGAATAAGATTTATTCCCTTAATAAAACACTCATTTGAAGATAAATACTAGGAAAAGCACTGCAGGAGGGAAAGCTTTATGGGGAAACACAAAATAAAGGCCTCGGGTGAAGGGGAGCAAATCCCTAGAATGCGGGATGTCGCCAAGAAAAATATGTTGGAAACTAAGCTTAAAAACATGTTATGGGAATTAGAGGAGGTTGTTGATTCCTGGAAAGACCTCTTAGATCAGGGGAGGATTCAAAGTTGATCCAAGGTTGGGTGGACCAATGTTGTCACAAACACGATTTCCAAACTGAGAATTTGGGTTAGAGATTATGTTTTTTTTTTAAATTGTGTTATGAATTAGATTAATTTAATTTTACTAAAGATAGATTAAAATTGTTGTTTGTTGTAATGGAGGTTATATTTATCGTTGCTTGTTGTATTATGAATATGAGTTACTTAAATTTACTAAAATGATAGAGTCGGTTAGTTAGTTGTTGTAATAGAATGCATGCTTGATTGATGTTCGAAAAGTAATGATTGGGTTATAGTAAGCACTGGGACAATTAAAATTTATTGTCAATTCTTGTACGTGGATGTTCTATGTGATGGTATTCATTGTTTCGAGAAGATGAACTTTTTCTACGAGAATATTTGTATAACTATGATATTTGACATTTAATCCTTGCTATGAGAATACTTTGGTTAGGAAAATGTAAAGGTTTTTCCTGAAGGAGTGCTACAGTGAAGGGTAGGGAGTGATCATGACAATGATTCACTTACCATAGGACCCTAGGGGTGATGCTAGACTCGATTTGGCATGATGATAAACAGTAAGTTATCAACAAGTCCGAAGATGCGAAAAAGGGTTGATTGAGATGATAAGCTACTTAATAAAGATTATGCCACTAACCTCAACAAAAATATCATCTAGCTGGTAATCTAAAAGTTATCAAAAAAAAAATTGAGATCTTGTTATGGTCTCATAAACATAGATGTATATGTTTCAAGCTGTAGTATGATTTTTATGGAAATTATATCATAAGCTTGAAAGATTAATTTCAAAACACTTTAAGTTGGTGATCACTTTTATTTCTTGGGCACCTCACATGGTCGAGTTGGAGGCGAGTGATGATGGTGGACAATTGTGCGTTGTGTAAGAGGTTTACAAGGTGGGTATGGGGGGTGTAATAGCAATAAGGTAAATTGTGGATGCAAGTGATGTTAGAAAATTAAATGTTGGCTACCACCATAGCTTTAGACTAAGGATTATACATAGCTTAGTACTACAAATTGGAGCTAGGAGCACACAATGAACCCCCATAGGATAAGCACAATGAACTGATATAGTTAGGAAATGATAAATCAACCATGGGTATGGTTAGAGCATTACATTCAGGAAACAATATCTTCACCCATAATCACACAATTATAAACACACCCTTATATATGATTTCAAGCATAGACATGTAAACAAGTTATGGGTTAAATAGGTGAATGGTATCTATGGAAAAAACAAAAAGATAATAAATAATGCCTCTTTGACAGTGTTGGAAATTGCATTCAAGTGCAATAGAGTGTGTTTGGTAGAACAGGTTCATAAAAAATGGTATCAAAGCGCCAATTACCATGTTGGGCTTAAGAATAAGGCACCACCATAGTTATAGAGTAAGTGTAATAGAAGTGGATGTAACATACTGATATTACATTGGTATGTTTCATAGTGGGGCATAATTAAGGAAGATTGTTGTAGAAGGATGGAAAACTCTCCTCCAGCTATCACTGGTAGGGATGATTTGTATGTGGAGATGGGAGAAGGTAACACTATATTACCCTCTCAGTTTGTGGATATAGTAAGGAACTTTCAATAAGAATTAGCACAACTCCAGAGTAGTAATGAGTGGTTGTTAAAATCTAGTGAGGAACAAGAGAAATTGATAAGAGAGTGGACTCAGAAATCTAGCCACAAAAGTGTAGAGGTGGAGGGATCGAAAAGAAGCAAGAGTGGGATAGAGTCTGAAAAATATGAAAGCATAGAAGAATCTGATCGTGATTCTCCAAAAACATGTAAAGGAAAGAAGAAGATGGAGTTACACGAAGAGTTTAGGAAGATAAAACCCCCTACTTTTGATGGTGAAAGGGAGGAGGATGTGGAGGCATGGTTACTAAACATGATTAAATATTTCCAGGTGTATGAGTATGAGAGAAATCTAAAGGCACACCTGGCTATTTATCAACTACAGGGCAAAGCTACCCTTTGGTGAGAAGAGGTAAAAAGTGTGCAACTTCTTGAAGAAAAGACAGTTTCATGGTTTTAATCCCATAAATAGTTCAAGTCGCGGTATCTCAGTGAGCGCTATTATGATGATCAATCCAAGGAATTTCACGAATTAAGGTTGGGACAACTCACCATGGACAAGTTTGTGGCTAAATTCACAAACTTATTACGGTATGTACTGTACCTCAAGGAGGAGAAGGGCAAGGTCAGTGGTTCTTAAATTGTTTGGCAGTCTCATATAAGGAGAGAATTGAGTTTGATAACCCAAAATCTATGGACGAAGTGGTGAGAAAGGCTAAATTATGTTATCAGCAATTTAAAAATAGAAGTGAAGGCAGTGAAGTGTGGAAAGGTAAGGAGAGCACCAAAGTGGGAGGGGGCGTAAAAATATAGAAACCTTACTATCTTAAGAACTTTGGTAAGGATCATCATAGGAAGAAGGTTAGAAAGGGAAGTGCATGGATACCTGCTCAGTCGTATATAGGTTCAAAAAATATAGAATTTAACAGTAATAAAAACAACAGTATAAAGGAAAGGGAACCGTTGAAATGCTGGGGCTGCGACGAGCCACATTTTCTGAGGATTTCTCGCATAATCCTAGGTTTGTTCACAACATTCAGGTCATTCAAGAGGCAACCACTGTGAATGACATTGCCTAGAATATTCCTAGAATTAGCACAACATTAGAGGACAAATAACCCCAGCATCTATCGACTATGATTGAAACGGAAGGTATGATAATAAAGCAAACTGTGTTTGTTTTAATTGATCTAGGGGCTAGTCTAAGTTATATCCACCCTCAAATTGTGGAAAAATGTAATCTGAAATCGGAAAAATAAAAACAATGTGTGGTTGGTCTAGTTGGAAACTGGTACTAAAAGAAAAGTAACGAGTAGGATAAAACATTGCTCCTTTAATTTATATGGTTATCCTACAAAAATCGATTTAAAAATTCTTCTTTAGGATCTTATGACCTATTGATAGACATGGACTGGTTGGAAAGGCGAGTAGTTGTTATAAATTGTTTGGAGAAAACAATTAGTTTTGTGGATTAGAATGGACACACCAGGATAATTAAGGGGAAGCCAAAACTAGTATCAGTTCAACAAATTTCTATGTTACCGCTAAAAAGAAGTGTAAGAAAGGGATGTTAGTTGTATATGGTATAGGTGGAAATCAATGATCAAATAGCAGAAAAAAGAAAATTAAATAACTTGCCCATTATTAAGGATTTTCAAGATGTATTTCTAGTAGAAATTATGGGGTTACCCCCATAGAGATACATAGATTTTACCATTGACCTGGTACCAGGCACCATTCCAGTGTCTAGAGCCCCCTACCAAATGAGTACCCTTGAGCTACTAGAACTAAAAATGCAATTACAAGATCTCTTGAACAAAGGATATATCAAACACAGTGTCTCGCCATGGAGGGAACCAATCCTATTTGTCAAGAAAAAGGACAATACTTTTAGAATGTGCATTGATTACCGCCAGTTGAATAAACTAACAGTTAAAAATAGATATGCACTACCTCGAATTAATGATTTGTTTGATCAGGTGAGGGAGGCAGCAATTTTCTCAAAAAATGATCTAAGAACTAGTTACCTTCAGATGTGTATAAGGAATGAAAACATCCAGAAAACAACCTTCATAACCAGGTATGATCATTATGAGTTTGTGGTGTTATCTTTTGGACTCACAAATGCACTGACACCCTTCATGTGCTTGATGAACAGTATATTGCACCCTTACCTCGATAAATTTTTATTGGTGTTCATTGATGATATTATAATATACTCAAAGAATGAGGAAGAGCACAAAGAGCATTTGAAGATGGTGTTACAAACATTAAGGGAGCATCAACTATATACAAAACTCAGCAAATGTAAGTTCTTTAAAGACAAAATACAGTGTCTGGGACATGTTATTTCCAAGGAAGTATTGTCAACGGATCCTGAAAAAATTGAAGCTATCATGAATTAGCCCATACTAAAGGACGTGGCTACAGTTCACTCTTTTATGGGAATTGCTAGTTATTGTTAGATATTCATAGAAGCCTTCTCGAAACTAACTTATCTTATCACCTCCTTGCAGAAAAAGGGGGTGAAATTTGAGTGGACATTGAAATGTTCAGAAAGCTTTGATAAGATGAAACAAATGTTAACCACAACACCCATATTAAAAATTGTGGATCCAAACAAGGAATTCACTATTTGCAGAGATGCTTGTTTGGAAGTCCTTGGAGGAGAATTGATGTAGGATAATGCTATAACAGCTTACGAGTCCCGGAAGTTGAAAGTGCATGAACAAAATTATGGAGTGTATGATCTAGAACTAGCAGTAGTAATACATGCGCTTAAAATGTGGAGACACTATCTACTTGGAAATAAATTTGTACTAGTGACTGATCACATCAGTGTGAAGTACTTTTTCAGCGAACCAAATTCAAACGCTAGGCAAGTGAGATGGTTGGCATTCCTCAGTGATTTCGACTTCGCGATTCGGCACATCAAAGGGAATGAAAATAAATTAGCAAATGCTCTAAGCCGACATTCTCATGTGGTGTTAGGAATCTCTGTTAGTAATGTAAGTACAAATTTCTTGGATCAAGTGAAGAAGTCAATACAAAAAGATACTCAATATTTAGAAATTCAGAAAAATTTACAGCAAACAGAGTATTCAGTGTATGCTGAAAATTCTGAGAAATTGCTCACTTACCAAAATCTGTTGTATATACCTAATATAAGCACATTGAAACAAACAAGACTAAATGAGTATCACAAAGACCTTATGCAGGCCATCCTAGCTACAATAAAATGATCACTACGTTAAAGAAAAAAAAAATTGGTTGGGCATGAAGAGGGATGTAGCTGAGTATCTTACCAGGTGCATAAAATGCCAACAGATGAAGGTGGAACATCAATATCCACCCAGATTGTGGAACCTTGTATCTATACCCGAATGGAAGTGGGAAACAATTTCCATGGACTTCATCACTGAATTACAGAGGACAAAACTTTCGCATGATTCCATCATGGTAGTGGTAGATGTGCTGACTAAAGAAGCCCAGTTTATACCAGTACAGTATGCATTTGGGACTGTTGAGATAGCTAATATTTTCGTGCGGGACATTTTTCGCCTACATGGAATACCCAAGGTTATAATGTCAGACAAAGATGCAAAGTGTACCTCCAAATTTTGGAAGGCCTTATTTGGAGGCATGGGAATACAATTTAACTTTAGTACAACATATCACCTGCAAACCAATGGGAAAACAGAAAGGATAAATAAGATTTTGGATGATATGCTACCAATGTATGTGATGAACTAGCCTACCAAGTGGGAAGAATTTCTGCATTTAGCAGAATTTGCGTATAATAACAGTTATCAGGCCTCCATCAAAATGAGCCCCTTCGAGGCTTTATATGGCAGGAAATGCAATACACCCTTGAGCTAGAATCAACCAGAGGATAAACTGATATTGGGGCCAGATGCCTTGCTAAAAATGGAACAGATGGTGCAGAAAATCAAGCAGCACAAGATCGGCGGAAAAGTTATGGCACGGAAAATCAGGCAGCACAAGATCGGCAAAAATGTTATGCGAACAGAAAGAGTGCATAAAGAATTCAATATTGGAGACTATGTATACTTGCGAGTTAAGCCCAAAAAGAGTACTTTAAGCACAGGAACATGTGTAAAGTTGGCACCACGATTTTTGTGGGCCTTTTGAAATCTTGGATAGAGTAGGCTTCGTAGCTTATCAGCTAGCTTTACCTAACCATATTAGAGTCCACAATGTATTTCATGTGTCTTTATTAAAAAAATATGTTCATGATACCTCTCATGTAATTGATTGGAATCTAGCTTTACCTAACCATATTAGAGTCCACAATGTATTTCATGTCTTTATTAAAAAAATATGCTCATAATACTTCTCATGTAATTGATTGGAATCTGATACAGATGGAACCCGAAGGAGACTTCCTGCCCAATCCACTTCGTATCTTAGATCAGAGGAAAACCGTGCTCTAGAATCCATTCGTCGGTCAGGTTAAAGTGCAATGGAGGCACTTTACTCCTGAGGAGGTGACATGGGAACAAGAAGCTAATATGAAAGAATATTATCCAAAATTATTCCTGTAAAGGCCAAAGAAGAAAAAACACAGAGGACGGTGTTATTTTCGAGAGGGGGAATATGTAATACCCCTCCGCTGTTTTGAAAACATTGTGATTTGTACTAGCTATTGTTAGTATGTTGGATAATGAACCATGATGAAATAATTACGAAGGAGAAGTTGATGTAATTTAAATAAATAAAATTGATCAATAAAGCTAAAAATTGTGTGGAAAAGAACATTAGAGTAAAAAGATGCTTGTCAAATCTAAATACCAATGAGTTGAATAAGATTTATTCCCTTAATAAAACACTTCGTTCAAAATAAATACTAGTAAAAATGTTGCGGGAGAGAAAAGAAAGCTTTATGGTAAAAACAAAAGAAAAACCTAGGTTGAAGGAGAGCAGCTCCTTGAAAGGCAGAACGCTGCCAAGAAAAATTTGCTGGAAAATAAGCTTAAAAACACATTATGGGAATGAGAGGAGGCTGATTATTCCTAGCAAACACATTATGGAAATGAGAGGAGGTTGATTATTCCTCGCAAGACATCTTAGCTTAGTGGAGGATCAGAGGTTGATCTAAGGTTGGGTGGATCAGTCTTGTTACATACATGATTTCCAAACTAAGAATTTGGGTTAGAGATTATGATTTTGCTGACAATTGTGTTATGAATTATATTAATTGAATTACTTTAGATAGATCAAAATTGTTATTTGTTGTAAAAAAAGTTATATTTATCGTTGCTTGTTGTATTGTGAATATGAGTTACTTAAATTTACTAAAATGTTAGAATCGGTTAGTTAGCTGCTTTAATAGAATGCATGCTTGATTGATGTTCGAAATGTAATGATTTGGTTATAATAAGTACTTGGATGATTAAAATTTATTGTTAATTCTTGCACTTGGATGTTCTATATGATGGTATTCGTTGTTTCCAGAAGATGAACTTTTGCTACGAGAATATTTGTATAACTGTGATATTTGGCATTTAATCCTTGCTATGAGAATACTTTGGTTAGGAAAATGTAAAGCTTTTCCTGAAGTAGTGCTATAGGGAGTGATCATGACAATGATTCACCTACCATAGGACCCTAGGGGTGATGCTAGACTCGATTTGACATGTCGAGAAGCAGTAAGCTATCAATAAGACCGAGGGTGCGGAAAAGGATTGATTGAGATGATAAGCTACTTTAATAAATATTCTTCCACTAACGTCAAAAGAAATCTCATCTAGATGGTAATCTAAATGTTATCATAAGAAAAAATTGAGATTTTGTTATGGTCTCGTAAATAGAGATGTATAGGTTTCAGGTTGTAGTATGATTTTTACGAAAAATTCTATCATAAGCTTGAAATATTAATTTCAAAACACTTTAAGTTGGTGATCACTTTTATTTGTTGGGTAGCTCCCATCCTCGGGGACCTAATCTCAACCCAAGTTGGTTATCACTTTACCTCAACCCAAGTTGGTTATCACTTTTATTTGTTGGGTATCTCCCATCCTCGGGGACCTAACCTCAACCCAAATCTACTGACTGTAGATTAAATTGGCTAAATTCATTCAGGGATGTAGACCAATATGTGAAACATACTCTCTATAGGTTGCAGAACTTATAGTGGAGAAATTACAAGCAATGACCATAAAATTCCCTAGCCTAGTATAATGATGAATGTACCAAAAACAAAGAAATGCCATTGAATAGAGGGTATTAGAGAAGAAGTGCATAATTATACACGTAACGAAAGCTTGACTCCAGGAAGAGTCGCTACAGGAAGGTTATGCAACCATATTCCCACTATTAGAAATACTCTCTCTTTTAACTAGATATTAAACAGAATCAAAGACAGAGTAATAGTTGATTTAGGTAGAGTGCGTAGGGAGCGCTTATGACAAACATTTAGCATATTACAGAAGGCGTATAGTTAAGAGAATTAACTACACTGAGAGTAAACTTGCTTGCATACCCATAAATGAAATTAATAAAAGAGAATTAGAAGTGCAGACTATGTTGTTCAAATCCCATCTTTCCAAATAACCAAATACGAAAATTCACTTCAGAAAACCAATCTGAACCTAATTATATGCTCTAATTTGACAAGAGATATGCAGAAGCGAATGTCTAGTTAAGACAAACAAATTCGAAAGTAAAGATATATTCTTTCTATCACTCAACAAGATCAATAAGATCACATACCTGTGTGGTTAACCCATACAAGAATAAAGTATATTATATCTTTAACTCGCCCATATAGTAGTATCCAATATTCAATTCATAGCGTATACAGGAAAATAAAATGCATCCATATTTCTAGTAAGTTGGACAACAGTTCGCAGAGGAAATATCACCAAATCACAAGTGCAACATAACAGGTATACCCACATGAATTCATAATTACACATTGTACGCATAAGAACACTTAAACATTACACAAAATATCTCCATTAGGGAGACTGTTCCAGTGAAAATTTATATAAATTGTAATAGTCAAAACATTACAGAAGGAAAAGAGGAAATGTGAACATGGAACCGAGATTCCAGAATTGGTAGGATCTTAAGCGCGGTACATGCAATGAAATGTACCGAGAGCGCTAGTCTCTTTAATCTTAAATTACAAAACATCACTAACAGTGGCAACCAAAATTAACAACCGACAACTTACAGAAAGGAAAATGATAAAAGGAGTCTAAGAATCGCTGGAGGTTTCCCAATCTAACCATCGAGGAAATGGCAGTCGTGGAAGGAGAGGAATGTGCAAAAGAACTAATCTGAAAAAACAATGTGCCAGAGTTAGTATTCATCGTGCTATGAGAACCCCAAGTGCGCGGCTAGATAGGAACGACATGGAGTTACCTGTAACAATAGCCATAAGAGGCATTAGAAGTAGGAAATAAAAGGCAACCACAATCAAATCATCATGAAAGGATCCCGAAAAGGGGTAACACTTGTGAAGGAGTGGCAGATCTGAAAACTCATCTGGTCCATTGAACCTGCACAAAAGAACCCAACACGAAAATGTGACCATATTAATAAGTACACGAACCCATAAAAGAAATGAACCAAAACTGTAGGGAGAAACTTACCTTCGACCATGCGGGTTAGAATGTTGGTCATGAGAGCTCCGAGCTAGCATTTGGAAAAACCTCCAGTCAAGCCTTGAGGATGAAAAATGGAAAAAAGGTCAGAACCTTGTAGAACCATAGGGACAAACTACTAACTAGAAGACAAAATCTATAAATACCGGGTGAATGGGGACGACATGAGCACCTCCCTTGTCTTTAACTGAAATCATCGCACTGGTAATGTATAGCGGACATTTAAATTAAGGGCAAGCAAAATCATCCACCTCGAGGCAGGGCAAGGCCTGGCGCAAACAAAAACCTCGCTAATGCAAGCCAGGATACCCTGCTGCAATCATAACCATTCTGCAACAGGAGGGCGACAATAGAAACACACGGTGTGTTGCAGAAGCCACAACGTAGGGTTGCAGAGACCTCATCTTCATTGACAGAGGGATAGTCCAAATGAATGACAGATGAGCAGAGGAAAGGTTTATGGTTGAAAGAAGTGTCATACACCGTAGATGAGGTAGAGAAAAATTACCACCGTTGAAGTCCCATCGCCTCGACTTCAGTGAGAGCCATCCACTCACATGGCCATGACACGCGTAGCAATCAGGTTGGAGGCGAGTGATGATGGTGGACATTTGTGTGTTCTGTGAGAAGTTTACCAGGTGGGTATGGGGGGCCTAATGGCAATAAGGCAACTTGTGGGCACACGTGATGTTATAAAATTAAATGTTGGCTACAACCATAACTTTAGACTAAGGATTATACATAGCTTAGAACTGCAAATTAGAGCTAGGAGCACACAATGAACCCCGATAGGATAAGCATAATGAACTAATATATTTAGGAAATGATAAATCAACCATGGGTGTCACACCCCCAAGCCAGCGGTAGTCTTCCAACCGCTCTTAGCGAGGTGCGGCACCACCGAACACTTTCTTTTCAACAATACTTATGCTCATGGACTACGCCTAATTCACTTCCTCTTACTTAGTTTGTGTTTCTCAACCAAGTATTATTAAGTTTAGCCTTTATACCAATGAACACCCATACTCATTCATTATCAACAACAATTATAACAAGAACACAATTGCATAGTATAAAGGGAGGGGCAACTCCCTGAATAATGAGTATGCCCGAAATATATGTATTAACCAATCTTTCAGCAATACAAGCTTTTACAAGTATTCTTGGCAAAATCCAAGCCTATACTTAGCCAATTTACAATCATGGCAAAACTGCCTTTACACACCTTTGTGCACACCTTGCACGGTGGGCGGGTGCTCACCTGAGCTACCAAGACACCCCCGTCAAGTCTCAACACAAACCGGTACTTCAATCAACCCACGGCACACCTTGCCCAAACCTTCGACTTTCACCAAGTGCGAGTTACAACCGTGCACAAGTCCAACTCAAGTGCATGAGCTATGCGCTTATACAAGTCCCTTATGCGCACTTCTCAAACTTGCACCCCTATGCGAAGTCCTTGTTCGAATGAGTGATCGAGTTGATGATGTTTGATGCTCCAACCGTGCACCAATATATACACATGGTAATGGGGTGGTGGCTCACTCGGCCGACCCCCAAAATACAGTTTACGCACCCTCCAAAACGTGCTCGAACATGTCGGCCTGCCTTTCAACACAAGTCGGCCTCCATCTCATCCACGCTTCATTAGATACAAGTCTCCCATCACAATCCTTGTATCATCGCAAGTGTCGCAATGTTGTATCGTTTCGTCGCAAACAGCTCGGGATTTCGTCGCACCTCCGTGTGCCTTGACTTGTCGGTCCACCCGCACGCCCGCACCGTGTGCGCCAACTCGCCGGTTCGCCCGCGTGTGTGCCAACTTGTCAGTCACCCGTGCCCGGCGTGCGCCCTGACTCGCCTCTTGCCCACCGTGCGCCCTGACTCACCTCTCACCCGCGCGCCCGTCGCATGACCGCGCCCACGCCCGTTTCGCCCAGTGCCCAACCGCATGTGTGCCTGAGGACCTTACATCCTCCTCCACCTAAAATCGTTGTCGTCCTCGACAACATACCATCCCGGTAGCCATCCACCAAGATCATCAATATCCATGATGTCAACTCCTCCACATACGGCAAACATCCCTGCAACATATGTAGAACTCCATCTCCACCATGTCTCGCCTTAGTAACCAATTGTCACCAAGCTCACCATACCAAGGTATACACCTCATCGGTATGTCATACATCAGATATCATCTCAATCCATGATCATCGACTCCTCTGTCACAATCTCCACTGCAACATCCGTGTCGACCCCATCATGTGTCATCATGTGAACCTCTGTCATGATACTCCAACAAGTGCTAACACATCTCTACCATGTGCCAACATCTCATCCCAATAGCAACATCATCCTGTACACTGGATCCCCTCATGACTCAAGCTAGTTGGGTAGCTAATCCAACCATATGCCCAAACCACAAGAATGCACATTCTTCCATCACCATCAGTCGTTTCTCAAAACAACCTGTCACATTCTTGACTCATCAAGAATCTATCTCCATAAGTGCAAACCATGTTCAGGTCCATGGAAACTCCATCCATCTCATCTGCAACATGTCATGATGCTTGATGCCAAGCCATCCCTGCGTCATCAGTCATGCCTGCTCAACATGCTTTAAGGACTCACTGCCATGAGCAACTAAAAATGAGCCCCATCTTCTCATCCATCTAAGAAGATGCAGAGGGAGTAGAGGCTGAAGGCTCTCTCTCACTAATCAATTCGATCCATCTATCAGGATCTTCAATCTCCACTCTTTTTAGATAAGCAACCCAGTCTTCTCCCTTGACATCTGGCCTCACATACACCTCCTCATCATCATCATCATCCTCAACCAACTCTAGCCTTCTTGAGAAATCCAAGATGCTATCTGAAAGTGTCCTAATGACCAATGACTGCTCGGTAAGCTTTGCCTCAACAGTAGACAACCGCTTACTCATGTCTCCTATTCTCTTCTCATCCTCCATTTGCATCACTCCCAATTTACAATCAGGCCTTGTCACTCCAATGGTTGGCACACCAATGGGTACATCCTCCCTTCCATCATAAATGTAGAGCTTCCTCAAATGTGGAACAATCATAGCATCAAATTGTTTCATGAATTCCATCCCCAATACAGCCTCATAGTCATCAATCCGCACTATAGTGAAATCAACCTTCCCTGTCCATTCACCAAGTGTAGTGTCCACCCTTTCAGCTATACCAAGAACTTCAATAGGAGGAGAATTGACTGTCTTCATTTGTGCCTTTGCCGGTACAAATTTCAGCCCAATCCTTCTCGCAGTATCTTCGCCCATGAAGTTGTGAGAAGCCCCACTATCCACCATAGTGAGTACATCAGCACCTCCAACCTTCATCCGAACATACTCCAACCTGTTCCTCTCAGGATCTCTCCGAGAGACCACCTCTGTAGTAGCAGAAGCACCAAGTATCTGCATCATCCCCACAGAAGCTCCTTCATTCTTCGCATCAGATTGTGCAATCGCAGCCACTTTCGGTCTAGAAGGACAATTCTTCACCGTATGTGGTCCAGCACATATCCAACACTTCAAGGCTTTCTTCGTCTTTGAACTATCATCCGATTTCGAAGCATCATCCTTCTTCTTTTCTTTCGGCTTATCAGACTTCCTCTTCTTATCATCAAAATCCTCATCATAATGCTCCACCAACCTGTCAACAATAGCAAAAGCTTCTTCAAGTGTTCTAATCCTCTGCCTCTTCACTTCATTGCGTGCCCAAGGCTTCAATCCAATAATGAAATTGAACACCTTGTCCCTCTCCGCCATGTCAGAAAGTTCCAGAATCGCACTTGCAAACTCCCGTTGATATGTCTGTAGGTTTCCGGTCTGCTTTATGAACTTAATCTTCATCCTTGCTTCCCATGTTTCATCTTGAGGACTGAAATGGGTCTGCAAAGCTTTCTTCATTTCATCCCACGAAGTAATGTCACCAGCATTGCCATTGGCAATCTGATCCATCCTCCTTCGCCACCACATCTTAGCATCCTTTGTTAAGAACTGAGCAGCTACCTTGACCTTCGTCTCGTCATCAGATAGACCCAATTGTTCCAAGTATTGCTCCATGTCTCATAGAAAGTTGCCAAGAGTCTTTGCACTCCTTGTACCATCATAAGATTCTGATTCCTTGACTTTCACATGAGGCACTCCTCCACCTGAGTTATGCCTCACGGCCTTCTTCAACACTGCTATCTCATCCTTGGCTTCATCAAGAGATTTCTTCAAGTCCATGATCTCTGCAAGACCTTGGTCCCTTGCTTCTTCAACCTCCTTGACCCTTACTTCAAGTTGTGTACACATAAGATCAGTGTACTCATGTTGTGTCCGGAGTTCATCAAATTCTTCCTTCATCTTCGAGTTGGCCTCTTGTTCCTTAGTGAACAAGTCCATCTTCTTATCCCAAGAAGTTTCCATAACCTCCATCCTCAACAATACCTTTTCCATAAGTGTGATAGTAGCATCCTGCATATATGACTAGACCCGGCCTGAGATTCAGCTGCCATCTCTAACAACTTCTTTCTCTTTTGCAATCTAGTTTCGACCATCCAACGACTTCACCAAGATGCCTGCAACCCAAGTCCTTGATGCAACACTTACCAGAAAGTGTTCACCAACCTCTTTCACCTGCAAGTCCCTGCTTCCACCGTTACTTCGTCATGAGCAACCCTGCTCTGATACCAACTTCACTTTGGTGAAGTTGTGTAGCAGCTTTAACCTTCAATGCCCGAATCAGCTGCTCTGATACCACCTGTCACGCCCCTAAGTCAGTGGTAGTCTTCCAACCGCTCTTAGCGAGGTGCGACACCACCAAACACTTTCTTTTCAACAATACTTATGCTCATGGACTACGCCTAATTCACTTCCTCTTACTTAGTTTGTGTTTCTCAACCAAGTATTATTAAGTTTAGCCTTTATACCAATGAACACCCATACTCATTCATTATCAACAGCAATTATAACAAGAACACAATTGCACAGTATAAAGGGAGGGGCAACTCCCTGAACAATGAGTCTGCCCAAAATATATGTATTAACCAATCTTTCAACAATACAAGCTTTTACAATTATTCTTGGCAAAATCCAAGCATATACTTAACCAATTTACAATCATGGCAAAACTTCCTTTATACACCTTTCTGCACATCTTGCACGGTGGGCGGGTGCTCACCTGAGCTACCAAGACACCCCCGTCAAGTCTCAACACAAACCGGTACTTCAATCAACCCATGGCACACCTTGCCCAAACCTTCGACTTTCACCAAGTGCGAGTTACAACCGTGCACAAGTCCAACTCAAGCGCATGAGCTATGCGCTTATACAAGTCCCTTATGCGCACTTCTCAAACCTGCACCTCTATGCGAAGTCCTTGTTCGAATGAGTGATCGAGTTGATGATGTTTGATGCTCCAACCGTGCACCAATATATACACATGGTAATCGGGTGGCGGCTCACTCGGCCGACCCCCAAAATACAGTTTACACACCCTCCAAAACGTGCTCAAACATGTCGGCCTGCCTTTCAACACAAGTCGGCCTCCATCCATCTCATCCACGCTTCATTGGGTACAAGTCTCCCATCGCAATCCTTGTATCATTGCAAGTGTCGCAATGTTGTATCATTTCGTCGCAAACAACTCGGGCTTTCGTCGCACCTCCGTGTGCCTTGACTTGTCGGTCCACCCGCGCGCCCGCACTGTGTGCGCCAACTCGCCGGTTCGCCCGCGCCCGCCTGTGCGCCAACTCGTCGGTCACCTGCGCCCGCGCCCGGCGTGCGCCCTGACTCGCCTCTCGCCCGCATTGCGCCCGGTGTGTGCCCCGACTCACTTCTCGCCCACGCGCCCGTCGCATGACCGCGCCTGCGCTCGGTTCGCTCGGCGGCCAACCGCATGTGCGCCCGAGGATCTTACAATGGGGATGGTTAGAGCATTACATTGAGGAAACATTATCTTTACCCATAATCACACAATTATAAACACACCCTTGTATATGATTTCAAGCATAGACATATAAACAAGTTATGGGTTAACTAGGTGCATTGTATCCATAGAAAAAATAATTAACATAATAAAGAATGCCTCGTTGACACTGTTGGAAAGTGCGTTGTGTAATAGAGTGTGTTTGATGTAACAAAACCTATTTACATGTTAATAATATCCATGATAAAGTGGGGTGAATGTCCATGGTTAAGAATCGTGTTATAAAATATTTTGAGTGTGAAAGAACTTATGCTTTTTGGGCATGTGGTATTGATAAGCCATGGTATTGGCCCATGGTATGGTAACAAGTTAATAACAAAATCAAAATATAAAAAGTTAACTTTATACAAGTATGTAGTTTTATATTACTTTTAACATTTTATTTATTACTTTCAACTTCTCTTTTTATTACTTTTAATGTTGTTTTTCTAGTTGACATATAAATGTTAAAGGTTAAACATTTGTACCTACAAATATACTCCTATAGGGCCAACATTGATATTAGATTAAATTTGTTACTATCTACACTATTGTGGAGAGCCTCTTAACTTAACAACAAAATAATCATAAAATTTCTTGAACTATATAAGTTAATTCATTTCTGGAAAACCATTACATATATATACACATATAAATGGTATCAAAAATTAATAAATCTCTCCTATCTCAAAGTTAGGGTTTGAATAGAAAAAACTACTCATATAAAAAATTAGTAAATCTTTCATGTATCAAAGTTGGGGTTGAATAGAAAAAACAACTACTATATTCGTGAGCCTTGAGTTTAAAGAAAAGAAACAATATACAAAGAGACTAAATAACTTAATTGAATTGGTCGAACTTAAGACAATGGTCACACTGAATAACTTAAATAAGTTCACTGAATTTGAATTTAGAAACAAGACAGACCCACTATTAATTAAAAACTGCGAATATTCGAACCTAAAGCGACACAATATTAATTAGAAACACAATAACCTAGGACAATGATCACAACGATATTAACTTAAATAATGTGAGTGACTTTCGAACCTAGACGGACCCACTATTGATTAGAAACTGAATATTAGAATCCAAACAGACCCAACATTGATATTTGGTGATATTTCACCTGTACGAGGTGTAACATCTCCCCCACACGACGCGGCATGTTAGCCTCGGTGGCGGCTCTGCTACTGTACACGCCTTTGATCCGGTCAGCGAGCTGTGTAAGAAGAGATCGTTCCAAGCCGTTTCTACACACGTGATTTACTTTTTATTGGAGTAGTCTGCCTGGGCGGAGGAATGGCCCGTTTTCCGGCACCGGCCGGAAAATCGTCCGGCTCCGGCCGCCAGAAATCCCTTCGCCCTCCGCCACCTTCCCCTCACTCCACCACCATCCTTCGCCGCCACCCTCCCTAGCTCCGCCACCCTCCTTCTCCACCACCCTTCCCTGGCAATTCTGACAGAGCCTGAAAATGGATTCGGCAGCTGTAAATCCTAACATCCCCTGACAGATCGGGGACGAGCTCGAATGTCGGGAACAGAGAGTCTCGCTCGCTCCAATTCGAATTGAGGAGGTGTGAAATCCCGCAGTTGCTCCCTCACTCACCTTCCTCCCCGGAGCTCTGCAATTTCCTTTCGGCTCTGTAATTGCCCTGACCTCTGCAATTCCCCGGAGCTCTACAATTTCTTTTCCGCTCTGTAATTGCCCCGACCTCTGCAATTCCAAACCTAGGTACGATCCGCTCTGCAACAGAGTGCCATCTCTTCGAACCAGAAGGGATTAAAAACTATTTTCAATCGATTTTCCTCGCAAGACGATTGTATTAAACAATATATTACACATATTTTCTCATATTCTTCTGTTATATGTCAATTTTTGCCTCAAGGGCTTTTGCACGGCTCGATCTGGGCTATAATTACTGCAATGTTTTAATTGTACATACCTTCGTTCAAATTACATCAAGACACAGTTTAATTGTAATGAGGAACCAATTTTCATTATACAACGCTTTGTAACGGAGTGCCATCTCTTCGAACCAGAAGGGATTAAAACTATTTTATTTGATTATGTCCCAGCACCTCATTTTTGAGAAAAAAATTATATTTTGCAGTTTTCCCATACCATGCAATGCTGTGCTTGTTTTATGCGGATAAATTCATTATTGCAAATGATTTTTATGGCATTCATATATTGAATTGCAGGTGTAATCTCTTTGCATTTCAAATGCAGTGCTGGTCGCAATGCAGTGTTATTGATTATGTGTTTTTTATTTCAAATCTGGAAAATGAGATAAAAAATAAAAATGTTGAAAAATAATAACCTTGTTCTTTCTTTAGAGTTTAGACACCTTATCCATAAGCAAGACTTGCTGAACAAAACTTTATTATTGAATTTGTGTCTTCGTAAATTTCTGCGTAGTTGAATCCCATGTCAAGTTAGGATTAGGGAGATGAACTGGGCTCTTGCTCATTGTCGAAGTCCATTGGAACCAGTGGTGGATCCGGTTGTATGATCTTGAGGGTGTTGTAAGAGTGAGGGATATACTCTGAGTATCCAAGGATCAAAGAAAAAGAACTTTGAATGGATCTCCTGCCACTTCTGTGGAACTGAGAGGTGATCGGACTGGTTGGGGGCGTCCTGCTATGAAACTGTTTGGAGTTGATCCCCTGGAGGGGGAGGCTGAGAAGAGACCCAAGAATCCTATCATCCAAATGTAGTTCCAGGCCTTTGGGAGTGGCACTTCCATAAATCTATCTCTACGTATATTCTTGTGCAAGCATAGATACCAACTTTTGGTTGGGATCTACTCTCTTCTACTACTACGCTTAAATAATAATGGATCATGTTAGAAGTTTTGTGATAATCAAAGAGCTATCTGCCAGCTCTGGTTCTCAGTAATTAAAAAATGTTTGGATCTCGGTGAAATATGAGACTGCTTTATATAATATACATGCCCTCACCAAGTCAACTAGCATATACATTATTTCAAATTCATTAGTTATTTTATATTCTGGTTATAGTATATGTAGTGACAAAATATTTTGTTTTTCCTTTTTCTTTCTATGATAACTTTTACAAAACTGCATTGGAAACCAAAAAAGCTTGGGCATTCGAAAGCTTCTGTCATTTTAAGATTAAAAATAATGAGAGACATGGCCAGAAAGCCAATTTCTGTCTGTAACATTCAAATAGTATTGAGAATGAGCTTTGCCACACAATCAAATATCAAGAAAGAAAGACTGAAAGCCAGCTTACATATCTTATTGTTGTAAGCTTTAAACATTTGCAACCTACTTGAGGAGGGGAGACTTTGAAGCCAGCTTACATATCATATCTTTTGAAATCCTTAAACATTTGCAACCTTCTTGATGAGGAGATCTGACACCTTGTTTGTTCCAAAGGTTGAGCAGCAGAAAAGGAAGGCACACACACACATCACATTATGACTCTTGATGGTATCTTTACCTTTGGATTAAAATCCTGGAACCACCTATTCAAATGGCAAATATAAAGGGCAGGATCCCAAAATCCATTGGCCATTTCTGAAAATAAAATCATGATCTTCCTTCAGTTTGAAATGAGAGGAGAAAAAGCCCTATCCATGCATATAGTAGTATCCGCTATTTTGTTTGCAGCACCCATTACTTCTAATTACCTGAGAATTTGGCCATTCTACGGTGAGGTTACCCATCAATACATGGTCTAAAGATAGAAGGGTTTCTTCTTTGAGAAGGTTGGAGGGAAGATCAAAGGTAAGGGCATTTTTCTTTCTTCTATCAAATTTCTATTGTGGAGAGGAGCTACTCCATTTTTTTATTGTTTTTTTTTAATAGAAAAATAGGTCTTATATCTACAAATAAAAATGCATAAAGTGGAATGGTATATAGTATATACAATGGATTTCTGCCTCTTTTGTAGCATGACTAAAGCAGGCGAAAATCATAATAACTTATAAGTTGTCAATCAAGAGATTGAGCATCTTTGATCAACACAGTGCCCTTAGCCAGGAGCTTGTGGTGGATCTCATTGCCATAAAGAATAGAATGCAGAGACTGAGCTATACTTTTTCTTAAGTACAAACTTCGCTTGAATTTCCAATGGATGAAGAATGCTGAAATTTGAGATATTTTCCAAATCCTAGAAAAGCAAAATGAAGATGAAAATGGTCATCTCCAAGAACTACAACATGCCACTGCATACTATCCTGGAAAGGAATTGAATACTGATCCACCGCATATATCCAACAACTCTTGGCAAACAAGCACTCCCAAAAGATATGCTTCATCATCTTCAGATGTTGATAAACTGGATATAATCCATTTGAATGGATCTCCTGCCACTTCTGTGGAACTGAATTTCCTGCCTTCGTAAAAAGAACTTTGAATGGATCTCCTGCCACTTCTGTGGAACTGAGAGGTGATCGGACTGGTTGGGGGCGTCCTGCTATGAAACTGTTTGGAGTTGATCCCCTGGAGGGGGAGGCTGAGAAGAGACCCAAGAATCCTATCATCCAAATGTAGTTCCAGTCCTTTGGGAGTGGCACTTCCATAAATCTATATCTACGTATATTCTTGTGCAAGCATAGATACCAACTTTTGGTTGGGATCTACTCCCTTCTACTACTACGCTTAAATAATAATGGATCATGTTAGAAGTTTTGTGATAATCAAAGAGCTATCTACCAGCTCTGGTTCTCAGTAATTAAAAAATGTTTGGATCTCGGTGAAATATGAGACTGCTTTATATAATATACATGCCCTCACCAAGTCAACTAGCATATACATTATTTCAAATTCATTAGTTATTTTATATTCTAGTTATAGTATATGTAGTGACAAAATATTTTGTTTTTCCTTTTTCTTTCTATGATAACTTTTACAAAACTGCATTGGAAACCAAAAAAGCTTGGGCATTCGAAAGATTCTGTCATTTTAAGATTAAAAATAACGAGAGACATGGCCAGAAAGCCAATTTATGTCTGTAACATTCAAATAGTATTGAGAATGAGCTTTGCCACACAATCAAATATCAAGAAAGAAAGACTGAAAGCCAGCTTACATATCTTATTGTTGTAAGCTTTAAACATTTGCAACCTACTTGAGGAGGGGAGACTTTGAAGCCAGCTTACATATCATATCTTTTGAAATCCTTAAACATTTGCAACCTTCTTGATGAGGAGATCTGACACCTTGTTTGTTCCGAAGGTTGAGCAGCAGAAAAGGAAGGCACACACACACATCACATTATGACTCTTGATGGTATCTTTACCTTTGGATTAAAATCCTGTAACCACCTATTCAAATGGAAAATATAAAGGGCAGGATCCCAAAATCCATTGGCCATTTCTGAAAATAAAATCATGACCTTCCTTCAGTTTGAAATGAGAGGAGAAAAAGCCCTGTCCATGCATATAGTAGTATTCGCTATTTTGTTTGCAGCACCCATTACTTCTAATTACCTGAGAATTTGGCCATTCTACAGTGAGGTTACCCATCAATACATGGTCTAAAGATAGAAGGGTTTCTTCTTTGAGAAGGTTGGAGGGAAGATCAAAGGTAAGGGCATTTGTCTTTCTTCTATCAAATTTCTATTGTGGAGAGGAGCTACTTATGAACTTAAATTCAAATCCTATTACCCCATCAACTCTGTAACTCTATTGTACCAATAGATGATATTTTCCATAATTTTCCAATGAGATATGCTAGCTGCATTAATGAGCTCAATAATCCATGCATTTGTTGTAGGCACATGTACAAAGCTTACATATAGATAGCCCAGAAAAATGGTACAAAGCTTTCATTAATCTCTGCTAGGAAAATTCATCAGCACAGTGCTCTCTATTTGGTAAATAAGAACTACCAAGTTGTGAGAAATCTCATATGTAATACAACTAGAAGCTTAAACTTGAAATGCTTTCTCTTAGAGGGTGAAAGCGGGCATTAATCATATGAACACCATAAATAAAATTAGATTTGTTTTGATCATATAACAGATCTAACATTTCAGAATATATTTGAAGAACAATTTAGATTGATGTCCAAAACACTAATTCATTCCCAAATTGTGGTGTGTATACAGCATTGTTACAGCTTAGTCTGCAATATTATACCAATTACGTGAGAAAATACAGAAACATTGCAGTAAAAAGAACCAACAATTCAATTTGTTGAACAATTACAGAGCCAGGTGAATTAACTCAACATTCCATGTCAAAGTT
Organism: Pinus tabuliformis; assembly: GCA_031772625.1. Lineage (NCBI taxonomy): Eukaryota > Viridiplantae > Streptophyta > Pinopsida > Pinales > Pinaceae > Pinus > Pinus tabuliformis. The sequence goes on from CM062812.1 coordinate 876,206,422, forward strand.
CAAAATTTCATGAAAGTTCAGGAGAGTAGTGGCATATGATTGAACTTTTACTTTTGCATTGATGAGGGCTCAAACATTCCTCGGTGCTCATCAGGCACCCATATTTTTAATATTATTGATGAAGGCTCAAACATTCCTGGGTGCTCATCAGGCACCCATATTTTTAATATTGCACTGATGAAGGCTCAAACTTTCCTCAAATTTTGCACGCACCCATGTTCTCAATGTACCTAGATCCTTCTGAAACAACCCAACATTCCATGTCAAAGCACAAAGTTTCATGAACTTTAAGAGAACAGATTATGTCCATGAACAGATTATGAAAAAGGTATTTTTATAACAACATAACAATGGGAAAACATAAATATACTTATCATATGATAAAGGGCCACCTGACGACGCCATAATAATCTAGCTTATCTATTCTTTATGCATACCTCATTGATTCCCATTAGAGTTGAAGTCCTTCCATAGATGGTCAGTCATGGTAGAAGATGATGCTTCTCCACTTATTCTATAGTTACCTAGAAAAATGTCAAATGTTATCGCAAAGAAATTTTCTAGAGCATCAAGGTATATGTGCACACACAATGAAAGAGTGTCAAATGTACCTGGCATGGGAGGTAAGGTTGGATGGTCTTGCATCTCCCTTTGGTCTTGGGTTATCGCCATGGTTGGGGATTGTTGCATTACTGTAAAAAATAAACATACCACATGTTAAAGAATAGTGGTGATTAAATACTTAAATCTAAAACCATGACTCTATTCAACACATGAAACTAACCTGGAACCATAGAGACAACATTATTTGATCGATGACGTCCTCGCTTATTGAGGTATTGAAACTCAAATGATTCATATTCTGATGGATCAACATTTAAATCAATTTCCAAACCATTGTTTTTTCTGCTGCTTCTTCTTTTCTTTGTGGGGCTAAGGAAACTCTTCTTCCTCTTCAAAGATGGATCAAGAGATTCCAATCCAGGTGTGAAGTCAAAATCAGTAACGTGCAAATTATTGGCTTCATCCAACATTTTTTTAAGCATACCAGTCAACTGGATTGTCTTCGCCAAAGTAGTAGGAGGGTTATCTAAAATGAGATGTGTATAGCTAAACAACTCCTCCCTTGCCAAATGAAGTGCCTCGGCATCTGCATCAACAACATTTGTGGCCATAAGAGTAGCATCAACATCTTCATCATGGTTTTGAGGCTCTATATTGATCTCAGGTGGGTCATTGCATATGTTATCCTTTGCATGCTGATGAAGCAATGGATTTGAATTATCCAAGTGGAAATACAGCCAATTAACCTTTATGGCATGCTTGCAAATGTTTCCACGGATAGACCATGGACATTCACAGGTTATAAAATCCTTACGATACCAGGTGACAAGGTATTTTTTACTTCGATCTGTCTGACTTCTCACCCAATAGGCACAGGTTATGCTCTCATGAGGACAACAATCAGTATCCATAATTTTTCTTGCTCGTTCCACTGATGATTCTAGCTGCTTTTCTCTCTTATAGTTGTTTAGAAATCCTTCTTCTTTTAAGATTTCCTTGAACCGATACCAAGGTTCAACTGTTGTTAGCAGCATATGCAATAACCAATCCATCCTCCGGGCACATTTTTTCCTTCTATCAGATAGAAATGTTGTTTTTAGGTAACAATGGTATGACTCAACAGCATTATTGGTCTCCTGATTTGCATGAGGAAACTCCCGAAAACCTTTCACCCACATACCTAATTGCAAATAGAACGATTTAAGTCTCACTATATCACCTTTATAAAAGTAAAAAATGCATATAATACGAAAAAAATGTTTACTTACGAATTTTATCTCCAATGACCCAATTCTTGTTGAAATAGTCTAAGAACTTCTCTTCATCTGCAAACTTGATAAAAAATTGATTGATTGCATCTTTCACTTCATAATTGAGAGTGTGTTTCATGATGAAACCTAACTCACTGAACATTTCTTTGGCTTTTGTGGAACTAGTGGCCAACCGATTGACATTTTTCAACCAAGCCCTCCGTACATGCCAAACGCATAAGATCACATCACAACCTGTGATCCTCCTGCCATATTCAATGCATTTTAGTGTGGAATTTTTAGAAAAAATGCAAGTTTGGTTATGTCATGACAATGTTAAATTTACCTCAAGGCACTGATTTCAGCCAGTGCATCATCAACCATGAAAACATTGACTTTCCAATCAGGACGGGTTTGGAAACATTTGCGCATGAGATGCTCCAGCCATATTGCAATATCATCTGATGTGTTTCGTGATGCCACGACCCATGCAACAGGCACCCCGCTTTGTTGTTCATCAAATGCCACGAGTGTATACAACTGATACTGTCATTTTCGACATTACATAAATTTAAATACAAATTATTAATCATTTTGAATGTATACAACTTAAATAAATATATTCAATGAATCATTGGCATCTGACTTACCCCATATTTGTTTGTGTTAAATGTTGAATCCATGGCTATTAAGCTATTGTGCGATAGCTTGACCATTGTCTCCAACATCCACTTTGTTTGAATCCCTATTATAAAAGAGACCTCCACACCATTGGGCATTTGGTAAAAGAAAAAATCTTCCCGATGCTTTTGATACCAAAGGTTTACACTCATTTCATCCTTTTTATGAAGTTGATAATTTCCCTTCGCCAATCTATTATAGATGTTTACAATATCTTTCCTGCATAAGAAGAAATCTCTATCTCGAGCTGCCACATCGATGTCAACATGTCTCTTAATGTGGGTTCTATACACTACATCAATAGGCACTCCCAAAAAGAAACAACTCTCTACATATGCAACAATGTCCCTCGAAAGCTTTGGCCTATGCAAGGCCCTGGTCTCACCTGAAGTGTCACATTGACCATGACAAGCCCAACCTTCCCCATCTTCATGTTCATACATATTGAAAGTTAATATTGCTCTATCAGGCATTTCATGCATAACTTTTACAATAAAGTGGCATTGGCAACCCCTCTTCTGCACAAATGAGGTCCTTCGTTTAGCTGAAAGATTTCCTCTTTTGTCCTCTGGGCCAAATGAACAATGATAACTAAACCAAAAATTTAAATTGTTAGTACATACAAAGAAAGATAATTGTGGATTCAAAAGATCTAAACAATATATATTTTAAATACTCACATATCATATTGCAATGCAGCAATAGATCTTTCTTTTGGTTTCTTTTTTGTTTTTCTTATGAATTTGCGTGGAGCAATAGGATTTTCTTCCTCTCCTTTGATAAAGTCAACAACTCGTCGTAACGGGATTACAGCAACACGATCAATACCATTGTTTTTTTTATTTATTTCCGTCCAAACCAAGTCTTTACTAGAGAATGCCATTTTTCCTTTGAGGTCTTGCACCTCAAGATCCATGATATATTGCCATTTCTTTCGCTTGCCCATTTTGAACTGATCTGGTCAAACAATATGCAAGAACATCAAAATCAAAATTTCAATCTTAGCAAGTTATCCAACATATATATAAATATAAAACATCTTTTATGCTTTTTTTGAGGTTTAAAATATCAATCACTCAATAATGACAAAAATAAATAGCACAAAAGGATGCAAAAAATTTGGGATGCAAGCATTTCCTTTAAGATGTTGCTTCTTGCCTCATTCACTTTCAACAAGGCATTCCTTAAAGGAAAAATTCCTTTGACAACATGAACAGATGCAATCCAATGAATGTTGGCCATGTTTTTTTAGGGTGACCATTTGCTAAGCAGGACTAGACTTGAATGAAAGGGCTTTCTACAATGTACGTTTACATTACAATTCTACTAGTAGTCTGTCCTCAAAGATTCTCGGTGCTGCCATAATATATGTGAAATTTATAGCAGGCAATCATTACACTCACATTCCACTACCCGTGGCAAAAGAGATGTGTTAGACCAAAGAAAAGGCAATGAAATTTTCAATACCAACACAAACACCAAGAGCACTAGTGAGAGTTGTTCTGGTCTGGCCTTATCCCTGCCCTCAACATTCGGACAAAATAACCAAGTGCCTTCTTTCCATACCTAGTGTTTGCTTATCCTGCAATGATTGAATTCCAAGAAACCAAGACCTTCTCAGGCAAATTCAAGGGGGAGAAGAAAAGTTACCAACTCTTGGAAGAAAGAAAGCAAATGTGTTCTCCCTCTACATTGGAAAGGTGATGTATTTGGAAACAAATGGATGATTGATCATGCAAGACAGCCTATCTCGAATCTAATCCATCTAACAACCATAAATGACACTGTTAATCAATTTTTCATGAGCTACGCACTTCATTCACTTTCGAAGAAGTTGTTCTATTTAGATCAGACTCAGCTATCCAACTTTCCACTGGGATTGCCATGTTTAAAGAAGATGTAAACAATCTTCAAATCATGGACACAACAAATATGGTAGCACTCTTTGGTTATGTAGGCACAGGGGACTCTTATCTGGCTGCTCTTTGGCCCTTGGATGTAATGATCTTGATGTAGATGTATCTGACTTTTAGTATACTACTATATGCAGCGTTTTCAAAAAAGGAAAATAGATAAATAGAGAAAAAGCAACAAGTTAGAGTTCAAGTTGAAATTGTTCTCAAGGCGAAGAAGTGGCTCTGTTTATTACAAAACATTTTTAACTTCTATACTCCATGCAATAAAAGAGAGCATTCGGGGGGATGGCAGGGATCCACAATACGAAATTCTGGCTATTAATAATGCTTGATACATATGGAGATGATATCTGTGTCCAATATCTCTTGAAACATTAGTATCAATCCCCTGTACATCAAAAATAGGTCAGACAAGTGCAAGCATATAACAATTTGAAATTTCCTTCATGGGAAAGCATAGTTTAGTGGTAGACACATCACTAACAAAATTTCAAGTTTTCGAACAATGTGTACAACATGTGCCTACAACAAATGCATGGATTATTGAGCTCATTAATGCAGCTAGCATATCTCATTGGAAAATGATGGAAAATATCATCTATTGGTACAATAGAGTTACAGAGTTGATGGGGTAATAAGATTTGAATTTAAGTTCATAAGTAGCTCCTCTCCACAATAGAAATTTGATAGAAGAAAGACAAATGCCCTTACCTTTGATCTTCCCTCCAACCTTCTCAAAGAAGAAACCCTTCTATCTTTAGACCATGTATTGATGGGTAACCTCACCGTAGAATGGCCAAATTCTCAGGTAATTAGAAGTAATGGGTGCTGCAAACAAAATAGCGAATACTACTATATGCATGGACAGGGCTTTTTCTCCTCTCATTTCAAACTGAAGGAAGATAATGATTTTATTTTCAGAAATGGCCAATGGATTTTGGGATCCTGCCCTTTATATTTGCCATTTGAATAGGTGGTTCCAGGATTTTAATCCAAAGGTAAAGATACCATCAAGAGTCATAATGTGATGTGTGTGTGTGCCTTCCTTTTCTGCTGCTCAGCCTTCGGAACAAACAAGGTGTCATATCTCCTCATCAAGAAGGTTGCAAATGTTTAAGGATTTCAAAAGATATGATATGTAAGCTCGCTTCAAAGTCTCCCCTCCTCAAGTAGGTTGCAAATGTTTAAAGCTAACAACAATAAGATATGTAAGCTGGCTTTCAGTCTTTCTTTCTTGATATTTGATTGTGTGGCAAAGCTCGTTCTCAATACTATTTGAATGTTACAGACAGAAATTGGCTTTCTGGCCATGTCTCTCGTTATTTTTAATCTTAAAATGACAGAAGCTTTCGAATGCCCAAGCTTTTTTGGTTTCCAATGCAGTTTTGTAAAAGTTATCATAGAAAGAAAAAGGAAAAACAAAATATTTTGTCACTACATATACTATAACCAGAATATAAAATAACTAATGAATTTGAAATAATGTATATGCTAGTTGACTTGGTCAGGGCATGTATATTATATAAAGCAGTCTCATATTTCACTGAGATCCAAACTTTTTTTAATTACTAAGAACCAGAGCTGGAAGATATCTCTTTGATTATCACAAAACTTCTAACATGATCCATTATTATTTAAGCGTAGTAGTAGAAGAGAGTAGATCCCAACCAAAAGTTGGTATCTATGCTTACACAAGAATATACATAGATATAGATTTATGGAAGTGCCACTCCCAAAGGACTGGAACTACATTTGGATGATAGGATTCTTGGGTCTCTTCTCAGCCTCCCCCTCTAGGGGATCAACTCCAAACAGTTTCATAGCAAGACGCCCCCAACCAATCCGATCACCTCTGAGTTCCACAGAAGTGGCAGGAGATCCATTCAAAGTTCTTTTTACGAAGGCAGGAAATTCAGTTCCACAGAAGTGGCAGGAGATCCATTCAAATGGATTATATCCAGTTTATCAACATCTGAAGATGATGAAGCATATCTTTTGGGAGTGCTTGTTTGCCAAGAGTTGTTGGATATATGCGGTGGATCAGTATTCAATTCCTTTCGAGGACAGTATGTAGTGGCATGTTGCAGTTCTTAGAGATGACCATTTTCATCTTCATTTTGCTTTTCTAGGATTTGGAAAATATCTCAAATTTCAGCATTCTTCATCCTTTGGAAAGTCAAGCGAAGTTTGTACTTAGGAAAAAACATAGCTCAGTCTCTGCATTCTATTCTTTATGGCAATGAGATCCACCACAAGCTCCTCGCTAAGGGCACTGTTTTGATCAAAGATGCTCAATCTCTTGATTGACAACTTATAAGTTATTATGATTTTCGCCTGCTTTAGTCATGCTACAAAAGAGGTAGAGATCCATTGTATATACTATATACCATTCCACTTTATGCATTTTTATTTGTAGATATAAGACCTATTTTTCTATTAAAAAAAACAATAAAAAAATGGAGTAGCTCCTCTCCACAATAGAAATTTGATAGAAGAAAGACAGATGCCCTTACCTTTGATCTTCCCTCCAACCTTCTCAAAGAAGAAACCCTTCTATCTTTAGACCATGTATTGATGGGTAACCTCACTGTAGAATGGCCAAATTATCAGGTAATTAGAAGTAATGGGTGCTGCAAACAAAATAGCGAATACTACTATATGCATGGACAGGGCTTTCTCTCCTCTCATTTCAAACTGAAGGAAGATCATGATTTTATTTTCAGAAATGGCCAATGGATTTTGGGATCCTGCCCTTTATATTTGCCATTTGAATAGGTGGTTCCAGGATTTTAATCCAAAGGTAAAGATACCATCAAGAGTCATATTGTGATGTGTGTGTGTGCCTTCCTTTTCTGCTGCTCAACCTTCGGAACAAACAAGGTGTCAGATCTCCTCATCAAGAAGGTTGCAAATGTTTAAGGATTTCAAAAGATATGATATGTAAGCTGGCTTCAAAGTCTCCCCTCCTCAAGTAGGTTGCAAATGTTTAAAGCTTACAACAATAAGATATGTAAGCTGGCTTTCAGTCTTTCTTTCTTGATATTTGATTGTGTGGCAAAGCTCATTCTCAATACTATTTGAATGTTACAGACAAAAATTGGCTTTCTGGCCAAGTCTCTCGTTATTTTTAATCTTAAAATGACAGAAGCTTTCGAATGCCCAAGCTTTTTTGGTTTCCAATGCAGTTTTGTAAAAGTTATCATAGAAAGAAAAAGGAAAAACAAAATATTTTGTCACTACATATACTATAACCAGAATATAAAATAACTAATGAATTTGAAATAGTGTATATGCTAGTTGACTTGGTCAGGGCATGTATATTATATAAAGCAGTCTCATATTTCACCGAGATCCAAACATTTTTTAATTACTGAGAACGAGAGCTGGCAGATAGCTCTTTGATTATCACAAAACTTCTAACGCGATCCATTATTATTTAAGCGTAGTAGTAGAAGGGAGTAGATCCCAACCAAAAGTTGGTATCTATGCTTGCACAAGAATATACGTAGAGATAGATTTATGGAAGTGCCACTCCCAAAGGCCTGGAACTACATTTGGATGATAGGATTCTTGGGTCTCTTCTCAACCTCCCCCTCCAAGGGATCAACTCCAAACAGTTTCATAGCAAGACACCCCCAACCAGTCCGATCACCTCTCAGTTCCACAGAAGTGGCAGGAGATCCATTCAAAGTTCTTTTTCTTTCATCCTTGGATACTCAGAGTATATCCCTCACTCTTACAACACCCTCAAGATCATACAACCGGATCCACCACTGGTTCCAATGGACTTCGACAATGAGCAAGAGCCCAGTTCATCTCCCTAATCCTAACTTGACATGATCCTAACTTGACATGGGATTCAACTACGCAGAAATTTATGAAGACACAAATTCAATAATAAAGTTTTGTTCAGCAAGTCTTGCTTATGGATAAGGTGTCTAAACTCTAAAGAAAGAACAGGGTTATTATTTTTCAACATTTTTATTTTTTATCTCATTTTCCAGATTTGAAATAAAAAACACATAATCAATAACACTGCATTGCGACCAGCACTGTATTTGAAATGCAAAGAGATTACACCTGCAATTCAATATATGAATGCCATAAAAATCATTTGCAACAATGAATTTATCCGCATAAAACAAGCACAACATTGCATGGTATGGGCAAACTGCAAAATATAATTTTTTTCTCAAAAATGAGGTGCTGGGACATAATAAAATAAAATAGTTTTAATCCCTTCTGGTTCGAAGAGATGGCACTCCGTTACAAAGCGTTTCATAATGAAAACTGGTTCCTCATTACAATTAAACTGTGTCTTGATGTAATTTGAACGAAGGTATGTACAATTAAAACATTGCAGTAATTATAGCCCAGATCGAGCCGTGCAAAAGCCCTCGAGGCAAAAATTGACATATAACAGAAGAATATGAGAAAATCTGTGTAATATATTGTTAATACAATCATCCTGCGAGGAAAATCGATTGAAAATAGTTTTAATCCCTTCTGGTTCGAAGAGATGGCACTCTGTTGCAGAGCGGATCGTACCTGGGTTTGGAATTGCAGAGGTCGGGGCAATTACAGAGCGGAAAAGAAATTGCAGAGCTCCGGGGAATTGCAGAGCGGAATTGCAGAGGTCAGGGCAATTACAGAGCGGAAAGGAAATTGCAGAGCTCCGGGGAGGAAGGTGAGTGAGGGAGCAACCGCGGGATTTCGCACCTCCTCAATTCGAATTGGAGCGAGCGAGACTCTCTGTTCCCGACATTCGAGCTCGTCCCCGATCTGTCAGGGGATGTCAGGATTTACAGCTGCGCCGAATCCATTGTCAGGCTCTGTCAGAATTGCCAGGGAAGGGTGGTGGCAAAGGAGGGTGGCGGAGCTAGGGAGGGTGGCGGCGAAGGAGGGTGGCGGAGTGAGGGGAAGGTGGCGGAGGGCGGAGGGATTGCCGGCGGCTGGAGCCGGACGATTTTCCGGCCGGTGCCGGAAAACGGGCCATTCCTCTGCCCAAGTAGACTACTCCCTTTTTATTTTATTGCAAGTTTGATTTATTTTTTTGCTAGTGTGGTGTGATTTGATATATCATTGACTTGTTAAAGTATATCTTAAATTCTTATAATAATTATATTACTGTAACTTCATAACACATAATACCATATTTGATTTTGTTGATTAGGGTTGGAATTAAGATCAATTTGTACAAGTTAGCTATCAAATCAACACAATGACTTATTTCACACAATGACTTATTTCTAGTTTAGATTGGTATTATTTTTAGTCTAGATTGGTATATCTTTTAAATTATGATTGTACGTTGTTGTTTTATACCACAAGACTAAGAGAATTCTCTTAACATATGTGAAAATGATGGTACTAATAAATTCCTTTATAACTATCAATTGTAAGACTAGTCCGAGGACCATATTAATGTAACTATGGCTATCAACTATTAGACTAGATCCCTTGATCTATTAAAGGTCTAGGAAAATTCTAATGAAACCCTTACATCCAAACCTCAGATTTTTTTTCAAAAATTTCTAAAGCTATCTTATTTGCAAGAATATCTCCATCACTTGTGGATCAAATTTAAGGATATCAATTCCTTCATTGAACAAGCAACCAGAAATTGATAAGCTTGTGTGTAGAACTTTCTAATTATGGATTTACCCAGGATAGGGAAATCTTAACATGGAAAGAGTTGAGGGCAACTAATACAAAATGGAGAAACTAGGAAATCTATTCGGTGAATGCATGAAATTTTGTTGCAAACCAAGAGCATCATTGTCTTGGAATAGGTCACGCTTGGTAATTAGTGTGTTTCCTTTTTTACAAGCATGATTTACTTTTCCTACAATTTACCTTCTTACACATGTGGTGTGATTTGCTAGATGATTGACATGTGAAAGCATCTATATCTTGAACTGTGACAACCATTATATTACTACAACTTAATGACACATAACATATTGCACTACCCTAGATTGTGCATGACTTTCATAAATTCCAAAGAAAACTCAAATTCACAATTTAAGTGCATAGTTCATCATTTGTTCAAAAGCTCTTGATCAAAAGCCAATCCAATATCTTCACACATGAAATAATCAAATAGAAACATTACATCCCTATTGTGAAATCCTAAAAATTGTTAATTTTGTTGGATTTTGGGTGAGAACTAAAACTCTAGTTTCTCCATATGAAATCCAATGAAGTTAGTACCACTCAAATTACTTTGAAACAATTAATGAGAATGTTAAAAATTTAAATAAAAGGATGAAAATTAAAAACAAAGAAAATGTTACATTTACTTACCACCGAGTAACATTACTGAGGGTGAATTAAATTGTGGACTTAATTTTATAATCTAAAAAAAGAGAGTTGGTTTTTGGGTAAAAAAATATAATTTCTAACCAAAAAAAACCTCCTCAAAAACTAAAAATAAAAAGCTTAGTCTCCTCCACTCATGTAAAATCTAACCCTATTAATTAAAAGTTGAAACTAGTATCAACTTATACCCTTACACAAGAGCAAGAGAACTATCGCTCAAGAGAACTATCCCTCAACATATGTGATGTTTGAACATTTATGATACTGAAAGGGCGGAGCTAATAGTGTAATGAAAAGTTTATTATTTAACTATTTTTATAGAAGTGGTAAATGTTTAAATATATCAAATATTTGAATTCTGCATCATGGAATAATAATACTTACAGGTTATGTTAAGTTCAATCCCCAATTTTTTTTTTCCTATTTTATTTCCGATGATCAAAACTCTGGATTGGTAATATTCTGATTTGATTGGTAAATGTTACCGATATTCCAGATTTTCTTTCGAATCAAAATTCTAATATTTCAAGATTTTTTTTAGTTGAATCAACAAATTTGTTTAGATTCTATCGTTAAAAGTCTAACTATGGATTGGTAATACTCTGATTTGATAGCATTGGTAAATGTTACCGATATGTCCAGATTTTCTAATATATCGTTAAATGTCTAACATCTTCTTTCACCGCATTCCAGCAGCAATAAATTATTTCCTGATTAGACCCATAACTGTCCTCAGTCTAAATAATTCTCTGATAAAATCCCAAGTTCTGTCACCGCAATCGAGAAACACTTAAAATGCATTACCCGATTCGATCATAACTGCCATCCGCATAGGCAATATTCCAAAATCTTTTACCGATCTGCGTGCTCCACTTCTTCATTGAATTGACTTCTTCTGCACGACCTCAGCCATTGATTTCATTCCTTGAATGCGTTATCATCACCCAGGTGGATGATATTCATAGATATGTCATGACCGGATTATTTGGAGAATCTTACAGGTGATGATAAAAATCTAAAACGAAACCACCGGTTGATGTTCATAAATATGTCATGACCGGATTATTTTGAGAATCTTACCGGTGAGCATAAAAATCTAAAACGAAACCACTATTTTTCCATTACTCTTTCCATCCAATTTGTCCGTCCTTTCATTTAAAAAAACGCTAGGATCGATAATAATCATTATTGCTTCCACGAGGCAAATGCCTGGTTTCCACCGTCTAGAAATATTCGCTTGGCGTATCTGTAGCGATTAGGCCGATTGCAATACTCCCTTCTGCCTGCGGAGATGGCATTAACGTCTGAAATTTCGTAGATAGAATGTTTTATGCAATTTATTGTGTTGTGAAATGTAGTTGATCTTTTTTTAATCGTATTATGAGATTGCCTTTTATTTTAATTATTTTCTTTTCTTGATTCATGCACATTATTCCTATTCCGGGAACCTTATTGCACGTCTTCATGGTATTACTGATCTTAGCACCTGACATTTTTGAAACATTTGCCAATCTGTGGATCATTTTCTTATATGGATAGGACGAAGCATCGGAAGAATACATTTTGGCTGACGAATACTGAAGTGGGAATGGACAGACAAGAGCAATATAACATTCTCAAACATTCTGGTGAGGCTGATTGCTCCCACTATGATGCTGCTGGTAAGAGTATTTTGGGTAAACGCAGAATTGAAGAAGACCGGAACAAGTGCGATCCCCTGAAACATGTACATTTACCTGAGCTTAAGAAGCAGAAGTCTGGTAAGAGTATCAACCCTGATCATAATGAAGCTATAAATAAAATTGTAGGGAAAATGATCATTGAAAAGGATAACAATGGTTCAGAGGAAAGTAACCTTATTCCTAAGCTGAAGAAGCCAATCAAACAATCTGCAGTCAGGTATTTTCCTCCTGGCTGTGGGAGATATGCATCTCCTGTTGCACCTGTGAGTTTTAAATCAATGCCACAGAAATTTCTCAAGCCACCGGTTTATACCTCTGGTTATGGTAGAAATGTACCCTCAGTAAGCAAGGAGCAACAGTACCAATTATCCACTGTCTCTAAATCCCATAGAGATGGTGTTAAAGGTTGCAGTCAACAGCATGCCGAATTTCGAGTAAACCTCGAGTCTACTTGTGTGAACAAAGAAGATGGTGCTAGAAACAAAGAAGATGGTTCTAGAAACAGAGAGATAAACAGAGAGAAGAAAAGCATGCTTTCATTTAGAAACAGAGAGAATGAAATCATGCAACCTTGTAGACCAGCGTTGAAACAATCTACTGAAGTAAGATACAAAAAGTTGCAAAATTTCAAGGTGCGACCTAAAACAGAGAACGTTAATCAGGTGGCACGTATGATCAAGAAAGAAGCCAACTCAGGACATTGTACAGTCAAGGTTCAAGGGTTATGTTCTCAACATAATACAATTTTAACCAATAAAATGGCCCCATGTAAAGGTGCGACAACCCCTAAGGAGCTCTCTGCAAAGAATGTCAGAACCAAGGATGCACTCTATCCACTCTCTACAAAGAATGTGAGAACCAGAAAACCAGAGACAAATGCCCCAAAGCTTCCGCTATCTAAATCTCTGGCTCATACCCGGTCAAAAGTTAAAGAAACTTTGAGATTATTTCAAGTGACTTGCCGGAAATTGTTGCAGAATCATGAAACCCAAGTTCAAGACCGTGCACTAGCTGGTAAATGTTTGCGTGTCGATCTAAAAGCATCCAAAATGTTAAGAGATAATAACCGGTATGTCAATACGGGTAAACAAATTGTGGGAACTGTTCCTGGAGTAGAAGTTGGAGACCAATTTCATTATAGAATTGAGCTCTGCATTGTGGGTCTTCATCGGCAGATACAGGCTGGGATTGATTTCTTGAAACAAGGAAATGTGACACTGGCTACCAGCATCGTGGTATCAGGTGGTTATGAAGATGATATAGACGGTGGGGATGTGTTGATATACACTGGCCATGGTGGAAATAACTACAGTGGGGACAAAAGGCAGAACAAACACCAGAAACTTGAACGCGGAAACTTGGCTCTTAAGAACAGCATAGACAGGAAGACACCGGTGAGAGTTATCCGTGGATACAAGCAAAAGAATACTGGAATTCATGAAAACAGAAAAGCCACCGTCAATGTAATATATACATATGATGGCCTTTATGATGTGCAGAAATACTGGCTTGATAAAGGGGCATCTGGATACTCAGTATTCAAATTCCAGTTAAAAAGACAACCTGGTCAACCAGAGCTGGGCTTGAAGGCACTGCAATTTATAGGGAGCGCACAAAAACATCCAATTCGTGAAGGTCTTCGCGTTAAGGACATTTCTGGAGGAAAAGAGAGAAAATGCATTTGTGCAGTGAATACCATTGATGAAGAAAGTCTACCAATATTTTTTTATACAACTGAGGTTATTTATCCATATGGGTGTACGGCTCCGCCTCCCAGGGGATGTGATTGTAAGGATGGGTGTTTGGATCCTTACAAATGCCTCTGTGCTTCGAAAAATGGAGGAGAATTTCCATTTAATTACGATGGTGCTATTGTGCGTTCTAAGCCTATTGTATATGAATGCGGTCCGTCGTGTAAATGTTCTGCTACTTGTCACAATAGAGTGAGTCAACATGGTGTTCGATATACCATTGAGGTTTTCAAGACAGATAAGAGAGGTTGGGGGGTCAGATCATTAGACTCCATACCTTCTGGTAGCTTTATTTGTGAATACACTGGTAACCTTCTTTCTGATACTGAAGCTGAAAAATGTGTTGGGAATGATGAGTACCTCTTTGATATTGGACGCAATTGCAATAGCAGAGATCAATCTCTTTGGAGTGATCTTTCTAGTTTGATGCCCGACATTGAGGCTGGTGCAACCTCTGACTTGGTGGAAGATGGGGGATTCACGATTGATGCAGCCGAGTGTGGAAATGTGGGCAGATTTGTTAATCATAGTTGTTCTCCTAATCTGTATGCACAGAATGTTCTTTATGACCATGATGACAGAAAGTTACCACATATCATGCTCTTTGCTGCTGAGAACATTCCTCCTATGAGGGAGCTTTGTTATCACTATAATTACAGTCTGGATGAGGTTCGTGATTCTGATGGTAACATAAAAACGAAACCCTGCTACTGTGGCTCTTCACAATGCATCGGGAGGATGTATTAAGTGACAGGAAGTTCTGGTTGCAATATCTGATCTACAGTCGGGCTTTTGCGCAGGTATTCAGCCATAATCTTTTTTCTTGCTAACTTTGCTTCAATCAGATATTCAATCAATCAATAAATGATATTCAATCAATCAGTAAATGATGTATTCTGATTTGCTATTTAATTACTGAAGTCTATGCTGATTTTTTCTCTTTGATGAATGCTATGCTGAGAATAAGGACATGAAATGAGATTAATTCTTGGAATATCTACTGTGTTGGAACAGGTGGAGAGATTTTTGTGTCATGTAGTTGCACTATCTACGGGCCTTGTTTCGGTACCCGTCCTACATGTGCTTTTGTTGCTGGGAATTCGGTGGCTTGCATATAAAGAAAGAAGTAATGGAGTCATTCCAACAACAGAGTTAGCTGTTTTTTTTCATGGATTCTTTTCACTTTTAATATACATAGTTGTTTTTGATAGAGTTGTCATGGATTCTTTTCATGTTTAATATACATAGTTGTTTTTGATAGAGTTAATGAAATAGGGAAGCAAAAACATTGCCGTGTTATAGATTTATTGGAAAGTTGGACAATAATCATTAAGAATTAAATTTGACAACTTTAAAGCTTATAAATGTTGTAAGAAGCAACCCAAAGATAACATTAATAAAGCATTATTTTGGTAGATAACTGAAAAAGGGTTTTGTTTACCACAAAAAAAATTTGGAAAATGGAAGGGTTGTACAAAGAAATTTGTCTAAATAGACATGTAACTTTGGCGAACTGCAGATTCTGATTTCTCACTAGAAATGACAAAAGTAGTTGAGTATATAGGAGTTCTCAGCTGGGATCGGAAGATAGTCTTTGTAACCCAGAAATCGCAGGAATTTTGTTGCAATACCTTGCTTCAAGAGGATGTTAGAAGTAGTCATCAAAATATTGCTATTAGAATTAGAAAATTTTGTAGTAAAATAATCAGAGAGCACGGAACTCAGAAATGAACACAAAACACTGAACACATGCCTGATTTGATTGCCAAAGAGGGTATTTATACACAGAGGAGAAGTCTCTGGAGTTGGTGGCTTCTCGAGGAAGCTATCTAGCTCTCAATGCGTCGGCCGAATCCTCCAGAACAGTATAGCAACTGCATTAATGTCGGGTGGTTGTAATTAATGTCTTCCAACACTCCCCAGTTATTCCAACCATATGACAAATATAATACAGCAAGATACATAAGATGTTGTAAACATATTCTTAATTGTTATGCCTGCTGGTCTAAGTCTCACCTAAGCTTACAATATAATCTTGATTTTCTACAACACATAACTTACTTCTACAAAACTCAAATTTTGCCTTTCCAAGAGGCTTAGTGAATATGTCAGCTACATTCTCATTTGTATTACAGTATATTAGAGAAATTTCCTTTGATTGGACCTTTTCTCTTACAAAATGATATTGTGTGTCTATATGTTTTGACCTTGCATGACATACAGGGTTGTTCCTCAGTTTGATGGTGCTTTGATTGTCACATCCGATCAGTGTGCGTTCTTGTTGACCTTCACCAACATCTTCAAGTATTCTTTTGAGCCATATAGCTTCATAGGTGCCATTACATAATGCTTTATATTCTGCTTCAGTTGATGACAAGGAAACTATTGCCAGTTTCTTACTGCTCCATGATATAGCTCCCGATCCTATATTGAAGACATATCCAGTGGTGGATTTCCTTTCATCTGGATTTCCAGCCAGTCAGAATTAGAATGACCTGTCAATTCAACATTACAAGCATTAGTATATTCAATACCAAATTTGCTAGTTCCCTTTAAGTATCGAAGGACCCTTTTTGCAGCGATCTAATGGCGTTCATGAGGCTTAGCCATGAATTGACTAAGTATGCTTACTGCATAAGCGATGTCTAGTCTAGTGGTAGTGAGATAATTCAGACTTGCCACTAATTGTCGATACAATGTTCCATTCACCTCTTTTGTTCCATCATCACTTCTTAATTTGATGTTTTGTTCCAATGCATTACTCACTGCTTTACATCCATTCATATGAAATCTCTTTAGTACTTTATTTGTATATTTGCTTTGTGTGATTAAGGTTCTTCCATCACCTCTCCATACTTCAAGACCTAGACAGTAGTGCATTTCACCAAGATCCTTCATCTAAAATTCCTGTGATAACTTCATTTTTATATCTGTAATTAATTTATCAGCACTCCCTGTTATTATTAGATCATCAACATATATAGCTCGAGTAATACTATACCCCATTTCTATCTGTCTTGACATACAAATTAGGATCATTTTTACTGAAAGAAGAATTTGTCTATTTTCTCATACCAATATCTCTGGGCTTGTTTTAATACATATAAGGCCTTTTTTAACTTGCATACAATATGTTCTTGACCATTCTTTACAAGTCCTTGTGGTTGAACAAGATAAATCTATTCTTTTAAGTCACCATTTAGAAAAGTTGACTTTACATCTAATTGATGTAGCTTCCAATCATATTTAGTTGCTAATGCTATCATTATTTTGATTGTATTCATTTTTGCAACCGGAGCAAAGGTATCTTCATAATCTATACCTTCTTTTTGTGAATAACCTTCTGCAACCAATCTTGCCTTATACTTGTCTATGCTACCATCTGCATTAAATTTTGTCTTGTACAACCATTTTGATCCTATAAGGACTTTATTTTTAGGTAATTTTGTTAATTCCCAAGTTTCATTTTTTATTATAGAGTCATATTCTTCTTTCATAGCTTCCATCCATTCTTTATGATTTTTGGCTTGTTCATAATTTAAGGGCTCAAAAACAATCATTACTTGAGACATTAAGGCATAATCTTTATACCTGCTGGGGGCTTGAATCTGTCGTGTTGACCTTCTTAGAGGTTCATTACTTTGTGGAGTACCTTCTCCTTTTCTTCTGTGTGGAGTGCCTTCATCACTTCTTTGTGGACTTTGATTCCTTGATGTGTCTTTTGGAATGTCCATGTGTTCTTGTACTTGAGTTGATTCCACAACTTCTTCTTCCTTAAAGCTTTCATAAGGGGACTGCCATATATTATGTTCATCTTCTTGTATTTGTTTATCTACATGCTCATGAAATATAACATCTTTACTTGCAAAGACCTTGTGAGTACTTGGATCATACATTTTATATGCTTTTTGATCAGTGCAATATCCAATAAAAATAAATTTGATGGCTTTGGCATCTAACTTTCTCCTATCCTCTTTAGGAATATGAACAAAGGCCTTGCATCCAAATATCCTTAAATGACTAACTTTAGGTTTAAAACCATAAAATGCTTCAAATGGTGTTTTGTGCTCAAGATTCTTAGTAGGGTTTCTATTTTTAAGATATACAGTGGTATTAATGGCTTCAACACAAAACTATTAGAAAGTCCTTTACTTTTTAACATACTTCGAGCACATTCAACTAATGTTCTATTCTTTCTCTCAGCTATTCCATTTTGTTGACGTGTATGTGGCACTGTAAATTGTTGCATAATTCCATTTTGTTTGCAATATTTGATAAAAAGCTCCTGAAATGTACTCACCACCTTTGTTTGATTGAAGAATCTTAATGCTCTTTCCTATTTGCTTTTCAACCATACTCTTGAATTCGTTAAAGTATTCAAACATGTCACTTTTGTTTCTTATAAAGTACACCGAGGTGAATCTAGTGCTATCATCAATAAATATAAAAAAGTAACATGGTCCACCAAGTGACTTAGTTTGCATTGAACCACATACATCAGTATGCACTAGTTCAAGTATTTCACGTTTTCTTCTATTTTCATGCACATGAAATTCTTCCCTATGTTGTTTTCCTAGTGCGCAACCTTCACACTCAAAGTGTTCACCCTTAATAATTGGAATACCTTCTACCATCAATTTCTTTTATAGTAACATTAGGTCATTATGATTTAGGTGTCCATACCTTTGATGCCAGAGCTCTATAGTTGACATGCCTGTTGATGCCAAAGCTTGATGCCCATTCTTCATTACATCGAGCTTGTATAAGCCTCCAACTCTCATTCCTTTTGCAACAACCTTGTAGTTGTCCTGCACATCCTTTACCAAACAATGTGATTTCACAAATTCAACTTTTAAATGTTGATTTGTGATAGTAGAGACTGAAATTAAGTTCTTCTTTAATCCTGGAACATACACCACATTTTGAATTTGTTTTTCTTGTCCATTAGTCATCATAACATTTATATTACCATATCCTTTAATTTCATGTGATCTTTTATTTCCTAAATAGATGTGTCCACCATTATTAATCTCATGATAAGTATCAAACCAATCTCTTTTGCATGACATATGGATTGATGCACCAGAATCTATAAACCAAGCATTATCATCATCAGTTTCTGCTGATAAAGCTGCATTGTACACAAACAATTTAAGATTGCTAACATCTTGTCTAATTGCTTCATCTCTATCAACATAATTTCCTGAATGCCTTCTTTGTTTAAATTGATCATACCTCCTTTTCATGCAATTCTTAGCAAAATCACCAGGTTTTCCACAGTAATAACACATATCATCTCTACTTGATTTGGCATTTGTCCTTGGTAAAGGGATACCTTGAAATGATAACACCTGTGGCTTTTTGCCTTTATTTTTCTCCCACTGTTTGCCTTTGAAGGACTGCTTCCCTTTGGCCATCAATGCCAAATCTGAATTGGGAGATTTCTGTTTAAGGCTTCTTTTCCGCTCTTCTTCCTGCATAAGTATACTTGCCAACTCATCAAAAGTAAGAGCCTTCTCTCTAGCTAAAAGACCAGTGATAAACATTTGATATTCATCAAGCATTCCATTTAATGTCACAGTAACCAAGTCTGTACTAAATATCGATTAACCAATGTCACCTAATTTATCTTTTAGATCTTTAATTCTAGAAATAAAATCACTAACACTTTCATTTTCTTCCATCTTAATTGAAAGAAGCTTACTCTTTAAATACAATATTCGATTTGTAGTCTTCGTCTCATACAAATTTTTGAGAGTGTACCATGTCTCCTTGGATGTTTTGCACTCTCTAATGTGTGGAATAATGTTGTCCTTAACCGTCATCTGCAAAAGCACCTGCGCTTTGTTTATCCGTCGCTCCCAATCTTGAATAGCAACATCTGTGGCTTGAGGGGACACTTGCTTAACTTCAACTCCAGACACAATCGCCCATGTATTGTTGCCTTCCATCAAAGTCTGCAACTTAAACTCCCAATTCGCATAATTTTCACCATCTAATTTGTTAGATTCAGATAAATAAGATTCTGCCAATACATTAGCCATTGTTAGTAAGCTTCTAAATCCTTAAGTAAAATTTTTTATCCAATATTATTGGATAATATGGCTGCCTTCTTCTTTCCTTTTATTAGAAACAAACATCAAACATTACGAGTCTTATTAAACGATAATAACATTTGATTCCTGGAATAGCAAGGATAGCGCTGCATACAATTGGATATTTTTCAGAAACTATCCAAGCAAATTATTCCAAAGCCTAGAACGATTTTGGAATACAAACACGAATGGAGACACTTTCAGCGGTTGAAAGCAACAAAAGGAGCCATTCATGAAAGCGAAAACATAAAACCTAAAAACTTTATGAAGAATGAGGCATTTGATTGGTTGTCTCTTCAAATTGAAAGCTTCCAGCAGAGGAACAACGAAAGCTTACAAACGCAACAACAACATCCAATGAAGATCAACAACTCTGCAATTCTAGACGCAAGCCTTGAAAATGGCCAGTTGTATTCATCGACAGTGACAAAATCAAAGAACATGAAATTAGCTATTAAGCCAAAAACGATGGACTGATAACATCAAGCAACTGGTGAGAGTTTAGTTTTCCCTCACCGCACTAGCACAGCTTCCGGACAATAGGCCCTCCACGCTTCCGCTGCGCCACAATTAATTGGCCTCTCCTTTCAGCTCACCTGAGCTCGTTCTTCTCACACCTCACACTTGCTCCGATACCAAATCAGAGAGCGCAGAACTTAGAAATGAACACAAAACACTAAACACATGCCTGATTTGATTGCCAAAGAGGGTATTTATACACAGAGGAGAAGTTTCTGGAGTCGGTGGCTTCTCCAGGAAGCTATCTAGCTCTCGATGTGTCTGCTGAATCCTCTAGAACAGTCTAGCAACTGCATTAATGGTGGGTGGGTGGAATTAATGTCTTCCAACAAAAATGGTTGTAAATCTCATATTAATAACTTTAGGACGTTCTTTAAATATTTGTTAGTTTTATTAGCAATTAAAGTTAGATTTGGTTTCTCCAGGAAGCTATCTAGCTCTTGATGTGTTCGCTGAATCCTCTAGAACAGTCTAGCAACTGCGTTAATGGTGGGTGGTTGGAATTAATGTCTTCCAACAAAAATGGTTGTAAATCTAATATTAATAACTTTAGGATGTTCTTTAAATATTTGTTAGTTTTATTAGCAATTAAAGTTAGATTTAAAATAATTTCTCCATTAAAATTTTGTCTATAAAATATTGAATTTGGAAAGTTGGAAAGTTTATATCAATATAAACAGGGAAATTTTAGGGTTAATATTAGTAGGTGGGATAATATTTTTCTAAAAAAAAGGATTCCCCAATTTCTATTTTTCTAAAAATTAATTAGCCCAAATTTTATAGTATAAAAGTATTTTAACTTAAAAATTTGCCAATATTATATATTGTTTAATATAAAATAATTAGAAATCTAAATATTTTTACAAAATTATCATCAAACATTTAAAAATTTGGATATTAGGGATTAGTAAGATTCGCGAGGGTTACTAAGATAATCTTCCATCCTTAAAAGTTTCCCTAAATATAAAATGTGTAAATGACATTGTTTTTCTTTTATATTAAAAAATTTATAATCATAATCTATAGATGGTGTGAGCTATGCATTCTCCTCTATTATTTCTAAAATGTTTTGAATCTTAAGAAATTTAACATAAGAATGCAATGTGGGATGTTATTATTTGCATGTAAAATTTTGAATATAAATTGTATAAATTAAATTAATATTTTTTTTTAGCCTATCTTTATATATATTTAAAGTGTTTACTCATTTATAAACATTATGATATACATAAATCCTTGTTCATTTTTTTTTTTCACTACATTCTTAATTTTTGATATTATTACTATATGGATCCTTTTACATGTTCTACCGTATAGGGTGTTTGAATCTTAAGGATTTGTATTTTTAATTATATATAGTTATTTATTTTATTTTCTATTTAACCAAGGTTCCATGAAAGGTTGTTTTGTATTTTTTTAATTACTTTAAAATAAATAAATAAACAAATATGAAAAAATTGTTATTAAATTTAATTATTTTTATTTATTGTAATAACATTTTTGGTAGAAATCACATAAAATAAAATTCGGTGGACGCTTTTTGAACCAACTAGTGTGGTTCATCTTCAGGGAAAGATGAGGAATAAGAAACCTAATAAAAAGATGATGAGAGCACTAGGTAGCGAAATAAATAGATGAAGAGAGCAGTTAACTAGCCATTAGAAAATAACAACTAATTATTTATTTAGATCATTTTATCTTTGAGAAAGTATACCTACTTTAGATTAAGTTTTTATATAAAACATGCAAATGTTATTAAGCCAAATTGAGTCTTCCTCAAAAGCTTATGTATGTTTATTTAAGGCTTAATTATGTTTATTTAAGCCAAATTTAGCCTTCCTCAAAAGCTTAAGTGTGCTTTTTTCTCAACAATATAGATTCCTTTAGGGAGTTGGGCATTTCATATGTTTTGTGACTATCTTGGTGAAAGGAGATACTTTTTGGTAATGGTTGGCAAAGTCGTTTTCAAAGAAATAAGCCATTAAATATATGAAGGATCATAAAAATTATTGAAAATATATTATTTTATCAAGTCTTACAATGATACCAAGTTTTCACTCTTAATGTGTTTATGGCCTTGTATATCCATGGAAAAACGTCATTTCTCCTTAAGAATGTATAATGCATTGCTCTGATCAATTAGAGAATATGAAGTGGGTGAAGTTTCATTTTAATGTTGGCATAAAAAAGGGTTGAGCCTACCAAGCCTAGTCATCATGTAATGTTAGAGAGGGTTGATCTTGTAACCAAGAATTATTATTTGGTTGTTTAGGAAGAGAATCTTCCTCAAGTTAAGATCAAAGTGTTATATATTCCACTATAAAAAATTATAAAAGTTGTAGACATGTCTCTTAAGCCAAAGACTAAGAGCAGTTATGATAAAATCTTGACTGCGAAGGATGATCTTTTTAGTAGACTCACAATGAGGAATTTGGGTCATTATATCTCAAACTTTCATCTTCCTTGTCCCACCAATCATATGCAACTTTATTTTATGAGAGTTAAGTTCCTTTTTATTTATATTTAACATGAGTCTTTTGCTCTCCTATATACACCAATGGCTTTGTCCAATAATTGGGTTCAAACATTCTTTTACGGGTTCAAACTTAGTTCAATTTTTTCTACTTCAAGTTGAACATGTAGATCTTCCACCCGAGATCTATGAAGAGTGTGATAGACAAAAGACAAAACTGGCCCTAAGTTACTATTTTACGTCTCTCGTTGGGTGTCTAAGGTGATCGACCTCAATCCCCTCATAGGGGGTGGGGGTGAAATATGGACATAAGTCATATATACATTGATGAGTTACATTATATGATCAAGGGATAAAACTACGTACTGTAAATAATTTAGGCACAATTATTAATTAAAATACACCATTGGACATGTAACTGTAGATATCCTTGGCATCCTAACATAGATATTTTCTTGGATAGCTAGCATTGGAGCCTAGGAAGCGGTGTGATAGCTCTAAAGACTTTAGTTGCAAAGAAGGGGTTTTCCTCTTGGATTATTTGTGCTAAGAGGGAAAGAAGCACTCATGATTGGGATTGTTGAAAGAGTCAGCAATTAGTTGTTGCTATTTATAAATATTAGTGTTCTTTTGTTTATGTATCCCTTAATGTGTTTATTATATGTAGTTTTTGTGTGATAATTGTTGTTGTTTTAATTAATCTTCTATGTAATATGCCTCTATCTCTAAATTATGCGTGTAACTATAGTATGTTAGGCCTAAATGATTATTCACATGTTGAAAATGGGCATATTATGGTATCAAAGTAGTTTAGTGTGGAAATAGGAGCCACGAGCAAAGGAAACTAGAATTAGACTTCATAATGTATCTCAAATTGGGCTTTCGAGGAAGCTTGAATTTAATAAAGCAATGGGTTGACTATAGAGATTAGATACAAATTTTACAATGAATGAACAATTGTAGAAAATAGACTATTTGCAACATGGGGAAATTGGGAAAAAAACTCTTACATGTTTGAATTTTATATAATGGGTGACCTCAATGATGGTGTGAAGATGTTAAGTGGTAGTGTAATTTACACATGGAGGTGGACAAGTGACATGATGATGTTCATTCAATGTGTAAATACCTTGTTATTAGCCCAACATTTCCTAGCTTGAAATGAATGTAGATCATAAATCACCATCATTCTCCACAAGTTAGTTCATTATTTAGAGAGAACTTTTATCTTTAATTATGAAATCAATATCCATTGTGGAATAAAGTCAATTTTAGTTGTTAGATATTTCGAAGGTGACTTTGTTGACTATAGTTCAAGCACTTGTGGATCTAAAATTATTGCGTGCCATTGAGCTTGATGAAGGAAGAACTTTCGATTTCACCCAATTGGATCAGACGAGATTAGCATGCCACATGGAGTAGGTAGGGACAAAGTGGCACCCTCTCTCTCACATCCAAAAAGAAGATGACACTAGGTAGTAGAAAAATACAAAAGGGTTAGTTGGCCCACAAATATGAAAGGAGAAGTAGAGAGAGAGAGAGAGAGAGAGTGAGAGAGAGTAGGTAAGGTGGTCAAAGGGTAATTTTGCATCACCTTGGGTGTTAAGTGGGCTTAGGGTACCAACTAAGCCATGTCATGTTAGCAACTAGGTTAACAAAATGTCACATTGGTAGTTTTGTCATGTTCTCATGTTTTTATAGGTTCTAATATTTTGATGTTTTATGGGAA
Source organism: Pinus tabuliformis (assembly GCA_031772625.1). NCBI lineage: Eukaryota > Viridiplantae > Streptophyta > Pinopsida > Pinales > Pinaceae > Pinus > Pinus tabuliformis. The sequence continues at coordinate 876,231,403 of CM062812.1, forward strand.
TATTTCAAGGGCTATATGTGTCTTTGCAACACTAGGCCATACAATGAAATGGTGGTCCACAATAAGAGATTTCCAATAAGCCACTGTGTGCGCTAAAAAGAGATGGTGTGCAAAAGTTACACCTCTATCATTGTAAAAATGGTGTAAAGTAACAACTCACTTCCATGAAGCATAAATTCCTTTTTGAAGCTAAGAATCAAGCATAAGAGTAGTCATCATAAATATGTTTGATAGGAAAGTATACCTATTAAACCATCATTGGAATATGAGTAACAAATACTCGGATGAAGAGCAAGTTGCTTCATGAAACTAAAGGGAAAATTTGGGCAAAATTGACAAAATTAAGACGATAAATTTATGAATGGAACGTATGAATAGTCACTAGAAATTTGATGAAGAGTAAATGCATCTATCTAACCATAATTTTTATTCGTGTAGTGGAAATTTAAAAAAAATCAAAAGAAAGAAATTGGTGGTCTTAAAGAGAAAAAAAGTACATATAATTTCCATAATTATAACATTACTTTTATATATAGGATTTTGTTTTCTACGCACATTGCAAAATCATGAGGACTAGAAGCACAAAACATGCCTAAAGGGCTCTTAGCTCTTAAGGAGTAAGAGGCATGAATGTTAAGTATGGTTAATGAAGAGATAGAGTTGGAGCAAGGCATGGTTACATTGATCATTGATTCTATGTTAGTGGATGTATTTATTTTGAAAAGTATCCATATTGAAATATCTTGGTCAATTAAACTAGCCATTGGAATTGAGAGAAATATTAGCTAAAATTTCAAGAGCTATCCTATAAATCTGAATGGGGGTGGAGGCAATTTCATATTTAAATATCATTCCATTGGGTTCCTATGCTATTATTGTTGGGAGGGATTGATGGGGAAACATTATATTGTCTTAAATTGTTCAATAAGGAATTTATTTTCCTTTTATGAGGATGGGTGATGGGCCCCATCAATAGGTATATTTTGAGGCTCATTGTGTTATCATCATGCCCTTAAAATCTCATTTTCTCACATTATTTTGCATTTTAAACCATAATATGATTAGTAGGAAGACTAATGGTTGTTTGTCATATTTCATGGTTGAATGTGATTAAGATGCAAGAAAAATAAGCATTTTTGGAGATATTTACTCCGCAGGGGCTTGTTGGAGAAATCTAGGGAGAATATAGGAGGATTTTCCACTACATTAACTCTCCTATTCAGCTTGAGATCACACATTGCTCACCAACAACTCGAATTCACTAGCAATTGAGGAACTCAAGTGCATGCGAAGATAAAAGGGAAGGAGATCCACCAATTTCGATATTTTGGAAGGAAGCAATCCTCCTTTCAAGGGAGTTGCCCCTCAACTAATTTTTGTATAAATAAACCTAAAGTCTCATTAGGATTCGAAATTTTGTCGGAGATGGGAGTAGCTATTGAGATCATAGTGCTTGATACTGTTATTTTCATCTTTCATGTGATGTATGTGAAACTTATTTTTTGTTAATGAAAAGCTTATGGTTGGCCCACATCTGAGTTAACTTTGGAGGGATGAAACCCTTGGGTTTGGGCCCAACCTAGAGGCTTTAGTCCCTCTCATATATTATTTGCTTATTCGTGTTCAAGTTATTGTATTTCTGTCCGTGTTTAAGTATGGATTACATTACAAAAATTGTAGTTGTAGGTTTGACCACCACCTCTCTTGTGGGAAGTGTGGTTGGAAGATCAAGAACCACAAGCCAAAAACATGTGTTTATGATTTCTTGGAAATTGTTAAGTTTTGGATTGTAACTCTTCTGCATGCTTGGTTTCTAAAACTTAGAAGTTAGTAGCATTGATTTGGAAATTAGGGTAGGTATATGTTGTAGGGTAGAGTAGACCCTAAAGAAATAAAATTCAACTCATTGTTTCCGCTTTGATTCATTTTGTTGCAATTTTGATCATTTAATGGATGTGCTTGGTTAGTTTGCAGGGATTGTTGTTGACTTGCAGGGGTTGGCACACTCATTCACATCCACTTAAGCCATTCCACCTTCCTCCTGGACACCTCATAATGCTCTCAAACTTTCCCACCGAAATAAATCTTATAGGTCCAATGAAGGACATCGTGGGCATGCATTTTTTTTGCAAGATATGTCTTTGAGGGGTACTAGGCTTGAAAAAAGGGTCCCCACACCCTTTATCCACCTTCATCCACCTTCTTCAAGCTTAAATACACTATCATTTCCCTCAAACATCTCTCGTACCCACTCCTATAGTAAAACATGGCCACTTGTACCATTTCCTGTAGTAGTCTTGTAGCACTGCCTAAATCCAACTAGATTTCCCCCAGACCTTGACTCTTGAATTTTGAAGTTGAATAATCGCCCCCAATATTTGATTTCATGATTGAAGAGACTCCAAGGCCACTCCAACCCTATTGTTTCCTCACTACAAACACAAAACAAGAAGTAGAATTAGACTTAATATTTTTGAATTTCATAGTTGTGTTGAAGATTGAATTCCTCCTTTTCAAGCAAGTTGCAATTAGATAAATTATTCATGCAATTAGAATATTAATTTGATTGGTGTTCAATTATAGTAGCGTGGTTTACTTCTACAACTAGACTAGTATATTCCTTTCATGCAGTTACAACTTGTTGAAGAATCTAAGGCAACTATATATAGTATGATTCTTCTATACTTGATAGCAATTTGTGAAGCACTTTTTCAATTTAAATTTTTAGCTTGATCTTATTCTCTTATTATTATTGTATGTGTGTTTACTTCATCAAACTGCGACCAAAATACAAGATACAAGAACACAAGATATTGGCTCTTTGCCAGGGAAAAACCTCTCTCTTAGAGAGGAAAACCCTTTCATAAATTTCTTTTATTGAATCTTCTTATTGATCAATGCCAAACCCTACACCCTTGACAAGAATATCCTTTAAGCACAAGTCAAGTTATTCCTTCTTCTGGCACTTTGTTTCCCGCCACTTCGTCCTCCTCCCTCTGACACTTCGCCCCCCTTCTTCCTTCGACAACTGGTGATAGATCTTGTTTATGTGAACTCTAGAAGAGATATTTATCTTTGATACTTAGTGAGATCCTTCACCTATGAAGATACCTTCCTTCTCTTGTTCAATCGAGCTTCTTCTTGATGTGTAGTCGTAGACTTGATATGATAGCACTACAGCCTTAATTTCTCGCATGTTTGGGAGGTTTCCTTGTATATTTGACTCCTTTTACCTTCGCTTGGGAGAGCCTCTTCTTCACTCTAGTGGGAGGCCTTATAGGCCTAAGTTTCTAGCCCAAGCAATGAAAGATATGAGACTATTATGTTGTTGCTATTATGACTGCAAAGAGACCTCCCTTTCTCGCACGTGTGACTATGATTTATCCTTAGAACAACCCTCTAAACTTCGGTTTTGTCTTCTCCATTTTCACTGTACTAGAGGCTCCTTTTACTTAGACTTTTTTCACCCTTTTCCGGTCGTCCTTTTCATTCTAATTTCAGAGGTATCATTACTTGTCGTTGGAGGAGTGGAAAACCTCTATATATAGAGGTATGTCCCTCCTTTAGGCCGACTTGAGGCTGACTTGAAGACTTAAGGTCGACTTGACTTTTCCACTTCGTTTTTGCTTATTTTGGTGATGTCTTTGTATGGAGGACTTGTGACTTTGCTTGGAGGAATATCTTCGATTCTTATACAAATGTATACATAGTGTAACATGCCCTTAAGGGTCTTCGACATTTTCTTTTGACTCTTTCTCTTACCTATAACACTTTGACATGTGCTAGACCTATTTCAATGAGAAAGAAACTCACTGATAAATATAACAAAAATAATATTTTTTTTCTTGTATAAATACAAATACAAAGTACATTATTGAAGACCTAACCTAGTTACACTTTCTTCAACACTCCCTCTTAACTAGGGAGGTATTCATAAATCATTACAAGGTGTTTGGCTATTTTTCAACCTCGAAAAATTCACATAAGAGAAACTGAATTGGAAATCCATTTATTATAGAATCATAGTAACCAACATTGTTTATCGCAAGGCCTTGACTAACAAGTCTATCTCTCATTAGATCATAGCACAATTTTGGTGAGACCAATGACTTATAGACACCTTTGTCATTGTCTCTCAAGGTACATACCCACTCAGGGGTTCACTAAGTATGACCTTCTAGGATTATTCTTGTCTTGGGTTCCCAACCATCAAAGAATACTGGTCCTCTTTCCTACTCTTGTATTGGATGCCCTAAACATCATCAAAGAGTATCATATGCCATATGATTACCCAATCCTTCCATTCTTTCTTCCCAAGTGAAGACAATAATGTTGTTTCTATTTGTTTCTCTTAATTTGTGAAGACATGCCCAAGTTTCGTCTAACCAGGAACTTGACCATGCTCCTTTGTAATTAGGATTTTGTTAGAAACTCCCTCTTAGCTAGGGACTTGTCGATACATCAACAACTTATTCTTTGTGGGTTCTTCATCTGCTGAATATCATTCTTCCTTTGATGTCATGAAGTCTTTAATTGAACTTCTTCTTGGTAGGGCATTGACCATTGATCACTTTCCTTCCTAGATTGTCATGTCCTTTCTCTCTTTGTGGAAACTAGACTTCCTGGTGTATGTCAGGTTCTTTCATCATCTCACTACTCCTTTATCATCTGACTATGCCTCAGAATTCTTATCATAGTGATGCTTAGTTGTACTTTCTTATTCCCATACTTCGATTTAGTAACCCTTCATGACTTCATCCTAACGTTGCTTCAACATCGAATAGTGCTTTTGCTGGATGGCTTCTTCATCATGACATATTTGTAGGGTTGAATCAATTATCTATACATTAATATCTCTAAGGCCTTCATAGTTGTCAAGGGTCCCTTAATCTTTTTCTTCCTTTGTCAGAGTTGTCAAGCCTTCTTTCAGGAGATGTCTTTAATGGATCTTGTCAGATAGTGATTCTTTGTGACCATGGTGTTCTTCACATGCTTGATCTCTTTCTCCATTTTCTTCTTTTTGAATTGATTAGTCAACCACCTTATACTCCTTATAGGAGCACCACTTCTTGTTGAACTTCATTGCATTATAGTACATGCCTTTGAGCATATCATTGGTGAAAGAGATCCTTTTATACTTGATCATGATTTAGAACTATTCCCATGACCCAATAATATATATGATGACATGAATTAAACTTTGATGCATACATACCTCATCTTGATTCCGCTTTGATCATCATGGCTTAATTTGATGGCTCTTCTTGATTGGTGTATCCTTTCTTGCTTGCATATCATTCTTTCTTGAATCCCATGAATGGGACTCCCAATGAAACATCTGCGCTTATTTATGAACCTACTTTTGAAGATTCTATCAGAGGATCCTGAAGACCCATATCCTGCAAATGTTTCTTCCTTTTGATGATAGAGGCCTTATAAGATTTTAACCATGATCAATTATTCTTTCATCGTGGCTGAGGACCTATAATAGGTATGCTCCTTCTACATGAATATCTTGAGCTATATCTACACCATGCTCTTATATTATAGAAGATGTTACTTAACCATGCATTTTATCCTATCTCTATATGCCCCTGTGATACTCAAAACTTTGAAAGAATACTTAAGTAAAGAGGTTGAATTAGTCATAGTAGTGATCTTGAGGATCTTCCTTCTTTTGCTTTTTATCTTCTTCTTTCACTTCTTGAGTTATGTGAGCTTCTTCTCCTTTTCTCTTGTTGTTTTTGTCCTTCTTAAGTTTTGGACAATCCCCTTTGTAGTGTCCATATTCTCGACATCCAAAGCATTAGACTTTGGACATATCTCTATTTCTTGTTCTTCTTGGACCAAATTTGTCAAATTTTCCCTTTATTTAGGCCATGGTAGCAAATGCTTGCTACTTTTATCCCACATCATCCTTGGCTTTGAGTCTAGTTTCCTCTATCTTGCATAGATACCATAGTTCACTTAGTGGGGTAGCTTAGTTTTTGGAATATATGATTGATGTGAAGTTGCCCCAATCCTCAGGTAGAGCATTGAGTACTACAGTTGTCATTTCTTTGTCAAACATGACTTCTCCTAGTTCTTGAAGTTGATATCTCATCTCAGAGATCTTCATCAAGTAGGGAGCTATTCCTTCCTTTTATATATTCATCTTGTACAAATCATTTCGTAGAGATATAACTTCTCAAGTTTTACTTACTGAGAATAACTGTATTAGTTTATCATAGATTTATTTTGATGTTTCGAATTTGGAGACATAAGAAATGAGTCTTTGATAGATTCTATTAGAATCCTTTGAGCTCTTGTCTCATCATTATTGTACTTGGCTAAGGCTTTCGTTTGTTACTTAGCATGGATAGTGGTATTCCCTTTGATGAGGTCTAGAAGTTCATTCTCTTTGAGAAGTAAATCAATATTCTTCTTCCATGCAAGGAAGTTAGTGGTCCCAACCAATTTGTTTCTTCCCTTGTAAAAAATACATTGATGTATGTTCATGATGGGAAATATATACTTACTTGATAGAGTTTGAGATGTAGTGGACTTGCTTTCTTCTTGAAGACTTGATGGCTTTCCTTCTTGGATCTTGATGTTCTTCAAAATGATTTCTTCAAATACACTTGCTTGATGATGATACTTGGTTGGCGAATGATGACTTTACTTGTAGTTCTTGTTCCCTTGAAGATGGCGTAGCTTGATGTAGGTCCTTTTTTTTCTTGATCTTCTTGTAGGTGTCTTTAATATGAAAGGATTTTCTTCTTGCTTAGTAGTCTATTCTCATGGATAGTAGATGGTAGGCCTTCTTGTCCTTGATTTATTTGAGATTTCTTGACTTGATGCTTCAACCTTGCAGTTATTCTTGAGATGCCATTTCATTGATGTTTCACCTTATGAGTGTTCTTGAGATTCCCTTTCCTTGATGTGTCACCTTAGCTCTGGTACCATGTTGAAGAATCTAAGGCAATTAGATATAGTAGGATTCTTCTATACTTTATAACAATTTGTGAAACACTTTTTCAGTTTATCTTGTTAGCTTTATCTTCTTCTCTTATTATTATTGTATGTGTGTTTACTTCATCAAATTGCTACCAAAACACAAGAAAAAAGAACACAAGATGTTTCCGGCTCTGTGCCGGGTAAAAACCTCTCTCTCTTAGAGAGGAAAACCCTTTCATAAATTTCTCTTATTGAAGATTCTTATTGATAAATGCCAAACCCTAGACCCTTGACAAGAATATACTCCGAGAACAAGTCAAGTCCTTCCTTCTTCCGACACTTTGTTTCTCGGCACTTCGTTCCCCAACACTTCGTCCTCCTCCTTCCTTCAGCAACTCGTGATAGACCTTGTTTATGTGAGATCTAGGAGAGATACTTAGATTTGATACTTTGTGAGATACTTCACCTATGAAGGTACCTTCCTTCTCTTATTCAACCGAGCTTCTTCTTGATGTGTAGTTGTAGACTTGATATGACAACACTACAACCCTAATTTATCGCACGTGTGGGAGGTTTTGTTGTATATTTGAATCCTTTTACCTTCGCTTGGGAGAGCCTCTTATTCACTATAGCGGGAGGCCTTATAGGCCTAAGTTTCTATCCCAAACAATGAGAGATATGAGACTGTTATGCTGTTATTGTTATGACTGCACAAAGATCTCCTTTTCTCACACATGTGACTGTGATTTACCCTTAGAACAACCCTCTAAACTTCAATTTTGTCTTCTCCATCTTTGATGCACTAGAGGCTCCTTTTACTTCGAATTTCTTCACTCTTTTTCGGTCTTCCTTTTCTTGTTGATTTGAGAGGTAACATTACTTGACGTTGGAGGAGTGGAAAACCTCTATATATAGATGTTTGTCCCTCCTTTAGGTCGACTTGAAGACTTAACACCGACTTGAATTTTCCACTTTGATTTTTCTTCTTTTGGTGATGTCGTTGTATGGAGGACTTATGAATTTGCTTGGAGGGATATCTTTGGATCTTATACAAATGCATACATAGTGTAACATGCCCTTAAGGGTGTTCAACATTTTATTTTGACTCTTTAACTTGCCTATAGAACTTTGGCATGTGCTAGACCTATTTCAATGAGCAAGAAACTCATTGATAAATATAACAAAAATAATATTTCTTTTCTTGTATAAATATGAATATAAAAAGTACATTTATGAAGACCGAAGCTAGTTACACTTTCTTCAACACAACTAGCCTTTACATTTAATGAATGGAATTTTCATTTATGTAGTTAGAATCATGTTCATTTTCCTTTCAATCATCATATTCTTTCATAAGAAATTCTCTTTGTAGTTAGTTGAAGGAGTTGTCTCTGTATATCTTGATCTGATCTAATGAATGAGGGTGACATGAGTAGAACTTAACCTACTATGCATTAGCATTGTCACTTCTAAGTTTGTACAAACCCTGGGTTGACAATTTAAATTGAGAGCCTTCGAAGTTGCAACACCCTTGATGAAATACCAGGGCTCATCACTTTTTGGCACTGTTTCCAAGGAGGTGTTCAAGTAGGTTTTGTCTCTACTCACGAGTTACTTTTTTTTTTCCTTTATGTTTTGCATCAGCCTTATTGATTTGAAAACTTTAAAAAGAGAGAAAATTCAAGAAAAAAAGTAGAGTTAGTTCTTTCATGCCTCGTAGGAGTAGGGATAGTCAAGGGAAATTATTACCAAAAGCCCCCACCCCTTCAAGAAGCCAACCTTCATTCTTCTTTGGTGATTGTCAACTTCCCTCTCTGACTGCAGGGGAGTTAGAAGACCCTCTAGGTGAGCAACCTCTAATTTTTGAGGAACCCATAGAGAAAGAAGTACCTATATTACCTACCCAAACCATGGATGAAAACAGAGAAAATGACCTTTTCTCTATCAGAGAAACCAATGGGGAGGCCAAAATGAAGAATATAAGCTTTGTTCCTTTCCACATTTCCATGGGCTAACCTTTTAGGACCTTGCACCTTCATTTTTGAATTTTCATCTGTCTGTCAAACCTATGACTATGCCTCTAAAGAACAAAAGATGCAACCCTGTGCTAGTTTATGAGTTTACCTAGAGGAAACATCACTAGTTGGGTTCAAATTCAAAAAGCCTTCAATGATAAGTACATGGACTAGGATGACCCTAAGACCAGATGAATACTTAAAGGACTATGAGGAAAGATTTCGACTCAATTATAGGAGGGTTAATTGTGCCCTTGACCCTTAGTCACCCAAGTTATTCATTCTCCGAGGGATTGGGGATGATGTAATAGAAACCCTCAACATGCTATCTGGAGGAGACATCTACTAATTGTCTTATGGTAACATCAAAACAATATTCACGAATCACTCTAGGGTTGCTAGGAAAAATGGTAGGTCTAGCCAAGGCTTTGTTAGTTCATATCCCTCTACATTAACCATAGAACATGAGATAGGAAGTATGTTCGAGGATTTTAAGATTGAAATGTTGTATACATTTTCCCTATAGATGGATACTATGTAAATTAAAAGGAAGCAAGAGGAAGCAGAAAGGGCACTAGCTACCCTTTTCCCTAAATGCACTAAGAGACACCCTAGAAATGAATGCCTACTGAATTTCATAGAAGTCAACGCTTTCAGTGATGAAAACTATGCAATGGACAAATTTCCTTCTCTTCCAAGTATAAAAGTTATATACAAAGTGACAAAAAGCGTTTTAGAGAAACTCTTCTTCATTAACCAGAGGCCTCAAGGCCTTCCACCATATCAACAAGGCATGCAACGTGTGCACTATCATCATTACAATCCAAATTAGAATGCACCTTTCCATCCTTGGTACCCTTCCACTCATCCATCATGGCCCGCACCTCCTCCTTGGCCTTATAATCCTCAATATCCTCCTCAACCTATTAACCCTCCTTTCCATCCATATCCACCTCAATCTTCCCAATGGGGCAACCCCTCACAAGGGTGTAGGCCTCAAACAGCCCAACCTCCTTATTTAATTCCTCCACTTCAACCTAAACCACAACTCCCTCACCATAAACTAACTAAGAAACCTCAAATTCCTTCTCAACCCAATTCGAACCCAAACATAAGCAAGCACAAAAGGTTCATAGTTTAGAGACATCTTATCCTACATGCGTTGTGGAAATCGAAGAGATCAACCTTTGGTCTTGGAAGGGGCTCCCAGATAATCACCCACCTTCTCCACTGATCTGAAAATGGGGCACTTAGGCTTCTTGCCTAGCTTACAAGAACCTCTCCCACTTCCAAAGCTTATATATTCCCAAGTCACAAATGATTAACCAATGCGGAATTAGATACGTGCTTGAAAATAAGGTGTATTCTTATGTTTATTGTTGATTGTTTATGTGTTTTTAAGTCCATTTGCTTGAACTGATATAACAACAACTAAAGTAGCAGATATAATGCAGCAATAAAACAACACACATAAGACAACAATTTAACTAGGAGTTCACGCAAAACTCTTGGGATACGTCTCCGTGAGCTCTAGTTAACTCAACTAGGCTCTCTGGGATTATGGCAAAGTCCTTTTACAAGCTCTTGGCTCAAATCCACTGTTTTACACAGAAAAAATTGGTTTAGGCACCATTTTATCCTTGGCCCTTAAAGCTATTGGATTTCTGGCTCTTGGCTCTCGCTCTCGCTCTTGGCTCGGGCTCTGGCTCTTCGGCTCTGGCTTCTTTGGCCTTCTTTTCCTCTGCTTCCTTCTTTGGCTTAGCTTTCTACGCTTCTATCTTAGCACTAGTCTCAGCACTTGCCTTCGCACTGCCTCTCTCTGTCTCTGTCATTCTGTGGCTTTTAAGCCAATCAGCACTGTCTATTTGTCTTCCTCTTCTAGGCTCTCTGTCTCTTGGCCTCTGGTCGCTCAAATCCCCCTCTGAGCGTTAGAAATCATTTCCAAACGCCTTCAGGGATGGTGGCCACCTGTTCTGTAATGGAAGGAACCATCAGCGCTTGAAATCCCTTGAAACAGTCGTTCCCTGTTTACACAGAGAAACACTGTAAAACACGGGAAAATCCGCTAAAACGCAGCCTATCAGAATTCAAATTATATCACATCCACCCTAATATTGCATTAGGTCCACCTTTGGCCGCTATCGCGCTCTCCACCATCGATCTACGGGATCTCTGATCCAACGGTCACCATGCATTTTCGGGTGGCTTAGGAGTATAGGGGTTACTCGCTCGAAAAGGCGGTTTCCCTGTTCCTCCACCAAGCCACGCATCATTCATTATGTGGGATCGGGTGGAGCTAGCCCAAAACCATTACCGCTTGAGGCTCACCCGAAATTTGCCTTTACGAAACTCAAATTATATAGATCACGCCTAAATCCCCCCTTTGGGTCCGAGTTATATCGCCCCATTCACATTTCCTTTGTATTTACAAAAATACATTAAAACAATGAAAATACCGTTGAATGGCTTTATGGCGGACTTCAAACAATATACATTTGCATTTATAAACCCTTTCGGGTCCGGATTCATCGCTTATCGTATCGCATATGTGTTTTGGGTGAAATCCCAAATACACGGGAAATACGTGAAAATTCGGATTCCCAGAGCTGAAATTTTATACAATCGGGCTTTGAAAACTTATCAGGTCCAGCGTCTTTATCGGCATTGGAGGTCGTTGATCGCCGATCGTCGATATTGGAGATCGCAATGTTGCTCATCCCAGGGTTCTGTGCATCGCAATGTTGATTCGCCAATCTGATCATCGGCGATCAGCGTAGCGCATGATCGCAATCGCCAGATCCAGGGTCCCAATATCGCATATGTGTCTGCCTCCGATCCGATGCGTCAAGTCGGTGGATCAGAGGTTTCTCCCCTTTTTGCTTAAGTCCGCTCTTTTGCCCTACCCATTTTAGAGGATTTTCCTCTTTTTCTAAAGAACATAGGGCATCTTCTTTTGGTGATAACGTATGCATCCTAAGCCCATTTTTGCCCATTCAAGTTGTAGTAGATTCAGAATGAAAAGATCTATGCAATGGGCTATGTCTAGGAACTTTCTTGGACTTTCATTTTCTTCAGTGAGGAACACTTATACTTAGGAGTCTATCCAAAATCCATTTTGGATCACTCCTTCCCACTAAAAGAACTTTTGGTCTCCAAAAGACTGATACACTGATTTGAACAGTACCTGAGAGTAACAACACCCTCTTCTTTCAGCCTCCACACACTTGCCTTGCATAGTGCCTCTGAACCAAAGTCTCTGACCACTTTCCTTCCTGGATGGGCTGGTCTTCCTCCTTGTCTTCCTGCAGAACTTCTGCTGAAATGGTCATAGAAGGTGGTTTGAACTTCTTTTCCTAGATCATTGATCCAAGGCGGCGCAAACAAATGTGAAGTTCATCTGCTCCACAAAACTTTTATTTGTATCTATTTGACAAGTTTTCAACAACAACTGTTAACAACAACATAAATACAAACAACAACTGGATGGCCTAAACTCCTGCTTCAACAAAAGAAATAGATTTCACAGCTTGTGAACACCTCCATGTCTTACATCTGCATACAAATTATGGGCTAGATAACAAGCCCACAAAATATTCCTTTAAAAAAATGACTCTTCAAGTCAAGCATGTAGGAAAATACCATTAGGACTCTTTTCAAAAGATGAAACACTTCATTATTATCTCCTTCTTGGAGACCAAGTTAACTTCTCCCAAGTTAGCATTGCATCACATGCATGTGAAAGCAATAAACCCTACGAGTTAATTACACATACATGTTCAAAACAAGGAAAACATCAACATCCCTGTGTCCATGCACATCATGCTCATGCATGCATTTCATCCTTCAACTTTCACTTAAGTACACTGTACTTTCGAAGCTGAAATTAAATTTAATGTTGCAGTAATAAAGTGAGTCTCATACTCAAATTTTTCATTCACCTTCCTGGTAAGAACCTGCAACTTGCATCTCATTAACAAATAAATGCAAATAGATGCATCAATAAACATGCAACCTTAATTGGATAAGAACTCTAGCCATTTCTCACCAATCCCTTTCAAAGGTACTACCTTTGTCTGCACATCAGCATCAACATGTGAATCATCCTGAGACACATCAGTCATGGAATCTTCTGTTCCATTCCTGCCATCTTCTCTTTCCACTTTCTTCAGCTTTTGTTGAAGCATTGCTGGATTCAGAGTCCAACATCTTTCAACAAGATGCCTTTGCTTATGGTAGTGAGTGCAACACATGTGCATCCTCTTGACAGCATGATTTACCTTGTCCAATGGACCTTTGGATTTTTGCTTCTTTTCCTTCAAAAGTTTCCAGTGTGTGGCCATTCTCTTCCAACATCTAGAAACATGATGGCTATCCAAACCACAAAAGGAACATGCAATTCTTTTCCCATGCTTATGTGGAAATTTATCATGCTTTGCAAAATCAAAAGGAAGATGGCTAGAACCAGATTTATACCTTTCTCTTTCACCTTTATTACCTTCATGAGGAGGTGAATTGAGTGAAGAAGTAGCTCCATTTGGAACACCATCAATCTCTTCAAGGATTTTAGAGTTTCCAAAACTCTCTGGTTCAAGTGTGTGCTTCTGAACCCCTGCATCTTAGAAATGATGTTTCAAGCTATTGCATTCCTCCTGAATACAAACTTCACACTCTTGAAGACCTGCAATGCAACTCCTCCTTGGAGATGTTTTAATGGTCTTCATGGCAGCTTTGGAACTTTCTCCATAAGCAAGACCCAAATACTTAGGCCTTTCCTCGATTATTATTGGCTCAACAATACTTTGTGCATGTCTACCCAAGCCTTTTCCTTCATAGCCTATCTTGGACATTAGCTTGGAACCTATGCTTTTGGTATGTTTTTCAAAAGAACCAATATAAGTATTCTTAGAGGAATTTGAAGACAAACTAGAATGGATTACCTTTTCTTCAAGTTGATACTTGACCAAGGCTTCTTTGGCAACAAAGAGTTGTGACTCCAACTCATGCATCATTTTCAGGTTCATATTCGCAATATGAAGTTGCCTCTCCATTTCCTGCAGTCTGTCGGAAAGCAATTGCTTTTCTTCCTTCATGGAATTAAACTACTCTCTAAGTATGCTGCTCTTCCTACCATCCTCATACATTTATCTCACCTTGTCCATCATGATAAACAAGTCTTGCTTCAAGTCTCCATCATAGAGTCTTGTGATGGAGGAATTTGAGGATTCACTTGTAGAAGTTGTCATTATACCAATGAACAAAATAACTTCAAACAAGATTAATAAAGTGCTTTATTGAGCAACCTTTTGCAACAACCTCTTGTGCTTCAAGGATTTCCTTGAGGTCCTTTGGGATAGAAGAATGCCTTTAGCCCTTCTTCCTTCTTGTCCTTCATGCACTGAGCTATCAATAGCTTTCCCTTCACCTCTGCAAACTCGAACAATAATCAGTCTGCAAGCAAGCATGCAATCAACCTCTGACTATTTAAACACCTTTCAGATAAGTAATCTTTGCTCTGTCAATCAAGCATTCTGATATAACCTTCTTTGAAGGTGGGTTTAATCAATCTCCAGCTCTGATACCACTTGATATGAAAATGGGGCACTTAGGCTTCTTGTCTAGCTTGCAAGAACCTCTCCCACTTCCAAGGCTTAAATATTCCCAAGTCACAAATGATTAACCAATGCAAAATTAGATATGTGCTTGAAAATAAGGTGTATGCTTATGTTTATTGTTCACTGTTTATGTGTTTTTAATTCTATTTGCTTGAACTGATATAACAACAACTAAAGCAGCAGATATAATGCAACAATAAAACAAGACACATAAGACAACAATTTAACTAAGAGTTCACCCAAAACTCTTGGGCTACGTCTCCGTGAGCTCTAGTTAACTCAACTAGGCTCTCTGGGATTATGGAAAAGTTCTTTTACAAGCTCTTGGCTCAACTCCACTGTTTTACACAGAAACAATGGGTTTAGGCACCATTTTATCCCTCGCTGTTGAAGCTCTCGGCTTTCTAGCTCTCAGCTCTCGCTCTGACTCTCGGCTTTGGCTTTGGCTTTGGCTCTTCGGCTCTGGCTTCTTTGGATTTCTTTGTCTCTGCTTCCTGCTTTGGCTTAGCTTTCTGCGCTCTTGTCTTAGAACTTTCCTCAGCACTTGCCTTAGCACTGCCTCCCTTTGTCTCTGTCATTCTGTGGCTTTTAAGCCAATCGGTGTTGTTTGTTCGTCTTCCTCTTCTGTGCTCTCTGTCTCCTGGCCTCTGTCCGCTCAAATCCCCCTCTAAGCATTAGAAATCATTGCTAAATGCCTTCAAGGATGGTGGCCACTTGTTCTGTAACAGAAGAAACCATCGACGCTTGAAATCCCCAGAAACAGTCGTTCCTTGTTTACACAGAGAAACACTTTAAAACACAGGAAAATCCACCAAAACGCAGCCTATCGGAGTTCAAATTATATCGCATCCACCCTAATATTGCATCGGGTCCACCTTTGGCCGCTATCGCACTCTCCACCGTCGATCTACAGGATCGATGATCCAACGGTCACCATGCATTTTCGGGCAGCTTAGGGGTATGGGGGTTACCCACCCGAAAAGGCAGTTTGCCTGTTCCTCCACCAAGCCACGCGTCGTTCATTGTGTGGGATTGGGCGGAGCCATCCCAAAACCATTTACCGCTTGAGGCCCGCCTGAAATCAGCCTTTACGGAACTCAAATTATATAGATCGCACCTAAATTCCCCCTTCGGGTCTGGGTTATATCGCTCCATTTACATTTCCTTTGTATTTATAAAAATACATTAAAACACTGAAAATACCATCAAATGGATTTGTGGCGGACTTCAAACAATATACATTTTCATTTATAAACCCTTTCGAGTCCGGATTCATCACTTATTGCATCGCATATGTGTTTTGGGTAAAATCCCAAATACACGGGAAATACGTGAAAATCGGAATTCCCGGACCTGAAATTTTATACAATTGGGCTTTGGAAACTTATCGGGTCTGGCCTTTTTATCGGCATCGGAGGTCGTAGATCGCTGATGACCGATATCAACGATCGCAATGTCGCTTGGCCTGGGGTTCTTTGCATTGCGATGTCGATTCACCAATCCGATCATTGGTGATCGGTGTATCACTTGATCACAATCGCCAGATCCAGGGTCCCGATATTGCATATGTGTCTGCCTCTGATCCGATACATCAGGTCAGTGGATCGGAGGTTTCTCCCCTTTCATATTAAGTCCGCTCTTTTGCCCTGGTCTGGTGTGATTTCCCTTTATAAGGGATTTTTTGCCCATTTTACAGGATTTTCCCTCTTTTTCTAAAGAACATAGGCATCTTCTTTTGGTGATAACTTTTGCATCCTAAGTCCATTTTTTCCCATTCAAGTTGCAGTAGATTTAGAATGAAAAGATGTCTACAATGGGGCTATATCCAGGAAATTCCTCGGACTTTCATTTTCCTTAGTGAGGATCACTTATACTTAGGAGTCTATCCAAAATCCATTTTGGATCATCCACTTGGAAATATTTAAGAAGAGAAGGAAGTGAGTACCCCTCAAGCCAATGTACCTCCTTACCATGAAAGGTTGGTCCAACCTAAATAGAACACCCCAAAAGAAGCTGAACTTCTGGTAGAATTAAAGAACTTTTTTTGTCAAAATACCCCTTCTCTAGGCCATCAAATATGTCCCCATTTACAACAAGCTTATGAAGGAATAGTGTTTCAAAAGGCATGGGAGGAGAAGAAGAGATACCCACAATATCAACGTTGTTGGACAAATTTTTGATCTGATGCTTGGGAGGGTAATCTTCCCAAAGTACTTGGATCCTGGTAGCCCAGTAGTGGATGTGCACATTGATGGCATTATGGTCCCTAGTACCTTGATTACCTTGGGGCTACAATCAATGTGATGACTAGGAAACCCAGGCTCAAGATCAACCTCCAAGGGGCCTTGAGGAACACCACTACAATACTGCAGCTTGAAGACAGATCCATAGTAGCCTCTAAGGGGATTATTGAGGATGTAATGATCTCCATTTACTCCTAGTTGTACCCCATTGATTTCCTTGTACTCTAGCCCAAAACCAAGTTTAATGGATATCCTTTCATCTTAGGAAGACCTTTGTTGTCCACTGCTAATGCCTACATCAGTTGCAGGGTTGGGAACATGACCATCAAGAAAGGGCATCTATCGAAACAACTTGTGTTGTATCCTCTTGCTCAACCTTATATTGAGCATGAATTTCCATTGTGGTTAGAGGATGAGGAATAGGAAGAATTTTATCAGGCACCCCTCTACCTAGTCTTCACACTAGACACTACTATAAGGGGGAGGCAACTTGATGAAGATGACCTTATCGACCATGTCTTACAGAATCAATCTCCCATTTCCATGTCAGTTGATGAACTGATAAAGGAATCTGAGAGTAATCCTTGGACTGATTTGTTCTCTATTGGCTCTAGCCTAGAACATGACAAGGTGGTGGAGATTAGCCCATCCAGAACTCTAAAGATTAACCCTTCTCTCTCAACCAAGTAGGAAGAAAAATTATGTAGTGTGCTGAGGCAACACTTGGATGATTTTACTTGGGACTATAAGGAGATGAAAGGTGTGCATCCATTAGTGTGTAGTTATCATATCTACATCAAAGAGGGATGCAAGCCTATGTGCCAACCACAGAGGAGGACGAATCCAACTCTTTAGGACCTTGTGAAAGATGAATTACAAAAGCTACTAGTTGCAGGATTCATATATCCCATTTCAGACAGTGAGTGGGTGTCCCTTGTCGTTTTAGTTACCAATAAAAATCTAAAGTGGAGGATCTTTCTTGAATACCAACAGCTTAACAAGGCTACAAAGAAGAACCAATTCCCTTTTCCCTTAATTTACCAAGTCCTAGATAGCCTTGCAGAGAAAATATACTTCTCCTTCCTAGATGGATTTAGTGGATACATGCAAATACATATCAACCCTGAGGATCAAGATAAGACTACATTCACATGTCCTTGGGGTACCTTTTCGTGTAGGGTCCTTACATTCCGTTTGTGCAATGCCCCTACTACCTTCTAGAGGGAAGTTATAAGTATCTTTGCTAACGTTATTCATGACAATGTCGAGATATACATGGATGACTTCACTCCTTATGGATGTGATTTCTAGGAAGCTCTCTCTAAGATGTGCAAAGTCTTAAAGAAATGCATTGAGATGAATCTTTCATTGAGTCTTGAGAAATGTGAATTCTTGACGAATGTAGGGACTATCCTTGGCCATTGCATATCGAAGGAAGGGATACAGGTTGACCCCAAAAAAATTGCCATCATTAAAAGGGTCCCTATTCGTCAAAATCAAAGAGATGTCAAGAGCTTCCTTGGATTGGATGGGTATTATATAAGGTTCATTAAAGAGTTCAGGAAATTGGCTTCACCCTTGTTTGGACTATTGGTGAATGATTTAGACTTTTGTTGGACAAATAATTGTCAAGAAGCCTTTGAAGTGCTAAAAGAAAAGATGACCCCTACATCCATCCTTAGAGGTCCCAAATGGGAATTACCTTTCCATATACACACAAATGCATAAGATAAATCTGTAGTGGAAGCCTTAGGACAAATGGAAGACAAATTGCCTTATGCTATCTATTTCATCAGTGGGAACCTTTCAAAAGATGAGATAAATTATACAGTCACTGAAAAGGAATTCCTGGATGTGGTACACCCTGTGAACACATTTAGGAATTACATCACTGGTTATCAAACTTTTGTCCACACTAATCTTGCAACCATTAAGTATTTAGTGAATAAAATTGATGTCAATGCTAGGATAATTAGATGGTTGTTATTATTGCAACAATTTGATTTTCCTGTTATTGACAAACAAGGGAAAGAAAATGTGGTTGCAGATTTCTTGTCACAATTGACCTTGCCTACAGAAAAGGAAGAATGGGTAGATGATAAGCTCCAGATGAACACCTCTTTTCCATCTCGGTGCTCTCTCCTTGGTTTGCTGATATAACCAACTACTTGGTTGCTAGGAGGTTCCCTCCTAATCTACCGTCCAAGGAGAAAAGCAAGATTATTAGGAAAAGTGCCCCATTCACTTGGATTGGAGGAAATATTTGCAAGTTTGGGCCAGATCATATATTGAGGAGACGTGTGAGGGAAGAGGAGGTTTTTGACATCCTCTCAACATGCCATGATTTACCTTGTGGAGGCCCCTTCGCTTCTAAGAGAACAACCTTCAAAGTTCTACAAGTAGGTTAATACTAACCCACTCTACATCAAGATGCAAAAAGGTACACCAAAAAGTGTGATCAGTGCCAAATGATGGGCAAGCCCACATCCAAGGATGGAACTACCTTACAACCTCAAGTGACTCTAGAGGTATTTGAGAAATGGGGAATGGAATTCATTGGGCCCATTGATTCCCCATGAAGACAAAATAAGTATAACATTGTGTGCACTGATTAACTGACTAAATGGAATGAAACAAAGGTAGTTTAGGGAGAAATGGAGCAGAAGGTGGTTGAGTTTTTGAGGGATAACATCTTCTACAAGTTTGGTTTTCCAAGAGAGTTGGTTACCGATCAAGGGACAAAATTCACGTCAAATCTGATCGAATACCTCACAGAGCAACACCACATAAAGGACAAGACATCCACTGCCTATCACCCTCAGGAAAATGGGTAAGTGGAGGTCACAAAAAGAGAATTGAAGGAAATTCTAACCAAGGTTGTTAGCATTAGCATAAATAATTGGGTAGATATACTTGTAGAAGCCACTTAGGCCTGCAACACCACTTGAAATACCACCTGGACTAGATTTATTCCATTCGAACTACTCTATGGGAAGAAGGCCCTACTGTCCATTGAATATGAATACAATACCTTAATAATGGAAGTTTAGTTAGACTTGGACCTCACTACAACACAACAAGAGAGGCTGCTCCAGCTCAATGGTTTAAATGAATTTAAGCTTTTACCTCTCTTTCACACTGAGGTAATCCAACTACAAAGGAAAATTTGGCATTGAAAACACATTAGGGAGAGGAATTTTCAAGAAGGTTCTTTGTCCTTGTTGTATGATTCTAGATTCAAGAATTTCAAAGGAAAATTAATGATAAGATGGTTGGGTCCCTATCTGCTGGAAAGACATCATGAGAATGGTTATTTCCAAATTAGAACAATTGATGAGGAAGATATTCCCTTACTTGTTAATGGTTACAGGTTGAAGTTGTACAAAATAACTTTGTCCAATGAAGAGTTTATTAGTTCAATTAGCAAGGAGATGAATGTGATTGGGAGACTCACAACCCTCAGTCCACCAATGTTATAAAAAAGAAATTAAAAAATTAAATAAAAAGATCCTAAGGTGAAAACCTATTTTTAGGCACCTAGGGAAGACATATAGGTTGAAAACCTCTCTAGAGGCATTTTGCATGTCTAAAAAAAAGAGAAAATAAAAAAATAATAAGATACAAGGAGTCCTTACATCAAGTTTTCTAACATTTCTCTTTTGTAGGACTCCAGACAGTCAAAGGAGCATTGGTTACTTAATAGGGTCCATAGTCCATTTCTCCATTTTTCTTAGCCATCATTGCATTTTCATCCTCATTCATCCACCTCCATACCTCTCTCGATCATCTAGCAATCAACTAAACCATATTTTTGCCTTATTCTTGCAATACTATAGGATTGTCCTGAACTGCTACAGGACTGTCCTAAATTGCTACAGGAGAAACCTAAAATGCTACAAGAGGGATATCCACTTGGAAAAAGGGGCCAAAAGGTTATCTTTTTCCTTGGGAAATGTCGGGATAGATCCACCAAATGCCTTCACCACTCATCCACTCCATTTATCCAATTTCACCCTCAATATTCCACTTTTGCCTATATATAAAAAACACAGAAAAATGACTCTGCCTTCACCTTTTTATTTTTAAAAATTTCACCACCTTCTGAAGATTTTGTTCTTGTCCCTAGAAGCACTATGATTTTTCCAAGTCCTTGAATGCAATATGATGTTTTGATAAGGAACTGAGTGACCGCTACAAGAAGGAGACCAAGCCTGTAGCTTCTTGCACATATCCAATAGGAAGATACACCAAAAATTCTTGCATCTTCAGAATGAATATTTGGCCACCTTGAGGCATCAAGAGGCCATTCCTAAGGTCTTGAGAAGTCACACCATCCCTGAGGAGTAGTTGTAAGGTCATCTATCCACTCCAACAGTAGCAAATTGAACATTGGAAAAAGTTTTGCATGGAAGAAAGATTTCATCGCTCAACTACATCATTATGTTGTGAAGACTTGTGCATAAAAAAACAAAGGAAGTCACCACCTCGAGAGGAAAATTGATCGATCATTAGCTTAGCAGTAGCATGCATTGATTTGAATGTGGAATATTAGTTTCCTATGCTAAGATCCACATCAGAATACAAAAATGTGCTTGAGGTTTGTACTCCAAAATAGAATGTAAAAGCATGAGCTTTTATATGTGTTTTCTTATGTTAATTCCATGAAAACCATTAAACATGAAATTAAAAAACTGAATGGAGGAATGCATCAATAAATAATACACCAACCATTAATAAAGGAGTTCACCCCTTCTGGGCTACATCTCCTTGGATCAGCTCTAATGGCATGGCCCCTTCTCATTATGATCAATATTTATAAAAAGAAGAGTACACAAAGTGCTGAGAAATGGAATGGTTAGTTTCTCCTTCAAAGAAAAAACTTCTGCAAGAGTTATCACTCCATATACATGTAAACCTACAGTCAAACATGTGAAATTTTAGAAAACATAGGCATCTTACACCAAGACCCAAAACTCCAACTTCATAGAGCATCAACAGGACCACAATCCACTTAAATTACATAAACAAGTCTCTTCTCCAAAACACATAGAGAAAAGAGGAATAAAAGCTACAAAAATGATATAAAAGCTATTGCAGAAAGCACATGGAGGCTGGAAAACCTCTGCAAGGTCATCTCCATCTTCAAACTCCCCCATAAACTGAATCAACACTCTGGTTGACCACGGCACCCATAGACTTAAATCTGCAAAGATCCTATCTAGAAGTTCTCCATTGATTCTGAAAACTCCTCCAATGAGTCAAGAATATCCAAAAATGGCTATCTATCCTCTTTTTGCACCCAATTTGGTCGAAAAATGGAGAAGTTATGACCTCTCCTAGTTTCTCCACTATTAGCTCCATAAATTGCACAAAATCCGACATCATCCTACAATTTTGCCTACCAAGCACTTTAACAAAGCGACATTTTCACCGATTTTCAGGAGGATTTGTAGGACTGTTAATTTTTCCACCGAGGCATAATAACCAAAGTAATGGTCATATGGGGGCCATGCGCCTAGGGGCTAGCCCCCGGCGCTGGCCCCCTCCCTTCGATAGTCACATTAAAAGTTAGCAGTTTATGAAGGTGCATTCACATGATGATGGTTTAGTCCAATAGTCAAGTGGTTACAGTGATCGTTAACAATCACAATAAACATTTCATGCTGGTGGTTATGGTGTTCACATGGGGGGCGGTTAACTTTGCCTGACCCCCCAACCACTGCGGCATTAAACGTTAACAATAACCCACCTCCCCTTATGGTTAAGAACCATCAGATAAGCGGAGTGGTAAGGCTTGGTATTGTGCTATGGGAGGTCACAGGGTCAAGCCCAGCCTCTGCCCTATCCGCCATAACAATTTTTTTCGTAACTCAAGGAGGACACTTGGTGGCCTCAGGCTTAGGCACATGTCACCTCCTCATTGTCCCAAACAAAAACACGTGGACCAATAGGATGATGTCACCAAGCCTAAGAATATTCCAAAGAATATGCCAAGGGAATATACCACAAGAATATACCAAGAATACTCATTTTTGCTCACTAGGTTGTACAAATGCCTAGTTAGCATCTTTGTAAAAATTTTTACCTGTTTGACAAAGTGAACAAATCGCGCTTCTGGGAGCATACGGTGTGCGTTTCGCACGAAACAAGTTGTGATGGAATTAGGACGACGAGATATACGTGGTTGTTAAGGTTCCAAATCATTCTAACAAATTTTTTTTGGAAAATTTTTAGCTCCTCATCATGCATGCATCTCCAACAATTCAACATCATAGGTAGGCTCAGGTATGACACCCCTCACCTCTTCCATGTGCACATAATGGTAAAAAAATGTGTTTAACGACTGAGAATGGAGTTTTATGGGATGGAGGTGGGTAGTGAACTTGGCCAACTTCAATTAGTAAGTTGCAGTCCACTCAGCCACCCATGCAACATGGAAAATTCAAATTAGGGGGTGATAATTACAAGGAATGGAGACAATAGTTAAAAGAGGAAATTCGTGCAAGGGCCAAATCACCAAAGCTCTCCAAGCCCATTACCATAAAAAGGAACGAAAGTACAAGGCTTTATTCCACTTGCACAATTTCTCATTCTGAGAAAACAGTGGGAGAGACCCACCAAGGCACCGAAGATTGAATTAGATGCTACTAGAGTCTACCTGGGGTGCCAGTAAATTTCTACTGGCTAAGTTTGCAGGTGCTATAGGAATTGATACCACTACTACAGGAGGACCTGAAGTTCTACAAGAGCACAAAAGAGAATCTATATGGATGAATTAATGGGAGAAAAGGAGCCAAAATCACCAGAAAGTTTCCTCAAACCCCCATGAACATGAGAGAGTCATCTTGAAAATGGTAAGTGGCCTCCTCCCTCTCTAATGTTCACATAATTACATGAATATGTTTTCTTACTATGGGTACCCTGTAGCAAACCCTTGTATAAAGTAATTTCCCTTGAATATTTATTTCATAACATAAGAAGGAAATATAGGAGAAAAGGAAAGCTTTTACCATAGTCAAGGGTATCATCCTCTCATATAAAAGGAAAAACATTAGCCACTACCTCTACACTCGAGACTGCTTAGAGGAAAATATTGAAAATTCCCCTCAGATAACTTAGAGAAGGAGTGCCCACGGGGCTTTGGATTGACGGTGAATGGGTGCGTTGTTAAGGAACTCCTTGCGATAGGTCACCGGTTCAAATCCCCTGTGGGTACTTAGGTTAGTCTTAACTAGAAAAAAGAAACTTAGAGAAGGAGTAGTAGGAGAATTGGAGGGAAATTTCAATCGAAGAGAACCCAGAGACACTAAAATAATCCATCAACTTCCTCCTGTTATGGAAATTTTTCTGAGACATCAATGGATGGGACTATTTTAGAAATTAAAGGGGTATGATGATGAGTTAACCCATGAATTTTCCATGACCCTCAATTCTTAGGGATAAAATAGTGCCACTACTATTGTTAAAGGACCTGCAATCCATTTGAATGTATATCTCATAAAAAAAGTAACCATCATACCCTTATGAGTTCGATGGGGCAAGGAGGACAAGGCAGTAGGTGTTACAACCAAGAAAAACTTTTTTCTTCATATAGAGAAGCCCGTGGAAGACAAAAATGGAGTAAGAGGAGATAACCTCCCTCACCCTTGGGGTGAAGTGGCCTATCACATCCTCAAGTACATATCCCATGAGGGGAGGTTGAGCATTGTGTATGCCTATCAATTTAAGCTACTCTATGAGCTAAGGTTCTAGACAGAGTTACCAATTCAAAAAATACTCAGTGTTCCACATTTCCTCTTATAGTCCATCTTTAAAATGAGATAGAGAGTGAGGGGATGGAAGCACCAACACATTTCCCATCATGGCCTCATCAAGATCATTTTCATGGATGCCTTAAGCCACCTATGGAACCTTGTGCTTTTGACTGACTTTATGGACATTGAAAAGGAGGCCTTCACTGAAACACAAGCCCTTATCTCCACTTAGTAAGAAGAAACACCAACATCTAGTACCGGGGGTAGGGAAGAAAAGGAAGAAGAGAAGGAGAAAACAAAAACAAAGAGGTGGTTGCCACATTGGCCACACTTGATACACCTATCAAGCCCAAGAGAAGGCAACCTATTCAAGGCCCCTTGTACTTTAAATTGAGAAGGAGAACTAAGATAAGGCAAGGGAAGCCTCATGGTCCTTCAAAAGTTCCTATCAAAATTGATGAATCAACCAACAAAAGATAATAAGTGGGATACGATGAAGGAAACATTGACGAGGTTATCTCCCCTAAATCTATGGGTAAACCAACTTTTCCACCCATAGGGAGGCCCACCACTAGAGTAGTCACATCTAAGAGGCTCAAAGCACAAGCTACTATGTAACACAGGGAAACAAAGGAGCTACAGATAAAAACATGGCTTCTATAGGTAGAAAAAGCACTGCTACATGAGAAACAAGGACTACTACAAGAGAAACACGAGATGCTACAGGAAGGGGAAACCACATCAAAAGGAAAAGAACAAGGTCTCTAAGAACTCCAGGATCCTGATCAAAAACCTAAACTTGGATCCTACTGCAAATTTGTTGAGGGAGGTAGGATTATACTTGAGAATTTCACAATACCACTCTTCTTTGAGTTGGAAAGGGAAAGAGGCAGAACACATAGATGGATGCAAATTGCAAGATCCAAAAAGGTGGAATATGTGGGCCTCATGGAGTAAAAAGTGAATAAAATGAGTAAGGAATTGAATAACTTAAGGATAAGGGAGTTAGTCATGAAGGAGAAGCTACAGAAAAATAATAGAAGGCTAAGAGAGAAGTTGCAATAAAAAGAGATACAACTTTCCACTGGCAAGTTTATTCATGGAAACGATACAATGTAAAAAACCATTCAAATCTTATTCCATCTTCCTCAAGGAGCAGTGGCTACAATTCTAGATATTGACAATAGAAAAATATGGCTTTCTACCTTTCCAAGACTACAAAAATTTCATTGGATTTTGCAAAAATGAAAGTATTGATGATAGATCCAAACTAGTTGAGTTCTACATGCACTGTATGATCCTCACCAACATGAAATTTTGTGACCCCAACTCAAGATTGGGGGACATGAAACTAATGAAACTAGCCTTTTGGTTGACCCATGAAGAAACAAGAGTTGGAGAAGAAAGGAGGGTGATTAAAAGAGAAGAAAATGAGTCTTTATACATCAGAGAAGAATTAGTAAGCCCCAGGGTTGTGATCAGTAACCAAAAGCTCATTTCCACTGATCTTGAATTGGAACCTCGGTATATAGCAGCTCAAGGAAAAATTATCCTCCATTTTGAGGGCACATTTAGGATGTTGGGGATAGAAAGTTTGCAGACATGCCAAAGAAGATGGCATGTTCTACCTCACAATTTAAAAATCAGAGAGTATCACTCTCTAGAAAGACTAAGGAATGCCTTGGGGAGAACCCAACTCTATAAAAGAATCATGTAAAGGATGAATACCAATTAGATAGGGATCAAACTCAGTCCTCCCTTACTGTTAGGCCTATAGGAAAGAAGAGACTAGACAAAAGAAAAAATGAGTGATTAAACATAGAAGCAAATCCAGGGTTTTATCCTTAGGAAGGCACACCATCTGAAATGCCTTGGGACATTAGAGAGGCCATCAGGGAAAAATAAGCATTTTTGGAGATATTTATTATGTGGGGTCTTGTTGGAGACATCTAGAGAGAATATAAAAGGCTTGTTCACTATATTAACTCTCCAACTCGGCTTGAGATCAAAGATTCCTCACCAACAACTTGAATTCACTACTAGTTGAGGAACTCAAGTGCATGTGAAGATCTAAGGGAACCAGATCCACCAATTTCAAGATTTTGGAGCGGAGAAATCCTCCATTCAAGGGAGTTGCTCCTCAACGAATTTTTGTATAAATAAATAAGCCTAAAGGCTCATTAGGATTCAAAATTTTGTTGGAGATAGGAATAGTTACTTAGAGCTTAGTGCTTGATACTATTTTTTTCATCTTTTAGGTGATGTATGTGACTCTTATTTTCTGTCAATGAAAAACTTATTGTTGGCCTACATCTGAGTTAAATTTGGAGCACTGAAACCCTTGGGTTTTGTTCCAACCTAGAGACTTTAGTCCCTCTCATGTATTATTTACTTGTTCTTGTTAAACTTATTGTATTTCTTTCCCTGTTTAAGTAGGGATTATATTAGAAAAATTGTAGTTGTAGGTTTGACTACCACCTCTCTTGTGGGAAGTGTGGTTGGAGGATCTACAACCACAAGCCAAAAACACGTGTTTATGATTTCTTGGAAATTGTTAAGTTTTGGATCACAACTCTTCTGCATGCTTGGTTTCTGCAACTTAGATGTTAGTACCATTTCTTTGGGAACTAGAGTAGGTATATGATTCAGAGTACAGTATATCTTAAAGAAATAAAATTCAACTCATTCTTTCCACTTTGATTCATTTTAATGCAATATTAATCATTTAATGCATGTACTTGATTAGTCTACATGGATAATTGTTGACTTGTATGGGTTGGCACACTCATCCACATCCACTTTGGCCATTCCATATTTCTCCTAGACACCTCATACTGCTCTAAAACTCTTCCACCAAGATCACCGTTACAGGGCCAATGAAGGACACTGTGGGCATGGAATTTTGTGTAGGATAGGCCTCTGAGGGGTACTATGCTTGGAAAACGGGCTCCCACACCCTTCATTCACCTTAATCCACCTTCCTCCAACTTGAAGACACAATCATTTCCCTCATAAAGCTCTCAGACCAACTCCTATAGTAAAACAGGGCCACTTGTAGCACTTCTTATAACACTGCCTAAATCCAACCATATTTTCTCCAGACCTTGACTATTGCATTTTTAAGTTGAATAATTTCCCCCAAGATTTTATTTCATTATTAAGGATACTCCAAGACCACTTCAACCCTATCTTTTCCTCCCTACGAACACAAAACAAGTAGAATTAGACTTAGTATTTTTGAATTCCATAGTTGTATTGAAGATTGAATTCCTCCTTTTTCAAGAAAGTTGCAATTATATAAATGGTCCATGAAAATATACTATTAATTTTATTAGTGTGTACTTAGAGTAGCATGTTTTACTTTTACAACTAGAATAGTCTATTCCTTTCATGTAGTTACGACTAGCATTACATTTAATGAATGACATTTTAATTTTTTGTAGTTAGAATCATGTTCATTTTTCTTGCAATCATGATACAATTTCATAAGAAATTATCTTTGTAGTTAGCTAAAGGAGTGGTATTTGTATACCTTGATCTAATCTAATAATGGAGGGTGACATGAGTAGAACTTAACCTACTGTGCATATAACATTGTCACCTCTAAGTTTGTACAAACCCCATGTTGATAATTTAAGTTGAGAGCCTTTGAATTTGCAATACCCTTCATGCAATACCAGGGCTCATCAATGGGTAATGAGAGAAAGTTTAATGGATACAAAAACGTGTCTCCCTAATTGAAATTTCAGCCCCATAGCTGAAAAAGATTTTAGGAAAGGTTGTCAAATATTTTCAGTGTGTGTGGAGGAGCTACCAAAAAATAAGAGTCCAAATTTGGTGGATTATGTAGTGCTACAATAATTTGAGGATGTTTTTTCATATATATTTTGGGTTTACCATATAAAATAAATAGTTTTTCTGTTGACCTAATGCTTAGATCTACTCCACTATCTAAAATGCCTTATAGGATGAGCAGACCCAAGTTGAAGGAGGTAGAAAATGTAGTTAAAGTGTTGTTAAAGGAGTATATACACCCAAACATGTCATCTTGGCAAGAGCCAATAAGTATTTTGGAAACTAAGGATGGGGCCTTGATGATATTCATTAAATTTAGGTAGTGCAATAAAATTATAATGAAGAACAAATACCCACATCAGAATTGATGATCTCTTTGATGAATTAAAAATATCAAAGGTATTTTTGAAGATAGATCTAGGATATATGTACTGTTAGGTTCCTATACCAATAGGAGTCATAATTTTGAATGACTAAGGTTAAGCTTTGTAATATTGTACATACTCTTTTTTTTTTTTTTTTTTTCTGCAAATGTTTTCCATATTAAAAATTTAAAAAATGTAAATAGGGTATGTCCTTAAAGAAAATAAAAGGACAATAAGAATAAGAAAATTTCAAAAAAATGAAAATATATGAACCCCAAAAACCAAAAATAGACCATAAAAGTCTGCAAGTCAAAATGCCACTATTATTTACTTTTATGCATAATACTGATTGTGTTCAACTTGTTATTCATGCCACAATCCATGGTAATCAAATTGTTTAAACTTGGCTATTTCATGCTTTGAATTTTATGTTTATAGTTAAAGAATAAAATCTAACC
The DNA here is from genome assembly GCA_031772625.1 of Pinus tabuliformis. Taxonomy (NCBI): domain Eukaryota; kingdom Viridiplantae; phylum Streptophyta; class Pinopsida; order Pinales; family Pinaceae; genus Pinus; species Pinus tabuliformis. Next base: position 876,260,581 of record CM062812.1, read on the forward strand.
AAACAATTTAATCTTGGCAGATCATTAGATTGGTAGAGAAAATAAAAGGAGACCATTAGTTTAACCTGAGCCCTTAGATGATATAAGGTTAGAATGAGATAGTTGACTTTGTAAAAGAAAAGGATTGATAAGGATTTGCTAGCCTAAATTCACCTAAAAAAAATGAAAAAAAAATGGTAGAGTAAGTAAATGGGTAAGTAGAAGAAAGGTTGCAGAAATATCAAGTGATTACACAAAAAGCAGTTATGTCATGTTTAAATGCATCTTTCAAATGTGCATAAGCAGTAAACAAAGCAAGGACAATGCTTTACAGCTTGGTTTATTTAACACCCCCTTAGTCATTTCAACCCTCTACTTACTAATTTCCCATGAACAAATTCTAAGTACTTAAATCCTTTAAGTCAAAAAGGCTGAGAGCATTTCTTTGACTTTTGGAGGGACCAGACCCTCGGCGTAATGACTTATGGACACAAGTGCTAGAATCCCCTTCATGAAAATTCATCTCCCTTTGTTTCCCCTCATTTCCCTAATAAAACCTCATTTTCCTAAGGTTAAACACCATTTACCTATGAAAAGTAAAAATCCTATGATTAAATCCCTTTTCACTCAAAAACCCACAAAAAACACTTTATCCTAAGTATAAAGCGAAGTGCACACAAATGTTATGTTTTACCTTTTTACTTAGGAAAAACCCACTCTGCTCATTAGATTTCATATTAATTTCTAATTTTATTATATAATTCCCCCATATCCATTTTCCTGTATATTAATTAAATCCCTATGTAAATACCCCCAACCCTTAGTTTTACTAAAAACTATACGTTTACCCCTTATCTCGACAAAACATATAAATCCCCTCATTAACTCTAAATAATCACAAATCACTTGTGATTAAAACATCAGGGCCCCCCTAAAGCCTCTGTACATTTCATCCATGCTATTCCCTTGCCCAACCACTGTCCAATGATTTGCACCCAAATCCTATGGTCCGTAGCCAATATCAGGCTCACCCAATGCTCGACCCTTAGAAAAAGAGTTAAACCCCGCTATTAAGCTTTTCCCGGTCATTTTTAAACCTATGATTAAACCTTAAATAATCCCATATCGCCAAAGTTGAAATCACTGGGCCCCACCCTAAACCAAGCTTTATAATCCGCACGTTTCCCTTGCCCAATTGCTGTCCGATCAACATCTGCTTCATACAACATTCCACAGCCATATCGGCTGGGCCCGATCACCGATCTTTACCCATTCGATAAAGCGGTTTTCACCGACCCTCATACTGCTACGTGTCAAACGCTGCAACACATCGGGTGACCCCTCCCAAATACCGCCCACGCCACAAAAGCAGTGTGACGGCCCTCCAATACCGTTTCCTCGCTTAACCGAAAAAACCGTCAACTGTTCATTCGTAAATGAACCCGCCAAAAGAAATTACCAACAGATCTCCAAATTCACTCCAGAAGATGCTATATGAAACCTAATTGACATCCCAGTCCGTGCCAGAATCGTACAAACCTCTGTAGCTGCCGTGAACCATCAAATTGAAGTCAATTCGCCCAATTCCAGGTATTTCACCATAGAATACCACTCCCTGTTCACATTTGGAAACATTCGGCAAGTTAAGTAATTTCATTAAGTCAAAATAATTGAAAATTACCTTAAATTTAAAAACACTTGCGGCCAAAACCCTTTGAAAGTTCCCAATTTCCATTCAAAACCTCTAGCGCCTAATTCAAATCCATAAGAACTGAATAATGGCTGCCACCCCTATCTCCATGGACGTCAGAAGTGTGACAACTCCACATTTGGACCTGGACCACCTTCACCTGGCTGACAAGGATTTCCAAATAAAAGATACCAATGCATCAGAGCTCCTGCTCAAAATTCACTGCTTGAGCAGAAACAACTACCTGAACCATTCAATTGACATTGGCCTTTCAGAGTCCAATTTACCCAGATATTAGTTCCCCAAGTACATGTCTTCCCAGAAATTGTCCACATGTGCCATGCATGTTATATACCTAGCCATAGAATTATCATGTCTCATGACCAAAAGGTTTTGTTTACCATCACCGCTGAATCCATAAATGAAATGTCGCATTTTCAACCAAGACCCAATCTAACCCCACTCTCAATTGGGGATCTGATAGACTAGTACACCAAGTTAAATCCATCCAGATTGGCCCAGTTACTCCAAACTTTCATTGTAGAAGAAAAAGACTTTCTTAAAGATGCCCCTCCATATATGTCAACTATTTTCTCTACAAGGGGAAAGCATATTGTGACCATGATGTCATGTATTTTGGGCTATACTACCAGTGAATACATTGATGAGCTTATACTTGCCTTCATGTCCATTTATACCCCCGAACAACCTCCCGTTGTTTTATACAATTATGCTGAGTTTATAGTTGATAGGATGCATGAGTAGTTTACTAGAATGAGCAATGAAGGTGTTTAAATACTCATCTATCCTCTATCATATGTTCCTGTATTACCAACTAGACAGATTTCATTTCACTCTCCAGAAGCTGGATACCAAAGGCCAGTCCAGGTCCGTCATTTTTTGGACCTCATTATTACACAAATTTGGATCACCATACACTTATTCATATTTTATAATCTCTTTTGTGCATCCAGTCATGACTATGCTTACAGGAAATCCTCCACCTAGGATAAGTCCAGAGATAAAAAGGGTCCTCCAACTATCCAAACAAACCAAAGTGGGAGATTGGTACCTGTACCAAAACCACATAGAGATAAGGATTTATGGGTGCCAGCTTGCACCATATAAACTACCTAAATACCTCCCCATGAGGTTATTTTCTTTGGAGTATTATAGGCAAATAATGAACTCAGATGAAGTAAATTTTGTTTCAGCCTAGAAGAAAACCGAGTTTAGAGTAAAAAATAAATTGGTTTCTTTCATTTGTAATTCAAGAGAAGCAGGGGAGGAAGCAGATCGCATATTACAAGAAACGAAATTCCAAAAGAGTTTCATATGGAGATATGACCCTCAAGGATTCTTAACCAGAATTAGGCAAAAGGTCAAATTGGGGCCTTACATTCATCACCCCATACCTGAGATAGAAACATATGCCAATCAATCTGAGTGGTTGGAGAACACTCTTATAGATAGAGATAGTACAAAGGTATACATTGAGAATACCTTGATTGATTTAGAGAGGCAACTTGATGAGAGCTCATTTCTGCAGGTACGTGGATAGCAAGAAGCCACCATGAGCACCCCTCTTATCATGCATACTCCCCAAAATGAAGAAATAAATCCCAAGAGAAACAAAGAGGGAGCTTCTACTTCAGGCATGGATACATCTAATCTGCAGTAGGAAACAAGCCAAAGCAAGAGGCCAAGGCTAAATCCTGCCTTTGAATAGTAAGATACAAAAGAATCAGCACAAGTGACTGTTGGGCATGGAATCCCCCCATAGCAGGTTTTGGGACTCAAAGCCCAAGTTTTGGTCAAAGGTTTTGTCAGACTCTGCGAATTGCGGGCATGGAGCGCGATGTAGAGGTTAAGTCATAGGGCTGTCCGCCTTAAAGTAATGTAATGAAATGTAAAGTTATGTCGGCCTACCCATGGTCCACGAACCATGGTATTATATAAATAGAGCGAGGCTCTAAGTTGTAAAGATAGTTGATGATAAAGAAAGTAGCGAAGGAATAGTTCAAGCTTAGAGTAGGATTCTAAGTGTATTGAGTCGTAGTAGTAGGAAGAGGCTCTGCAGTTGAGTGCGCAGAGGCCTAGTAGAGTCCCAAGCTGAGTGCGCGGACCCCTGCAGCTGAGTGTGCACGGCGGTGTTGAGTTTGTAAGTGAGATTGAAGATTAATAAAAGAGAAGTTAATTCCTATTTCTGTGTATTTGTTGTGCATTATCTTCTTCATGTTTGTATTGGTTTATGTATCGTGCACTTTGATATGATTGCTGAATATGCTATAATAAACATAAATATTACACACACACATTAAGTAATTGGTTAAAGAGACTTGGGTATTATACGGGTCGCGCCCCGAGTAGGGCTACGTTGAAGCTGCCCCACAGGTTGCGAAGGAATCACAAGTGCGCGTAGCGACAGGTCACACCACAGACCTCCCTAAGCCCATCAGACATCTTAAGGGTGCGGAAACTTGGTTCTATCACCCTTCCATACTACTTCGTGTGAGACCTTAGTTCGAGCTCTGCGGACTATTGCCGAAAGTGCCAGTGGTACTGGGATTTTCTTGACTAAATCACCTTTGAACCTGGGTTAGGCCCATACAAGCCAACAAATGGTTTTGTTGCCAGGACCGAGATCTGCATAAAGGATGCCTGATGTTGTGCCACTAGAATCCTACAAAGAAAGAAATTAAAGAGTGGTTGGACAAGAAGATTCATGAGTTCGTTGTGCAGGAGAACAGAAATCCATGAGTATCTAAGGAACATTGGTTGGATCGCTACTTGTACACTGAAATCCATGGAATTTTCTTTGCATCTTTTTCGTCTTAGCTGTATGAGTGGATCGCAAAGTTAGCAGACAACCAAGGAAGGTCTAGGCTTGACAAACAAAGTGGACTGCAGCACTAGTGCGCAGACTAGAAGCCTCAGAAGATAAGATAGGATGAGCTGTGGACCATTGGCTCGACTGAATAATAGGAAGATTTATCACTGAGTTCACGGTAGACACGAACGTCAGCTATAGTGAGGCAGATCAACATTTTCTCAAGGGACCGCGTGGTAAGTATATTAAATCTTTGAACACTTGGATTAAGATGCTATTGTGTGAAAAGTGGGTTATGCGAATAAATTAATGTCTGAGACTATGTGAAGTGGAAAGATCTACAGAAGCGGAAGTAAGGAGGAGTTGGAAAACAATCCCTTAATTTCACCCTCGCGAGAAAGCGCGGAGGAGCTCGTGAAAGTCTCTCTGAGAAGCATGGTCAGTTTGATAAGATAGAGAATCCCACGTTTACGATCCCCACCCATTTCACCCTTCTCACCTCCATCACCCCCCACTCCACCTCTGCCACCACCGCAGCTTAGTATGGAAAGTGTGATCAAACTGCCAGTGTTCAGAGGAGTAGGAAATGAAGATTCGAAACAATTTTGGTTTATGGTAAGAGCAGTATGGGAAGCACAGGGTGTTATGGATGATAATATTAAAAAGGCTACATTGGTGAGCACGCTGCAGGATCGCGCATTAACGTGGTATATCAAGAATTCGAATGACCATCTGAACGCAAGAATTGCAGAGATCCATACCACGTTGAATATGGAATTTAGCAGGCCAAAATCAGAGACACTATCAATCATTGGGTTTAAGGAGATCGTGATGTTCTTGGACGAGACCCCCTGGGATCTGGACCAAAGGCTGAAGAGTACGATCAGTGAAGCCAATATGACGTTAAAAAATGCACAACATCGTGCATGGTTTGTGGCCTCACTTACTCCACACTTAAGGATGACGTTGTCACAACAGAAACTTTACACCTAGGCCGAAGCGTTGGAGATGGCAATGAGGTTGCATGAGACCCCTATACAAGACCCTGGGTTGGGAGTCCAAAAAATCCACGCGCAACTGTAGAATCTGTGTCTAGAGATGCAAAGTTTGAAACAGGACAGGACAACTCGGCCGGAGGTGCGCGAGGAAGTATGGTGCATAAAATGCAAAGGCCAAGGGCATGACAAGGACCACTGTCCAGTGTTTGCGAACTACTTGGCAAGGGGAGGGCCAATGCCATTAAGACCGGAGGCACAGGTGGGGCCGAGCGCGGCATCTGCATTATGGTGTGCGATTTTCCAGATAGGAGGAAAACATACCACAGGGAATTGTCATTTGTTGGAGAAGTATACGCAAACAGCCCAACAACTGTTTTGTAATTTTTGCAGGTCGGTAGGCCATGAAGAACGTACCTGCCGACGCTATGAACTAATGATGGATCAGACTCCTGCCTATAGGGTTTAGACCGAAATGTGAGCCCTCGACCCAAATGCAAGGATGGCATGCACTGGGTTTCAGGGATGCGGTTGGCGTCGAGGTGGAATGGGACCAGGAAGGGGTCGCAGATAGATAATTTGTTACAATTACGAAGGGCCAGGGCATTATGCCCGCGATTGTATGAACCCAACTAGGATATCATGTTGTTACTGTAATCAGTTTGATCATGAGGTAGAAGATTGCCCTTCGCTGATAGCGAAGATGCACGAAAAGGGGGTACTCCAGCCCCCTCTGACCCAGAATTTACAAATGATGAGGTCTGAACCGTGCGAAGAAGACCCAAATATGAACATGATGCTCAGGATTGGTATGGCCACAGGAGATGATAAAGGGAAGCAACCAGAAGACAGCGTGTGCGTTTGCAAGGCTCCTACAAAGGAGCTCGAGTTTGACTTAGAACGCGCAAAGGAGACATTCATGGAAGCTAAGAAGAGCTTCACGGAGGCCTCCACTTCAGGTAGTAAGGATCAACTAGAACCAGGGATGGATCCTTCAATGGTCACTACCTTTCTAGAGACATGTATGAAACTGTTGCGTAATAATAAGATAGTCAAAGGGCTACAAGAACTTATGACTAGGTGCGCTGGCTCAGGAGAACGCGCGTGGTCCGAAAACTTAGAAAGCATGCTTTGCGCACAAAAAGGGAGATGAGGTTGACTGCGCAAATAGGAGAGTATGAAATGGATCAGGGAATCCTGGATCTGGGTTTAGACATGAATGTGCTACAAAAAAAAACATGGGAATGCATGGGTAGACCCACGTTACAATGGTCCCCTATTCAGTTATGAATGGCGAACCAACAGAAGATTTTTCCCATGGGAAGATTGCAAGGGGTGACAGTCGATATTGAAGGCGCGAGTGCGCAAGTGGATTTTTAAGTGATAGAGATTGTTGATGATAGCAATCCCTATCCCGTGCTACTAGGAATACACTAGGCTATCGCTATGAATGGAGTCATAAATCTAAAGAAGCGCAAAATGACCTTGGAGAAAAATCCCCTATGCATAGTAGTACCACTGGACCCAGCTAAAGGAGCGCGATACACTAAACCAATGCGCGACGATGATAGTGATGAGGATATCAACTGTATCTATAAGATAACTACACAACGTGAGGATTGGGTGAATCCGACTGCAGATGGAAGGATTTTGTGGGAACGTGAAAGCTCCTGCACTTCGGATTCAGATGAAGAGATAGAGCAATGGTAGAATCGGCTGCACGAAGTAACAACACTGAACTGCAACATGATGATCAAGTAATTGCATTGCGTAATAGTAGAGGCAAGGGAGCTGCCAACATATGATGGATTGTCAGTGGTGGATGAGTTTCTGAGCAAATTCGAAAGTGCAATACTACGCGCAACACCCGCACGATGGTGGGGTACACATCAAGGAACTTTTGAAGATTGGCGCGGATGCAGAAGGATGATACGCCTACGTTTTGGAAAAACCCAGCTTCAAACGAAAGCCAATCAGTTGGAGCATAACAACTTGCGCGCCCACCTCTCTTGATGGGTACAGACATATGTTGTACAGTCCGCACAAGCGCACACCACCCCCAGCCTAGAGGATCGGAACAAACCACAGGAACAGGAAAGGCGATGTGCACTACCAATTCTCCATGACAAGGCATTCAATAAGATGTGCAGAGTAGTGAACAAGGTTCACTAGGTGAAACGAACTGATTGGGACCTGCGCGTGCCAGCGGTTTGATGGGCCTATAGGACCATGTGCAAAAATCTTAGCGCGAAGATGATTCCAAAGGTGCGAAACAGAGTAGAAACTGAGATTTCTAAAGGGAATACCAAAAGGAATCCACACGTAATAGCTCCCGTAGTTATGGCAGCACGTGAAGACCAAGACGAAGGAATCACATAGCTACGCGAGGACGAACATATAAGGATTCGGGAATCCATTCAACGAGGGAACCTTAGACTTCGCAAACTCGAAGAAGATCGGGTATGATTGAGGAAGAAAAGCATGTTGATGGACGCTGAGATCAAAAGACTGGAAAACGAGGTCACGCAAGCATGTCTCGTCGATAAACCAAGGATGACAAGGCAAGATATGGATGGTCATACCACTTCATTAGAAGATTGTTGCCGAGAATTTATGAATCTCCTACCATGGCTGAGACCGCACCTTACCAAACGTAGTAACAAGAGGAGCACACCACATAAGGTATAACACTTGGTGCCAGCTGACGCGAGGGCAAGTGAGGAGTGTCCACAGGCTATGCTGGAAGGCGAGTTGAAGTCTCGCATAGGTGGTGCGACCATCTGACTAGCTTTAAGGAGCATAGTCTCAGCGCTCTAGAGAGTTGAAAGAGAGAGTGGGACTCTAAAAGAGTCTATTTGGGAATTGCGCGATGAGGGAGGTGCTTGTAGAATTAGCATGGCACAAGGTTTGCGCCCGCGCACGGAGGGCTACGCTGTCGCGCGGGTAAACTGGGAAGTAATCGTTGGCGTCGCTATTCATGAAGAGATGTCTAATTTAAGGAAAAAGGGAGCGGGAAGTGGGGAATTAAGACACGAATTAAGAGCTGGATTTGGGATGATCTGCTGCCAAGAATGCATTCATGAATCAAAAGTGGGGGGAATGGTCAAATTCAAATTCAAAAGACACTATAAAACTCCCAAGGCTAGCCACGAGACAAAAATTGTTCGTTTCAGATTTGAGCTATTGCAGAGTGTTGAGCGCCAAGCGGTATTTGAGCCCCCAAGTTTGCGAACAACCATAGACCACTACAACAAAACAGGCAATTTGCGCCAGATTTAGCACCAGATTCTAGTGCATTTTTTTCTCAATTGGGAAGAGCAACCTGGCGCTAAATCTGGCTCTATTGTACAATTTTTAAAGCGTCCTTTTTTGCACCAAATTTTGCATCTTTTTTATGCCAAATTTTCCATCATTTTCTGCATCATATTTTGCACCAAGATTTTCATTTGGTTTTACAACAGATTTTGCTTCTAGTTTTGTGCCTTTTTTTGCATCTATTTTTGCATCATTTTTTGCTTCCTCTTTTGTGGAATTCTTTGCTTCTATTTTTGTGTCATAATTTGCATCGATTTTTACACCATCTTTGACATCTTATTTAGCGCCTTTTTTACATCCAATTTGTGCCAATTTTTGCATCTGGTCTTATGCCATCTTTTGCTTCTAATTTTGTACTTATTTTTACATCTATTTTTGTGCCAATTTTTGTGCCTTTTTTTACACCATCTTTTCCATCCAATTTTGCACCATATGTTGAATCTGATTTAGTGCCAAATTTCACATGCATTTTTGCACCATTTTTTGCATCCACTTTTGCATTTTATTTATCTCCCTTTTTTGCATCCTATTTTGCACCATATTTTGCATTTAATTTTGCATCATTTGTTGCATCCAATTTAGCATCATTTTTAACACCATTTCTTGCATCCAATTTTTCATCCTTTTGATCATCTAAATTTGCATCCTATGTTGAACCATATATTGCATCCACCTTTGCATCCCATTTTGTGTCTATTATTACGTTAACTTTTGAGCCATTTTTTCGTCTACTTTTGCATTTGTTTTTGCACCAAGTTTTGAATGATTTGTTGCATCATTTTACATCCAATGTTGCATCTCAATTTGCATCCAAAATTGAGCCATTTTTATGCCCATTTTTGCACCATTTTTTCTTCTTTTGTGTCCAATTTTGCACCATTTTTTATGTCCAGATTTGCATCCTTTTTGGTATCTAGTTTTTCATCCTTTTTGGCTTCCAAATTTGCATCATTTTTTCTGCCACATTTTGTGTCCACATTTGCATCTCATTTTGCACATATATTTTAGTTGGAATTTTCATCTAGTTATGCATCATCTTTGACATCTTTGGTTTCACCATTTTTTAGTCCCATTTTGCATCTTGTTTTGTGTCTTTTCTTACATCCTTTTTGCATCCTAATTTTACACCATTCTTTGCATCCTCATTTTGGTGTCCATTTTTGCATCTTTGTTTGCACCCAATTCGGTATCCTTTCATATGCCCTATTTTGTTCCCTTCTTTGTGTCTAGTGTTGCACCCTTTTTTAATTTTACTTTAAAAACCTTTTTGTGTCATTGTTTGCATATTGTTTTGATGGCTAGTTTAACACCCAATTCTACTCCCAATTTTTCATCCATGGTTAAATCCACTTTTGGCTTCTTGTTTAGAGTTTTACTTTTATTTCCATTTATGACCACCTCTATGGGTTCATTTTACTAAGTTCATTTACATAGTGAAATATATTAAATTTTCTAAATATCATTTTGCTGTAGGATTTAATGCATGGTTAGATGAAAACAAAACCCTTTCAGTTTATCTTAGAAACCTAGGACAAACCAATTAAGAGAAAGGTTGTTCTAAGGCTTAGGATTCTTAGTAGATCAAGATGTAGAGTATAGATTAAGAAAAAGAGAATGAATTCTTGTGAGTCCTCGCATGCAGGTCTTCTTGGAGTTTTTCGTATAGCCAAGAAGCGCTCCTAGCTAGCTCCAAAGCTTGGTCCTACACATAAGAGAGAGAATAAAGCAACCTTCACAACATAATATCTTAATAATCAAAACTATAAAAAACATATAAATATTATTGAATAAATAAATATAAACCAAAAACCCATGCATACATTAGTTAAATAGAAGAAGTAAAGAATGAATAGAAACATATGGAAGGAAGAACAACTGATCTATGTGAATAAAGGAGTTGGAGGAAAGTTACAACAATCAGATATAGTTGCAACATCACCTCCCCCAACTCATAGCTCCAAAACTCTCCCTCTCAAGACAGATCTCAAGAGCGTGACAATACAAAATTCCCATCATTTTTTCAATGGCCAAGCCTCTAATATATAGGAAAGTGGAGGCTATGAAGATTTCCAAAATTCCTCATTAGTTCAATTTGGGAAAAATATTTTGGGTGAATAATGTTTCCTCATATAAAAAAGGAATTTTCCACTTTTTAGATGCTTTTGTGCTTAGGAAAAAGCTTCCCCATCCTTTATGGCTCTTTCCCACTTTTGTATGCTTTTATTTTTTAGGAAAAAGCTAAAGATGAGGATAAAGAGATTACATTCCACCATATGTTTCCGAAAGTGACCAAGAATGTCAAATTCAAATTCTAGTTTGCTTATGTTTTAGTTTTTTTTTAAATATATATTTAGTTTTAGTATTTTTTTTTTCTAGAAAAATATATTTAGTTTTTGGTATATTTTTCTATAAGAAAAATTATATTTTGTTTTTATAAAAATGGATTTTAAACATTCCATTCATGCTAAATTTGTGATTTTATGATAGGAGTTTAAATTATATATAGTAAAGTAACTTAATGTCATGTGTCGTGTTGTTGAGATGGGTGTTATACATCTCTTTCTTGCTAAGTTATAGAATGTGCTTGGGTTTTCTTAATGCAATAAAACTAATTATGTTCTTCATGATATCTTGAAATGTTCATCTTGAACCAGGCTAATAAAACAATAAAGTTAAAATAGGTTTTCCTTTGGCCCTTTATAGATATTTGTCCCCATTAATCTTGGTCTTAATAGATTAATTGTCTTGTGGTGGCCTTGAGTGGTCACTTCCATTAGTTGCATGCTTTGTAGTTTTCAGTTAGTGACATTTTTTAGGCTTGATAATATGTTATTTAATTTATCAAAATGTGTTATTGTCCATATTATTGTTAAATATTAATATTAAATATGCTGATTTTTAAGCATGTTTTAGCAAAACTTTCCCAAAATGTTTATAGATTGTATTTTATAATGCAATGATTCTTTGCTTGATGAAATTGTTTTGGATATTTTTTTTAATGATTCATTGATTGATGAAATTGTTATGGATATTTTTTTTAGTATATTAAATTGTATGTGATAAAGTCAAAAATCACCTCTTTTTTAGATTTTCATTGATCAATTTCCCTTAAGGCCATCAAGTTCACCATTTGGTCCTAGGTTAAGGAAATATAGGAGTCATGAAGTGGAATTGTCCAAGCACTTAAATCTTGAGACATGTTTCTTTTTAGTCACTTTATACTTTCTTTCTATGTAAATTTTTGATGAAAATAGTCTTGGAACATGAGGGGCGTCAATAGTAAGTGAAAACAAACTCCTAAAAGAAAAATGGTATGCAAAGCACCCATAAATAATGTTGATATAAGAAGCAAAAATATTAAGTGAGGTTCAACCTCATATAATTAGAAAATGGGGGAGGAATTTCCAAGTAGTAGTGATTGATGCTTAGAGATACTTGGGTGGAATGGTTATTATTTGAAATGATTAAGACATCAAGGTTACCAATATGTTTACCTCTTTTCGCATTATGACAATATAATTTTAGTTAATTGACATTGAGGACTACTACCATGTATCCAATGTCTATGACTCCAATATCGCAAATGGAAAACCTCTATTTCTCAATTCTATTTCTAGCACAAGTAATTTATACTCCCCATCTCCATGGATTGTTGGGAGTGACTTCAATATTATAAGTGTCTCGAGGAAAAGAAAGAATGAATCGAAATGTTTAACAAGATATTTTGTAAGCTATACCATTAAATCCACAAAGTAGTCTCCATTAAAGTTGTCAAGAAATGAGTCTCCAACCCACACATGTGGATCAATGAGATGTAATACATGTGTGTGTGGTTACGAACTCAATACACCTCTATAATAACTCCACAAACTTATGTATTTCACTCTGTCACATAAATTGACAGTAGTGTGACATAAGTAAACCAAGAGTAGACATGAAAGCCTTAGGAAACAAACATTCCTTAGATCCTCAATTAGGTGCTTAAATGATGAAGTGAAAATGCAAGGAGAAAAGAAGAATTCATGATTTAACCATCACATACATGTGATCAAGTGTGACTAGGAGTGTATATATTCATATATTTTCCAAAGAGGGAGTGAATACATGAGTTACCATTTATTGGCCCTTATTTTTCTTTCTTTTTCATTTTCTTATATATAGGACTTAGGGAATAAGGTTTTCATAAGTTTGGCACAACTCATAGATATAAGATTTACATGAATTTTCACTTCAACCTTAGAGTTTAGACTTAGATAAATCAATATAGTGTATATTTAATGATTTTGGCTTTCACTTTTTTATTGTATTTCATCACAAATACAAAAGGGGAAATATTTTGCCACAAATCTATGAATGCTTAATCATAAAGTCGTCATGTGATGAAAACAAATTAATGATGTTATTCTCTACGAAAATGATGGGTATTCTTGAGAAAATCTTATGCTTGTGGATGTTTCCTCCCTGGTTGAGAGGGAGTGAGGGTAGACACCATGTTATCCATGTGTCATGTACTATGGCTAGGATTAACAATCGTAAGCCTAGTAAAGGCACTAGTAGGGATAATGGTGGATTGGATAAACATCTGGGACCAATATTATTTGAGAATTTGGACATTGACTAGGACTAATCGCCATAAGTCAAGTACATTAATCCAAGATAAGAATAGTCATGAGGATTGACATTTTCTGGTGTCAAATATTATGATAGTGGATTAGGAAATGATCATGTGAGGACATACCTGGTAAACATCTTGGTGGGGTAAGTGCCTTGAAAGGCAGTGGTGTCCAAATTTATGCCTCCCAACATTGTGCTCTGATCTAATGGAGAGATAAACTTGTTAGTCAAGGCCTTACTATTTTGAAAATTTTGGCTATGATGATGTAAATCATCATTGATGCTTATCAATCTAGATCCCTTCTTATATGAATATTTCAACTTGAGAGTACTTTTTTGTCTCATTATGAGTACCTCGCTAGTTTAGAGGGAGGGTCATCATCTTCATTATTGCCATCATCACCACCATCAATGTGATCATTATTGTCATCATTTCATTATCATCATAATCACCATTCATGTCTTCTTCATGATCATCATCATCATCATGATTTTGTATATTGTCGTCAATTGTTCATAATTATAGGTATCATAAGAAATATCACCAACCTTAGGACACATGATATATGAAAGAAAAATAAGCACTTTATTTTTTAGAAATGATTGATGATCATCAACATCACTACCATTATCATCGTCATTATAATTGTCATCATCCCCATCATCATAACTAATATAAGTTTTATCATAATTTTTGTCATCTTCATCATGAACATCATAATCATCATTCATGCCATTATTGTTCTTGATTATGACCAAGATGAAAATAATGATAATGATGATGAGATGATGATGACTTGGAAGATGACGCCAAAGATAATTATTATGATTTTTACCATGATAACATTTAAAAATTGGGAGGAATGGCCAAGGTCATTAGCATCATCATCATTGTCATTGTAACTCCCATCGTCTTTATCATCATTGTCATTATCATAACAATCGCAATTCATGTCATCGTCATCATCTTCATTATCATCATCGTTATAATTATTGACATTGTCATCAGTTGTTCATAATTTTCAATGTCTGCAAAAGATATGATGTGTGTTGGAAAATGGATGCAAAAGTAAACAAAAAAATGGGGGTAAAAATAGACGTAAATTTGGATGAAGAGTGGACACAACATAAGTAGATGCAGAACAAGACAGAAAAATTGAACAAAAGTGGATGAAAAAGTAGATGTAATAGTTCATACAGACTTGAACACAAAATAGGACTCAAACATGGATGAAAAAGTGGAAGAAAACATGGGCACAATAGTAGGCATAAAACTTAGCATGAATTGTGGTGAAACAAATGTGGATACTCCAATGAATGTAAAAAAAAAGGGACACAAACTTGAATGCAAAAAGGAGGAAAACTTGGATGAAAAAAGGGATGTAAACATGGGCCAAACATGGGTGCAATAGTGAACACAAAATTAGTTGCAAAACTAGACAAATCAAAAGTGGATGTAAAAGTAAATTCGAAATGGGATGCAAAAAACATAAACAATATTTGATGCAAACTTGGACACAAAAGAGGATGCAAATATGGATGCAATAGTGGAATAAAATGTGGGTTGCAATGATAGGCATAAGATATGGCACAAATAATAGCACAAAAAAGGTGGATGTAATAATAGACACAAAAAAATATGCAAACTTAGATGCAAGACAAGATGCTATAAGGGTTGTAAAAGTGGATGCAAACACGGGTGCAACATGAGAAACAAAATTGGATGCAAAATATGGATGAAATGGAAGTACATGCAAAAAAAGATACAAAATGAGATGCAAAACCCAACACAAAAGTGGATGCAAAAATAGATGAAATATTTTATGCAAAAGAGGATGTGAAGATGGATGCAAAATTGGAAGCAAACGTGGGTACAACAGTATGTGCAAAACATGGAACAAATTTTGTCACAACAAAGGTAGATGTAATGATAGATGCAAAAAAAGAAGCAAATGAAGATGAAAAATATGATGCAAAAAGGGATGTAAAAGTGGGTGTAAACATGGGTGCAACAATGGATGTAAAATAGCTTTTGCAACTTATTTGAAAGAGCAATTTTGTCCCAATAATTAGACTTGTCGCATAAAGAACATGGTTAATACATATGATTCGACCAAAAACTAGTTACTACCAAAATTCAACCAAAAAAAATATTACTGCATAAAAATAGAATTAAAAACAAAAAAAATAAAAACAAAAATTCCCAAATTAAAAATAAATAAATGATAAACTTTTTTTTACCAAAATTTAGTGATTTTTTTAGTGCTAATACTAACATCGCCATTACAACAAGATATTTTTTTAGTGCTAACACTGCCATTACAACAAGATATAAGAGGGATATAATGCAAAAAGTTTAATAATAATATGTATGTAGAAGATGGTCTTCAGACTGGTGAATTCATGATAATCAATGGGACTACAGTCAAAATAATTGGATGTTATTTACTTTTTTACATAGATTGTCAAAATAATTGCATAAATCGATTTTTTTTAACCAAAATTTAACAAAAACTTTGCTAGTGCTAACATTAGAACCACCATTACAACAAGATATCTTTCTAGTGTTGACAACACCATTATAGTAAGATACCTCAAGAGAGACAGAAAATTTAAAATGTATGATAGTAATATGTATCCAGAAGATGGTAGTGAAACTAGTAATTGTTCATTCTCATTATCATAATCATTGTCATCATCATCACCATCATCCTTGTCATCGTTATTGCCATCATTACATTATCATCATAATCACCATTCATGCCATCATCATCAGCTCCATCATCATCATCATTGTGGACATTGTTTGCAATTGTTTATAATTATAGACGTTGTAAGAAATATCATCAACCCAAAAAATGTGATCAGTGCTAGAAAAGGGTTGTTTAGGACACATTGATATACGGAAGAGAAATAACAACTCTATTTTTGAGAGATGATCGATGATCATCATCATCACCACCATTATCATCGTCATTGTCATTTTTATCATCCCCATCATCATCATTAATGTAATTTCTATCAACATTGTTGTAATCATCATCATCATTCATGCCGTTATTGTTTTTGATGATGACCTAGATGAAAATGATGATGATGACACCAAAGATAATGCTTATGATTATGACAATGACAACATCTAAAATTGGGAAGATTCTCCAAGGTCATTAGCGTCGTCATCATCATAATCATTGCCATCATCATCATTAATGTCATTGTAACCACTATCGTCTTTATCATCATAATCACAATTCATGTCATCGCCATCATCTTCATTTTCATCATTGTCAATATTATTGACATTGTCATCAATTGTTCATAATTGTCAATGCCATAAGGAATATCATCAATGCAGAAAATATGATGAGTGTTGGAAAAGGGATGCAAAAGCGAACATAGAAATGGGGGCAACAATAGAAGTAAAATTGGATGAAAAGTGGATACAACATAAGTAGATGCACAACAACATGAAAAACCTAACACAAAAGTGGATGCAAAAGTAGATGCAGTTGTCAATGCAAACTTGGATGCAAACATGAAGGCAAAAGTGGAAGCAAACATGGGTCCAATGGTAGTTGTAAAACTTGGCACAAACTGTGGTGAAACAAATGTGGATGCAACAACGGACACAAAAGTAGATGCAAAAATGGATGAAACAAAAGTGGATACAATAGGGGATGCAAAAACATACACAATATCTGATGCAAACTTGAACACAAAAGGGGATGCAAATGTGGATGCAAACGTGGAAGCAAATGTGGTTGCAATGGTAGGCGCAAGATATGGTGCAACAAAAGTGGATGTAACAATAGACAAAAAATATGCAAAATAAGATGCAAAAATGGATGTAAAAGTGGAAGCAAACATTGATGCAAGAGGCAAAACAAAATTGGATGAAAAAAATGGATACAATGGAAGTAGATGCAAAAGTAGATACAAAACGAGATGCAAAACTCAATGCATAAACCCGACACAAAAGTGGATGCAAAAATAGATGCAATATTTGATGCAAAAGAGGATGTGAACATGGATGCAAAATTGGAAGCAAATGTGGATACAATAGTGAGTGCAAAACATGGTGCAAATTATGGCATAACAAAAGTGGATGTAATGATAGATGAAAAAAAAGAATCAAAGTATGATGCAAATGAAGATGTAAAAAGGGATGCAAAAAGTGAAATTTAAAATGGGTGTAACAGTGGATGCAAAATTGTATGCAAAAGTGGATGCAATAGAAGTCGATGCAAAAGCAGATGCAAAACGAGACACAAAACCCGATGCAAATCCTGGTCCAAAATTGGATACAAAAAGGGATGCAAAAATAGATGTAGTAGTTGATGAAAACCTAGATGCAAATGAGGATGAAAACGTCGATGCAAAATTATAATCAAAAGTGGGTGCAAAAGGAGGTGCCAAACAACCTAGATGCAAATGAGGATGCAAACGTCGATGCAAAATTATAATCAAAAGTGGGTGCAAAAGGAGGTGCCAAACTAGGTGCCAATTGTGGCACAAAAATATTAGATGCAATAGTGGGTACAATAATAGATGCAAAAGAGGATGTAAATATGGATGCCAAACAAGATGGAAAAGTGGATGCAACAAAAGTAGATGCAAAATTATATGCAAAACTAGACACAAAACTCGATGTAAAACGTGGCGCAAAAGTGATGCACAAATGGATGAAAAAATGGATGCAAAAAATGATTTAAAAAAGGATGCAAAAGTCGATGCAAAAGTTGATGCAAGTGTAGGTGCAAAAAGTGGATGCAAAAGTATGTCAAACAAAAATAGATGCCAAAATTGATGCAAAACCTGGAACAAAACCTGGTGCAAAGGATGACACAAAACTTGGCATAAAATTTGGTGCAAAACATGGTGCAAAACCTATTGCAATACCTGGTGCTAAACTTGGTGTAAGATTTGGTGCAAAACTTGATGCAAATTTTGTGTCAAGTTTTGCACCATATTTGATAAATGGATGCAAATAGCACCAAAAATGGGCTCTAGATGCAAAAAAAGAAGTAAAAAGGGACGCTAATCGCTGGTTTTGTTGTAGTGGATAGTTCAAACAAGATGACAACTACCAGGAGAGGTGTGGGTTTTGTAGAGAGTACTGCCGAGGACGCCGCGCAGAGCCCTACGGTGCAGGTGGGGGATGTGCTAGAAATTCCAAAATCACCTCAGATGCTAAGGTCCAAGAAGGATAAACAGGCAGCGGGACCAGTCTGCATGTCCTTGCGAAATTCGCAGTTTAGTAAACTTTCCATGGAAGAAAAGGGCAAGGCTATCAACCTTGAGACAAATGATGATGAGGAGGACCTCCAGGCTCTTGTAGATGAGATAGAGGCAGATGAGAAAATGGAATAAGACGTCCAGCCAGTGCGCGCTGCAGCAAAACTACCCGAGTACATTCTTCCGTGGAAAGGGAAAGCTAAAGTGCCCAAGGATTTGGATGCCGCTAAGAGCACGCTCCAAACCTCGCTCCTCCCAGATAGAATTTTGTTTGAGGGATTGACCTTGGGCCGCATGCCCACAATGAAATTTGAAGACTGGGGCCTCACGGGCAACAAAAAGTTCCCACATTTAGAGACTGAGAACCTCATTAAAGAGAGAAAGGAGGGGTCAGTTATAGCATTAGAGCCACGGAAATGGTTGTGTGGTGTGGAGAAGGTCGAGCTACTCCACCTACTATGGATTCTGCACTTTCACCGTGCACCTATCACGATTTTTGTCATCAAGCAGCTACTTTTCCTAGTGCACGATGGGTACTTATGGCTAGAGGAGTCTATTCCCATCATGGCGGAGCTTATCCACAAGATTTCTCAGCTTCCCTGTAAGGGAAAGGACCCCGCGGAAATAACTGGCAAAAGCGGAGATTTGGTGCTCACAGAGGCCATGAAGGAGAAGTACAAATTGGAAAAGAAGAAGATAGGCTATGCAATCAGTAGCATTAAAGACAAATGGGTGCATGTATCCACCCAGCCGCTGGTCGGGAAGGTGATGAAAAAATGCCGTGGAGAGGAGGTAACAACGCCAGTCGTTGTGCTGGCAGAACAATGCGTAGATGGGGTCCAATTCAACTGGGCTGAATTCCTCTGTGAAGAATTCCTAACCAGCTGCAAGGAAGCTCAAGAGTAGGGCAAGACCTTTCACTACGCGTGGTTGCTCTTGTCTATTTTATTGGTGACAGGGGAACTGTCATCAACAGGACTTGTCAGAGGCTACAAAATATGTGTCGCTTTGGGCTACAAAGGATGCCACACGGATCTCCGAAACTAAGATCTTCTAGGTGCTCATGGAGGTGAGCGTCCGGATGTGGATTAAGAGGAGGCTGCACCTATCCCCCATAGTGTACAACAGTGTACGGAGCTTTGCAGACTTCAAGGCGGATATGCACAATGTGTATATCAAGGCGCGTAAAGATCCGACACAGAACTGGACTAAGCTTCCCTTCATCTCAATTGATGATGCCATATTATCCATGCTCGAATCATGGCCTCCCGAGTGGCGTGCCTCGAATCTGGTAGAGTAGGATCGAACAACGACATAAAAGAAAAAGGATGCCACCAAGTTGCGTATCAACCAGTTGGCCCAACAGAAGCGCAATGAACAGTTGGCCGCGGAGGTAAGAGCTGCCCACGAGGTAGCGAAGGTAGCCATAGAGCAGGCCAAGGCCGCCGGCAAAGCAACAACAACACAGGCAACAGTGGCCACCACAACGCAGGGGGAAGAGGGCCCGAACTTATCCACAGGACAAGGAGCAGAGGACACAACAGAAGGTGCGGACCCGAGCACAACATCTACACAGCTGAAATGGCCGCGCGTTACGGAAAGATCAGGCTCACAAAAGAAGGCCATGGCTTCCAAACTGGACATCGATCCAATTACATTAACAGAGGGTGACCTCTATGACATTGGTGACACAGTTTGCGAGTTTACTCGGGAAGCACTCCAAGAAGTGATGACGGAGCAACAGAATGTGTTGGGGTCCCTAAGGGCACAACTGCAGGAAATTCAGGTGTGGGCCCCACAAGAACGAACAGTAGCCATCTACGGCGCCACAGGTACATCAGCAGTGGAGCAGCTGCTACGCGCAAAAATGGCCAACACCATAGTGCTGCTAGAAGGAGAGCTAACAACAGAGAGCGAGGAGGACAGAGCCGCAGTGTGCAGGATCAAGGGACTTGGCCTAAATTTGGTTGCCCTTCCACGGGACACATTGTACCAGTTGGAAGACGACATAACAACAGAGCTATGCGCCCGAGAAGGTCGTGCAATCCACGTATTGACTGAGAAAAAGATCAACATAGAACAGCTCATCCTGTAGCGTGACAAGCTAGTGTCACAGAATTGGCAGATCGCGCAAACAGTGGATGAAGCGTGCCGACGCGTTCTAGAGTTATCCATCACCACAAACCTACCAACTGAGATGCGGATCCACTGTCTAGCAAGTGGAGTCTGAAGCACACGTGAGGAAGCAACATGAGTGCAGCTGGAGCTGAACCTACAAATTGTTGAGCTGCAGATGAAGGTACAACCTTCCACTCCTTCGAAAGTCAAAGAATAGAGTGTTAGTGCGATTCAGATAGTATTGGCAAAAATTGGAAGGGCGGTGTAGGACTGCACTGGTACGTTGGACCAGGAGGACCCCAACATACAACGCCTGGAAATAGAGGTGCACGAACTGCAGGTATTAGGGGAACGGCGCAGACAATCATCCTCACCCAACAACTGGCTAAGATGCAGCACGCGAGGGCGCTGAAGGAGCAGGTGGATGCTACAAGATAGAAAGAGGCCCTTCTCAAAGCACGTGTCCAACCTTGGATTGATGAGGCCTTCACCATTACAGCCGAGATTGAGGGCAAGCTTGCGCAGATGTAGGGACTATATGCGCTAAGGCAGATAATGGAGCCTCATAAGAAAGCAACATAAGAGCTCATGCAGCAGGTCCAGCAAATAGTAGAACAATGCGCCACGGCCCTCCGGGCAGTACAGGCACAGTTGGAGGGGCTTTGTGCCAAGATCACCGCACCAGTAAGGTGACTCGGGATGAGTCACGATTGTTGTGTTGGGGGCCTGTTGGGCATGGAATACCCCCACAACAGGTTTTGGGGCTCAAAGCCCAAGTTTTGGTCAAAGGTTTTGTAAGACTCCGCGAATTGCGGGTGCGAAGCGCAAAGTAGAGGTTAAGTCATAGGACTGTTTGCCCTAAAGTAATGTAATGAAATGTAAAGTCATGTTGGCTTACCCATGGTCTGCAGACCATGGGATTGTATAAATAGAGCGAGGCTCTAAGTTGTGAAGATAGTTGATGATAGAGAAAGTAGCGAAGGAACGATTCGAGTTTAGAGTAGGATTCTAAGTGTATTGGGTCGTAGTATTAGGAAGAGGCTCTGCAGCTGAGTGCGCAGAGGCCTAGTAGAGTCTGTAGCTGAGTGCGCGGACCCCTGCAGCGGAGTGCACAGGGCGGTGTCGAGTTTGTAAGTGAGATTGAAGATTAATAAAAGAGAAGTTAATTCCTATTTCTGTGTACTTGCTGTGCATTATCTTCTTTATGTTTGTATTGGTTTATGTATCGCGTGCTCTGATATGATTGTTGAATGTGTTGTAATGACGATAAATCTTACACACACACGTTTAGTAATTGGTTAAAGTGACTTGGGTATTATACGGGTCGCGCCCCGAGTAGGGCTGCGCGAACACTGCCCCGCAGGTTGCGAAGGGATTGCAAGTGCGTGTAGCGACAAGTCAGACCGCAGACATCCCTAAGCCCATCAGACATCCCAAGGGTGTGGAAACCTGGTACTAGCACCCTCCCATACTACTTCAGATGAGACCTTAGTCCGTGCTCCACGCACTGTTGCTGAAAGGGACAGTAGTACCAAGATTTGCTTGGCTAAATCACTTCTAAACCTAGGTCAGGCCCATACAAGCCAACAATGACCAACACAGAGGTAGATAGAAGCAGGGCCACAAATCCATCTGGAGACATACAAGATCCATCCACATCATTGACTTAGATTTTGGAAAGGAAACTAAGTGTGGAAGTTTCTTCATTCAGTAAACCTGCTGGCAAAGACCAAGACATAATGGATAGGTATAAATACATTAAAATGAGAAATGAGAAGCTCAAAGCTCAGACATATGCAAAAAATCTGAAACTCACTCGCACAAATCAAACAAGACTGATGTCAGCTTTTGACATCAAGGAGGGAAAACTGCAAATCTCCTTTATCAAACCTACAACACAGCAGCCCAAGACATCACCAGCTTTCAAGAGGGTTGACTTTCAAGTATTGGAAAGGGATATTCATCCCATCGACCAGATAGAACTGCATAAACATGCTGGAGAGATGATATACTCCACCCTTACAGGGAAAGCCATAGCTACCCATCATCTACAAAACTCATTGAATAATATCTCGGCACAATTTTAGTTGGAGAGGGCCTCCTCACAGGCCAAGGATACCAGGATTAAGTCTTTGGAAGACTTGGTTATTGAGTTGGGACATGATCCAAAATATGTTAAAGCTGCAGAGCATCTCATAAAGAAGAAAAATGATGATATTTATGCACTTAAGAAGCAATTAAAAATACCCCCACTACAACATCCCTAGACACAGGAGGTCTTAGAAAGCCAAACTAGGCACAAGGAGTTGATGGATTTGGTCCTACAACTCAATTATCAACTAAGGGAGACAAAGAAAGAATTGGACAACTTAATCCAATTAAAAAAACTAACATTGCCACAACTTCTACAAATGTCATTCCTACAGTATCTACAACAGTCCCTTCCACATTGTTAGCTTCATTAGCACCTGTAGCTCCACCTACCACATCATTGCCAATTACAACAGAGTCTACAACAACATGTGCATCAGGAGAAAAATCAGTGGAGTTAGTTAGAGCCATGGAAGAAATGTCTATTCAGGCTACATAAATGAACAAACTAAAGGAAAAGGTGGAAAGTTTAGAAACTGACTACAAACTTGCCCAAATTATGCAAAGGAAGAAGCAGAAAAGGCCAATAGAATGAGTGAAAGAGTGAAAGATATGGAGAAAGAATTAACATTGGAAAAACCTCTTGGGCAAGCCAAAGAACCGTTATGGACCAATATCATTGACTCTGTCAATGATATTTGGCCATCTATTAAAGTTATTTTTGAGCAGACAAAATTGATAAAGATAGCTACAGAGGCTATCCAAAAAGTCAAGGAGGAATTGGGAGACATGCCTGAGGATGCCAATAGACTCATCCACTTCCTTAACAATAAAAACATGTATGAGCTTCATGAACTGGATATAGAATACAGGGATGAAACCATTTTGGAAATAAGGAAGTTCCTTTCCAAGATAAACTTAATGCTAAACTTAGAAGAAAAGTGCTAGAACATGCAGGTATCCATTGATAGATTCATGGCTAAATTCCAAATTTTGAGGGAGAAAGGATTGCCCATTCCATTGGTCATTAATGAAAAACTTATGACACAAGAGGAATATGATAGAAGACTCAGGAAGTTGGCTAAAGAACAAGCTAGCACTTTAGGAATAAAAGCACTGCCAACATGCAAAGTTTTGTATAATACATTTGAGAACTTGTTTTTCCTCCAGCATGAGGTAAAACACTTGTTCATCACCAAGCCCAATTTTTCCAAATATACCGAGGCTGATGAGATATATAGGCGGATGATGAATGCCAAATTACCTGATGCAGAATGGTGGGAAAAAATGACTGATTTACTGTGAGAAATTTATAGTAAAAAGGTTACTGCACAGTAAAAGTAGAACAACTAGGTAAACAGATGAAAACAGATCAGCATGGTTAAAGAGTATCAGTTGCAAAGAGTATCAGGTGGAAGTTAAAAGTTAAAGAATATTCCATCGTAAAATACCACAACTGTAAGCCAACATAAAGTCTTTAATCCAACCATAAAAGCCAACAAAACCACAATAAAGGGGACATCATGAAACAGTGCAATAGCTGTTTCTATCTTCTTGCAAGAAGATATTTTGTATTTTCTAGATTAAATCTCAAGTTTGTTTTGAGATATTTTGTAATAATTTAT
This sequence comes from Pinus tabuliformis, assembly GCA_031772625.1. Taxonomy (NCBI): domain Eukaryota; kingdom Viridiplantae; phylum Streptophyta; class Pinopsida; order Pinales; family Pinaceae; genus Pinus; species Pinus tabuliformis. The sequence continues at coordinate 876,285,073 of CM062812.1, forward strand.
GTATACATACTTCATAATTCAAAGTATGTAGGGTGGATTATTAGACATTTCTATAGAATTTTTTATCAAAAGACTGTAATGCTATTGTATCACTGACTGGACCAGCAAGCTGGATTAATGAATAAAGACAAGATATTTCACAGGATTCATGTGTAGAGCGAAGTGCAGACAAGTATTTTCTCTCGTTGTTGTTATCTTTCTTAAAAGTTTTTCACAATATTTAATGTGTTTCTATATCTAAATGCTATAATATGGAATGATATCTCAGAATTTGCTTCATTGCACTCTGTTTTAACTATTATTCATTTAAATGTTTTCTACCGATTGACTAAGTTAAGGAATTCTTGATTGCTCCTTAGTTTAGGTTGTCTCTCCATAATTCATGGCAAAGGATTCTTAGTTGCCCTTTGTTTCCAATTATTCTATGTTCCTCGTTTTAATCCCAGTATGAGAATTCTCAATTGCTCTCTCACCCTGGTTAAGACCTTTTCACCCATCTGGCCCAAAGACTTGCACTGCACTCTGCTAGATTTCCCTTTGAACACTTCCTTTAGTGAATTAATTCTAGTTTTTCTACCCTTCCGCTGACTCCGTAGCCCAATGGTCCAAAGACATCATTCCATCCACCTGTTTTAAGGATCCCACCATCCAATCTTTAATACAAATAAAAAACCCCATGAACATTGAGAACTAGCCTAAAAATCCCAGCAAACAAAGCTAAATCATACAGAGAGAGTCCTCTCTGAGCATACGTTGGCTAGAGCCTATGCCAAAAAGTTAGTTTGTGGTTACCTCGGTCATTTTCTTTCTTCTAATAACTTCTAAAGAAAATTCTGAGTGATAACATAGTGGCGACCATACTGGGGACATCGAATCCTCCATCCTAATAAAGCTTTAATAAAATCCTAAATCTTCATTCTAAGCCTCCTAAAGTCATTTTTTATAAGTTATATTGAAAAATATTACAAAAACAATTAAAAAATTTGAAAATCTGCCTTCCAGGAAGACTCATTTTACTAGGGCTAATCCAGATCCCAACCCTGCCGAAGTACTTGATAATCCTAACCTAATTTCAAGAAAATCCAAAAAGAAGAAGGTTCTGTTAGCCAGATACCATTAGTTAAAGTTAGTTCATGTCTTGATGAGTGGTTATTTTTAGAAGAACTTCCCTTTGATGTGTCATTTTATCTTTCTTTATTTAGAACAAAATCTGAAAGTGCACTGAGTGAAACTGTTCTAGATCCTAAATTCATTGCAAACCTTGAAGTTCAACAAGCCAACAAATCAATTGATGAATACATTCTGAAATAGCCACAATCATCTATTAATACTGCCACAATCCCTGAGATATTTGAACAAGTGTCCATTACTTTGAGTTCACCATTGTTTCCTTCAACTTCATCAATAATACCTTCTGAAGCCCATTCTTCACCACCATTTATACCTACTCTCACTAACCAACCCATCATCACCCATTCATCACCTACTAGCCCTGGTTCTTCATCCACTACTGCATCATCTCCGAGTACCTTAACCCCACATCTTAGCCCCTCCTAGCTTACAACCATGGAAAATAGATATGCTCCTCTTGTTTTACCTGCCCAAATTGGTGCTATGCTAGCAGACTACCAAAGTAAAATTGTTCAATTTGATGGCACAGGACATTACAGTGCACAAAAACATGTCAACAAGATAACATATTACTTTGAGTTGCATGAGATTGACAGAGATAATGTTCAAATGAGACTATTTGCATAGACTTTGGTTGGTGATGTTAGGAAATGGTTTAGAGCATTTCCTGTTAATAGTATTGATAGTTAAGAAGTATTTCACCAGCAATTTTTGAACAGATGGGAAAAGAAAAATAATCCCCAACAAATCCTTTCAGAATATGAGAATATTAGAAGGGGACCTAATACGACTGTTCAATATTACTGCACTAGATTCAATAGTATATATAACGCCATCGCAGTTAATCTTAGACCCCCACCTGACTTAGAATTAATAAAATTCCCTAATGGTTTTGACACAGATATGGCATACCAACTTAGGGAAAGAAACCCCCCAACATTAGAAGAAATGCAAAGTGTAGATTTTAGTGTTGAAGCTGATTTACTGGCCAAGAGGGCTAGAGTTAGAAATGGAAGAAGAGGAACTACAAAGGATGAAGCTTCACCCTCTGACATTAAAGTAGATAGTTTAGTCAAAAGTATGGAAATACCAATGGATAGAATAGGTAATATGGAGACGAAACTCAATGGCATAACCAACAAACACCTCCAGTGAGAAACCCAAATTTTAGAAAAAACCAGAGCATTGGGAAAAATGGACTGGATCAGAACATTAGGCCTCCTTTTTAAGAAAATTATGTAGATACATCCCAGCCAGAAGATCCAGAACAAGATACACAGATTAACCTAATGGGATTAAATGATGAGGACACTGTTTTTCTAACCCAAGATGAGCAGGAACTACATATGCTGCAGTGATTACAAATCCAATCTGGAGAGTCATTTGATTAGAAACAAGGGTATGATTCTGCCATTTTTGAAGTACATAAAGAGTATAATCTAAGAAGAAAAAAGAATGTTGATGTCCCTGACTAAGCCAAGAAAACAGTACAAAGTCATCCCAAGAAAATAAAAGAAGCCCTTGTTTCAAAGATCCTCCAAATTCTCCCTAGGCAGAACCCAAATCCTTCTGGTCCCACCATTGTCGATATAACTGCCGATCAACCTTTTGCTGATCAACCATCCACTTAAATTCCACCTAAGGAACCAGTGGACCAATCTCAAAACATCATATTTGAAAATCCATCTAAGGACATTCCCAAGAGAGGAAAAGAAGACCAGCCCACTCAAGTCCCTACTGCAAAAATTCAAAACCTTCAAATAGACAAAGCCTCTTTGCCATTCAATATGGGAGCAGAGATAGCCAAGTTAAAGATTTCACTTCCCTTAATAGAACTAATCAAGAATGAAACTTACAAATCACAGATAAACTAGACTTTGACCAATGCTAAAAATGAGGATTCTGTCAACTTGTTTGATGACCAACCGGAACTCATATTTGGCCCCAATGTTAATGGAAAACCATTAAAAGGAGGAGTCCCAACTTTTTACATCAGCCTTAGTATCCATGATAAGATTCTACACAATGCAATGTTGGATTTTGGGGCCTCCCACAACTTAATGCCCAAATCAGTGATGGAGAAACTAAACCTAGACATTACAAGGCCTTATAAAGATTTATTCTCATTTGACACCAGTCAGGTAAAGTGTATAGGATTGATTAAAGTCCTGTGTTACTTTAGTTCAATATCTTGCCAAAAGCATCCGTATGGATATTGTAGTTGTTGACATCCCATCGAAGTACGACACGCTGTTATCTAGATCATGGGGAGCCAAACTTCAGGGATCCTTACAACTAGATATGTCATATGCAACAATCTTTGTTTTTGGACAACCTAAGAAACTACCGAGAAACCTTAATGAAATATATGGTCAGTAGCCATGATCGGCCTCAAAACTTTCCCATCTACTCCATACACTCAAATATCGATTCCTTTATCCTGTACAATGCTGATCAAACACTTGAATAAATTCCAGACAATATTAATATAGAACCAAAATAAATTGTAGTTTCTACACAAAATGAAACTAACGAAACTTTAGAACTTTTCAATAAACAAGATGATCAAACCGCTATAAATGATGAAAGGTTTGTTGCACCAAATAGTGAAAATTATGAGCATGAGATATTATGGCATCTAGAATTTGATGGGTCAGTCAATAAGTTTGGAGCAAGAGCAGGAGTGTGGATATATAATTTGGTAAATAATGACTCAAAGGGCCATGCATATAGATTGCATTTTAAATGTATTAATAATATGGCCGAGTATGAAGCATTAATTTTAGGTCTTAAGTTATTCAGAAATCTAGGAGCTAAAAGAGTTTCTGTCATGGGAGACTCTAAACTAATTATAAAACAAATAGATGTTATATATATGACAAAGGACCCTATATTAAGTTGTTATAGAGGAACTATTGTAGAAATACATAATACCTCCCAGAAGCGAAGCTTGCAGTAATCCCTAGAAAACAAAATATGAAAGCTCATAGTTTAGCAATGTTTGCCAGCACCTGCAAACCCTTCCAACCTAACCATCAGTACACTACTGAAGTTAGGCACAAACCTTCAATTCCAGATAATTTGAGGGTCTGGCAAATATTTTTCGACGATAAACAGATAAATAAATTTTTAATTTTAGAAGAAGAGTTTGTAAATAACAATATAGATACTGATACATCAATAGATCTTGACACCAAGAGTGAAATAAAAATAAATGAGATAGAAGGTGAAGAGATAGATAGATTTAACCCTACTAAATTTACCAAGATAGATGTAGATAACTAAGAGAAAGTTGAGATTGATGAAATAATCAGTGAAGAAACCGAAGTAATTAATCTCAAAGATAATTTCTTACCTAAGGGATTAACCCCTCTGGAAGATTTATTTGATTCAAATGATGTTCCTAGGAAACCTAAAATGGAACCTTTGAATTCTGATATAGAGGAATGTAATATAGGCACCGATGAAAATCCTAAATCGGTCAAACTTTCAAAATCATTACCCCCAACTGAAAAAGTAATATACATGGAGTTGTTGAAAGAGTTTCAAGATGTCTTTGCTTGGAGTTATGAGGACCTCAAATCCTATGACACCGACATCATCCAACACACAATTCCAATTAAAGAAAATCAAAAGCCTTTCAGAAAAAAAAATTTAGAAGGATTAATCTTGTCTTATTACCTTCAATTGAAAAAGAAATTTAGAGAATGTATGATGCCAAAATAATTGCACCAATCAGATTTTCTGATTGGGTCTCAAACTTAGTGCCAAATGGAAAGAAAACTAGCGAAATTAGACTCTGTGTGGATCTTAGAAACCTCAACAAAGTGTCACTAAAAGACAATTACCCTCTCCCCAAAATGGACCACATTCTACAGAGAGTAGTTGCATCAACCAAAATCTCATTGTTGGATGGGTTCTCTGGTTATAATCAAATCTTGGTTCATCTTGATGACCAACCCAAAACTGCCTTTATTACTCCTTGGGGCACATTTATGTATGCCGAGCTAATGAATGCAGGAGCCACTTTCCAGAGGGCTATGGACATAGCCTTTGCAAAATAAATTCAGGGTTTCCTCGTGAAATATCTAGATGATATTACTGTATTTTCAAAATCTGACAGTCAACACTTGGATCATCTAAGATAAGCTTTAATTAAATGCAGGATTTGGAATCTCCTTGAACCCCTAGAAGTCTTTGTTTGGGTTAGAAGAAGGAAAGTTTTTAGGTCACATAATTTCAAAATATTGTATAAGAATAGACCTTGCGAGAATAGAAACCATCTTGCAAATATAACACCCTAGGAACATCAGAGAGTTACAAGATATTTTAGGAAAAATTAATTTTATTAGAAGATTTATATCTAATTTGGAAGAACTAATTAGATCACTAAACAATATGCTAAAAAAATATTCGACCATAAAATGCACTGTTGAGGCTAAAAAATCCTTTTAAGACATTAAACTAGACTTAACTAAAACACCTATGTTAATCAGTCGTAAATTTGACAGAGATTTCATCTTGTTTTCCTTTGCTTCTAAGCACACAATAGTTGCAGTTGTTTTGCAGAAAAATGACCACGGCTATGAACAACCCCTTGCTTTCTTTAGCGAAGCCTTGAGATGCCCCCTTGAAATACAATATAATGGAAAAACAAGCATTGGCTTTAGTCAAAGTCATCAAGAACTTTAGGTTATACATCTTATATTCTCATATAGTAGTCTACGTTCCTAATTTAGTAGTCAAAGACATCCTAACCTAGGATAGTCCTGATGGAAAGAGGGGAAAGTGGATTGTTACTATTTTTAGAGTATGATATAGAAATAAAACCTACTAAGTTAATCAAGGGTGAAGGTTTAGCCAATATCATGGCTGAATCGAACTATCAGTCCTTGGATATAAACTTTATTGCAGGAATAGATAATCAAGAGGAGATGGCGACTCCACTAATGAGACAGGCCTTTATTGAATCATGTTGGTATGTTGATATTATTTATGTTTTACAGAACTTACAAGCTCCTCCTGAATTATCTACGACTAAAAGCAGGTTTTTAAAGATGAAATCCTTGAAATTTTGTATATCAGACAATGCTTTGTTTTGGAGAGATCATGAAGGTATTCTTCTTAATTGCTTATTAAAAGATGAATCTAACAAATTTTTCCAAGAGTTTCATGCAGGTGACTATGGAGGACACCTTTACTGGAAGACCACTACAAATAAAATCCTTAGAGCTGGTTTCTACTGGCCTATCTTGTTTGTTAATGTCAAAAAATATGTGACTTCTTGTCACAAATGTCAAATTTTTGAGGGGAAGAAAAAGCTCTTACATTTACCCTTCAATCCAATCTTTGCTGAAATACCTTTTCAACAATGGGGTTTAGACTTCATTGGGGAAATTCACCCACCCTCCTCTGCCCAACACAAATGGATCCTCATAGCCACAGACTAATTCACAAAACGGATAGAGGCCATACCTAGAAGGAAAGCCACAAATATTGTTATCATAACCTTCCTTGAAACCAATATTCTATCAAGATTTGGATGTCCAACTAAGCTCATTACTGATAATGCAACAGCCTTTAAATCCAAAAGAATGATAGATTTCTGCAATAAGTATCATATCACCCTAGGCCATTCTACTGCATATTGCCCTCAAGGAAATGGACTGGCAAAATCCTCAAACAAAAGCCTGGTAAACATCATCAAGAAGTTACTAGAGGACAATAAGAAAACTTGGAATAAAAATCTAGTCAATGCCTTATGGGGAGACATATTTGACTACTAAGAAACCAATTGGCACTTCTCCCTATCAATTAGTCTATGGGATGGAAGTTGTTTTTCCATCTTCCTTGGGAATACCAGTAATGAAGATACTTCAAGAATTGCAGGTTGAGCCAAATAATATCCAAAGAAGAATCAATCAAACTATTCATCTTCAACAAACCAGAGAAGAGGTTTACATTAGGTCTCAAGTTGTGCAGGAAAGGATTAAAAAGGTTTTTGATAATAGAAATAAGCCTGGAGATTTCTATCTTGGTAACAAGGTACTCAGGTGGGATTCAAGGAGGGAAGACAAAGGTAAGCATGAGAAATTTGATTTCTTATGGAAAGGTCCCCATGTCATCTATGCTTACAGAGGAAACAATGCTTTCTTCTTAAGAGAAATTGATGGTACAGAAGCAGAAGATGGGCTTGTGAATGGTCGAATGCTAAAACACTACTTTGATCCTAGCTACTAATATTCATTTCCCATTTGTACATATTCTATTTTCAAAAGTCTATTTTGGATTGGATGGTGATTTTTGAAGTTGAACCCTGAAGAGAAGGCCTTAAGCTTTGAAAGATTCACTATCATAAGTGTCAATAATGCACATGCATAGAGGAACGCTTTGCAAGGTAACATCAATGACAATTCAAAGGCCACTAATCTTTAAAGTTCTTGACATTTCACTAGAAAATGTCATCTCCAAGGGGAGCCACTGTTAGGTTCCTATACCAATAGGAGTCATAATTTTAATGACTAAGGTTAAGCCTTGTACTATTGTACATATCTTTTCTTTCTGAAAATGTTTTCCTAAAGAGGGTATGGCCTAAAAGAAAAATCAAAGGACAATAAGAATAAGAAAAGGTCAAAAAATGAAAATATATGAACCCTAAAAAACAAAAAGAAACCATGAAAGTGTGCAAGTCAAAATTCCACTACTATTTACTTTTATGTATAATAATGATTGTGTGTAGCTTGTTATTCATGCCAAAACCCATGGTAGTCAAATTGTTTAAACTTGGTTATTCCATGCTTTGAATTTTATGTTTATAGTTAGAGAATAAAATCTGACCAAACAATTTAATATTGGCAGATCATTAGATTGGTAAAGAAAATAAAAGGAGCTCATCAGTTTAATCTTAGCCGTTGGATGATATAAGGTTAGAATGAGATAGTTGACTTTGTAATAAAATGATTGATAAGGGTTTTCTACCCTAAATGCACCCAAATAAAATGAAAAAAAATGGTAGGGTAAGTAAATGGGTAAGTAGAAGAGAGGTTATAGAAATATCAAGTGATTACACAAAAATCACTTATGTCATGTTTAAATGCATCTTTCAAATGTGCATAAGCAGTAAACAAAGCAAGGACAATGGTTTAAAACTTGGTTGATTTAACATCCCCTTAGTCATTTCACCCTCTACTTACTAATTTCCCATTCTAAGTACTTAAATCCTTTAAGTCAAAGAGGCTCAGAGCATTTCTCTGACTTTTGGAGGGATTGGACCATTGACTTAATGACTTATGGACACAAATGCTAGAATCCCTTTCATGAAAATTCATCTCCCTTCGTTTCCCTAATAAAACCTCATTTTCCTAAGGTTAAACACCATTTGCCTATGAAAAGTAAAAATCCTATGATTAAATCCCTTTTCACTCAAAAACCCACAAAAAACACTTTATCCCAAGTATAAAGCGAAATGCGCACAAATGTTATGTTTTACCTTTTTACTTAGGAAAAATCCACTCCGCTCATTAGATTTCATGTTAATTTATAATTTTATTATATAATTCCCCCATATCCCTTTTCCCGTATATTAACTAAATCCCTATGTAAATACCCCCAACTCTTAGTTTTACTAAAAACTATACGTTTACCTTTTATCCTGGCAAAACATATAAATCCCCTCATTAACCCTAAATAATCACAAAGCACTTGTGACTAAAACATCAAGCCTGCCTTAAAGCCTACGCACATTTCATCCATGCTATTCCCTCACCTGACCACCGTCTGATGATTTGCGCCCAAATCCTATGGTCCGTAGCCATATTGGGCTCACTCGATGCTCGACCTTTACCCAAAGAGTTAAACCCCGCTATTAAGCTTTGCCTGATCATTTTTAAACCTATGATTAAACCTTAAATAAACCCATACTGCCAAATTTTAAAGTGTTGGGCCCCACCCTAAACCCAAGATTTATAACCTGCACATTTCCCTTACTCGATTGCCATCCGATCAACATCCGCTTCATCTAATGCTCCACAACCATATCGGCTATATGGCCTATCACCGATATTTATCCACTCGATAAAGCAGTTTTCCACAAACCTCTTACTGCTACGTGTCAAACACTGCATCGCATCGGGTGACCCCTCCCAAATACCATCCGTGCCACAAAAGCGATGCGACGGCCCTCCAATACCGCTTAACCAAAAAACTGCCAACTTTTCATTCGTAAATGAACCTGACAAAATAAATTGTTTTTCTATAAAACGCTGAAAAGCCCTCTTTTCGCCCTTTTCAGTGATTTTGTCTGTAAAATTGTGAAAAACTTTATGACTCCTGCAAACGCCGAATTGACCAATAGACCTCCAAATTCGCCCCAAAAGACGATGCAGACAACTCAAATGACCTCCCAGTCCATGCCAGAATCGTACAAACCTCTGCAGCTACCGTGAACCATCAACTTGAAGCCAATTCACCCAATTCTAGGTATTTCACCATAGAATACCACTCCCTGTTCACATTTGGAAACATTCGGCCTGTTAAGTATTTTCATTAAGTCAAATTAATTGAAAATTACCTTAAATTTAAAAACACCTGTAGCCAAAACCCTTTGAAAGTTCCCAATTTCCATTCAAAACCTCTAGTGCCTAATTCAAATCCACAAGAACTGAATAATGGCTACCACCCCTGTCTCCATGGATGTCAGACCTATGACAACTCCACATTTGGACCTCGACCACCTTCCCCTGGTTGACAAGGATTTCCTAATAAAAGATACCAGTGCATCAGAGCTCCTGCTCAAAATTCATTGCTTGAGCAAGGACAACTACTTGAACCATTCAGATGACATTGGCCTTTGGGAGTCCAATTTACCCAGATATCAGTTCTCCCAAGTACATGTCTTCCCAGAAATTGTTCGCATGTGCCATGCATGTTACGTCCCTAGCCATAGAACTATCATGTCTCATGACCAAAAGGTTTTGTTTACCATCACAGCTGAATCCATAAATGAAATGTTGCATTTTCAACCAAGACCCAATCTAACCCCACTCTCAATTAGGGATCTGATATACTAATACACCAAGTTAAATCCATCTAGATTGGCCCAGGGACTCCAAACTTTCATTGTAGAAGAAAAACACCTTCCTAAATATCCCCCTCCATATATGTCAACTATTTTCTCTACAAGGGGCAAGCATATTGTGACCATGATGTCATGTATTTTGGGCTATACTACCAGTGAATACATTGATGAGCTTATACTTGCCTTCATGTCCATTTATACCCCAGGACAACCTCCTGTTGTTTTGTACAATTATGCTGAGTTTATAGCTGATAGGATGCATGAGCAGTTTACTAGAATGAGTAATGAAAGAGTGTTTAAATACTCATATGTCCTCTATCATATTGTTAGGTCCCTATAATACTAGTGATTCCCCCATTTCTATTGTAGTTGTATCCCTTATTAATATTGTTTTGCCCCTATTGTCCCCATATTGTTATTATTGTTCCCCATAGAATCCCTCTATTGTTATTTTTGTGCCTTTATATTATTATTGTTAAGTCGGCTTGGTTATATTGTGACCCCTTAGACTCCTATATATAGAAAGGAGGTTTAGTCATTTGTATCATCCAAGAATTGTTCATTTGTGTGATGTAAAGGAGGTTGCCCCCTTGAAGAGGTTGAATTTTAAGGCGTTGATCCATTTTTTCTATCATTTTGTGAGATGGTTTCATAACATTTGGTATCAGAGCTTTGGATTCTAGGGTTTCGTTGCTCCAAACAGGTTTTCGTGGAATTTGCACTATAACTTTCTTTCTTCCTTTCTTTTTTTTTTTGGTAATCTGTGACGTTTTAGATGCTAAAAGAAAAACCCATTTGGGCTGTAATCATTTTGAACCTCAGGTCTGAATTTCAGAGCTTTTTGCACTATATTTGCGGAGATATGATCTGAGGAAGTTGGCCTTTTTGTAGACTCTCAAATTACATTTCAAACAGGTAACCTAGGGAAAATCCTAATAACTATTTTTTGAGAATCAGATTAAAATTTCGTAAAAAGCTACAGAAAGAGGACGGACTGTAGTTTCCTATGTATATTTTGTAGATCCAAAGGTCAAAGCAGTGACATGTGGCACTTCATACAAGTTTGCTCTTCTGAGAAGGTATATAATTAGGTCATCTTCGGAGATTGTGCATAACTCTTTCTTGGAGAATCTAAATTTGATCAAATTGGTGGCATTGCAAAGAGAACACAGAGGGCTACTACAGGTCACAATTTCAGAACTGGATGATCCGAAATTATAGAGATACATCAGATTCAATATCGAGCTCCTACAAAGTGAAAAAAAGTGTGTAGTTTTTTTTTAAATTTTTGCATAAGCTTGGTTTGAAAAATTAGTTTGAAGGAATTCACAGTGCATAGTAAAGCATTATTATCGGTAATTGATGCCCGGAGGAAAGAAAATGAAAACACCTAGTAGGCAACCTGAAAGCTCTAGCATGACTCATGAAGAAGAGGAAGAAATGCAACATGATATATCAAAATTACGAGACCAAGTGCAACAAATGTCAATCGCACAAAAAGAAATAGAATCTAAGATGGATGGTTTAAAGAAAGATGTAGAAGCTAAGATGAATGATGTGGAAGCTAAGGTGGACGATTTGAAGAGAGATTTAAAGACAAGCATGGAAGATTTGAAGACAAATTTGACAAAGTTTCTACAAGAAATGCTTACTAATAGTGAAAGGGTAGTAAAGGAAACTCATGATGAGAACAAAATAAATGTTAATCATGATTTCATGGACTTTAACGTTGGAACGAAGAACTACCATATTCCAAAAATTGATATGAGGAAGTTTGATGGCAAGGATCCCGCAACATGGATACTATAGATGGAGTAATTTTTTGATCTCCATAATGTGCAAAATACATAAAAGGTACGTATTGCAACTTTATATTTGAAACCAAATCAGTTTGTATGGTATCGATGGCTTTGCTCTCGTAAACAAATTTTTACTTGAACAATTTTTACAGAAGAAATGATAGCACATTATGAGGATACAAAAAACAACACCTTTTTTAGCCAATTGATAAGTCTCAAACAAAAGGCTCAATCATGGAGCACATTGAGGACTTCCAAAAATTGAACATAAGGGTAAAAGCTATTCTAGAGGAGCATAGGATTGATGTGTTCATAGGGACTTTAAAGGATAATATCCAACATGAGGTTCGCCTTTGGGAACCTAATTCATTGGAGAATGCATTCAGGTTAGCAAGAAAAATGGAAAGCAAAATTATGGCACCTAAGAAGCCTACCACTCACAACTATAAAGATGTAAGTGTTGTTACCCCTAGCCTTCCACAACTTATAAGGTTGACACCACAAAAATTGGAAGAAAAAAGAGCAAAAGGGCTTTGTTACAGTTGTGATAGAAAATACACTAAAGGTCATAAGTGTGCTGAGATGAAATTATTCTACATAGATTGTGAAGAGGAGGAAAAAAAGGAACAAGAAATGTCAAAAGAAGAGTATATACTCCAGGAACAAACCCTAGATAAAGAAGTAATGAATCCGACCATATCTTGTAATGCATTGGCAGGAATTACCACTCCTCAAACTATCAAGATAGAAGGACATATCAAGAATAAAAAGGTAATAGTGTTGATTGATTCAGGGAGTACCCACAATTTTATTCATTGTAAGATAGCAAAAGAATTGAATTGCTTCCTATATCCAGCACCAGAGTGTGAAGTGATGGTTGTAAGTGGAGGAACCATAAATTGCTCTGGAAAGTGCCATAATATCAAGTTATCCATGGGAGAATATGTATTGAATAGCCCAATTCTTTCCATTCCAATGGGAGGTGCCGATGTTGTACTAGGAGTCCAATGGCTGCAATCCTTGGGTACAATAGCTTTTAATTTTCAAGAACTTTTCATGAAATTTTCTATGGAAGGAAAGGAAGTTGAATTAAGGGGTATTGCAAGGAAACCGGGAAAAATAATCAGCTCTAATGGTATGACAAAGCTTCTATAAAAGGAACAACGAGGTGTAATTGTACAGTTATGTTCGCTAGATATTTCCACATCCAAATCATCTATTTCTCCAGATCTCCAAAAAGTCTTGGACAATCATTCCAAGGTATTTGAGACTCCCAAAGGTCTCCCACTTATTCGTGATCATGGTCATGCTATTCATTTGATTCTAGGAAGTGTTCCTCCAAACATCGGGCCGTACAGATATCCCTATGCCCAAAAGAGTGAAATTGAACGTATGGTTGCAGAAATGTTAGAGGCTGGTATAATTCAACTTAGTCAAAGTTCTTTCTCTACTCCAATACTATTGGTGCACAAGAATGATGGATCATAGCGCACGTGTCCGGATTATAGGGATCTAACCAAGCTCACTATTAAAGATAAGTTTCCCATTCCTATCATTGATAAATTATTGGATGAATTGCATGGATCAATTTACTTCACCAAGTTGGATCTTCATTCAGAATATCATCAAATCAGAATGAAGACTGAAAACTTTTCGAAAACAACATTTAGAACTCATGAGGGTCATTATGAATTTTTGGTCATGCCTTTTGGCCTTACCAATGCACCTTCTACATTTCAAGGTTTGATGAATTCCATTTTCAAACCCACCCTTAGAAAATTTGTGTTAGTATTTTTTGATGATATACTAATCTACAACAAGTCTTGGAAGGATCATGTTGAACATGTTGACAGGGTGCTACAACTTTTGGAGGAGAAACAATTATATGCAAAATATCCAAATGTTTCTTTGGAGTACAAGAGGTGGAATATCTAGGTCATATTGTATCTCATGAAGGAGTTAAATTAGACCTTAGAAAAATTAAAGCCATTAAGGAATGGAAAATCCCCACATCCATAAAGCATCTATGAGGATTTCTCGGGTTGACAGTGTATTATCACAAGTTTGTTAAGAATTATGGGAGAATAGCAGCACCTCTAACAACATTATTGAAAAAAGATGCATTTTCATGGACTCCAGAAGCAACAAAGGCCTTCGAACATCTTAAAGAGGCAATGTGCCAAGCACAGGTCTTAGCTACGCCAGACTTCACAAAAACCTTTATTGTGGAATGTGATGCTTCAGGAAATGGAATTGGTGCTGTTTTAATGCAAGATGAAAAACCCATTGCTTTCGGAAGTCGTCCAAACAAGGGAAAGTATTTACACAAAGCTATTTATGAGAAGGAAATGTTGGCAATACTACATGCACTAAGAAATGACAACCCTACCTAATGGGAAGACACTTCAAGGTAAGAACAAATCATGATAGCCTTAAACACTTTTTAGAACAAAGATTATCCTCTGAAGAGCAACAAAAATGGGTCACAAAGATGTTGGGTTATGACTTTGAAATCATCTACAAAAAAGGGAAGAAAAAGTTGTGGCATATGCACTCTCAAAAAAGGATGAGGATGTGGAAGCATTTTCGTGCACCATTTCTATTATCCAACTAGATTGGATAAACGAAGCATGGGAGGAATGGAAGAATGACGAAGAAGTGTGGGAACTTATTCGAAAGTTACAACAAGATTCCAGTACATATGATACATTTAGCTGGAAAAATGATTCGTTGTGGCACAAGGATCGCTTATACCTCTTTAAGAATTCTCAACTCAAACAAAAGATTTTTATGGAATTTCACACTTCTCCCTTATGAGGGCACTCAGGATTTTTAAAAACTTACCACAGGGTTAAGAAGGAATTTTTTTGGGATGGCCTTAAATTAGATATTCAAAAGTTTGTGGCAGAATGTTTGGTTTTCCAACAAAATAAAGTTGAAACAATTAAGACCCCAGGTCTATTACAACCTTTATCCATTCCAAGACAACGTTGAGAGAAGGTTTCAATGGATTTTATCGCAGGTTTACCCAAGTTTGAGGGAAAGAGTGTCATCATGGTGGTAGTTGACAGACTTACCAAGTATGCACACTTTTGTTCATTATCACATCCATTTAAAGCCAGTGTAGTTTCTAATGCATTTATGGAAACAATTAAAAAGCTACATTGAAACCCAAAGATTATTGTAAGTGACAAAGATCCCGCTTTCACTAGAAATTTTTGGATAGAATTATTTTCTTGTCTTGATACTCAGTTAGCTCATACCTCATCTTATCATCCTCAATCCGATGGGCAAAATGATATAGTAAACAAATGTTTGGAAGAATATCTTCGTTGTTTTGTATATGATAAACAGACACAATGGGTTAAATGGTTGCCTCTGGCTGAATGGTGGTATAACACTTCCTTCCATATTGCAACAAAAATGACCTCATTTATGGCACTTTATGGATATCAACCACCATCCATCATATCATATTTAAGAGAAAATTATAAGGTTCAAGCAGTGGGACACCACATCGAGCATCAACAACAAGTTCTCCAACTCTTAAATGATAACCTCGTGTTGGCGCAGAATAGAATGAAACAACAGGCAGATCAACATTGCAGTGAAAAAAGTTTTGATGTAGGTGACTGGGTATTCCTACAGCTACAACCATATAAACAAATTTCCCTCAAGCAAGCTAAGAAGGATAATAAATTATCAGCAAAGTATTATGGTCTGTACAAGGTGTTGCAAAAGATTGGTACTATGGCATACAAATTGGAGCTTTCTGCAGCGTCTCGAGTGCACCCAGTTTTCCATGTTTCATGTTTAAAGAAGGTTATAGGCGACAAGCTCCCAGTTCAAACAATATTTCCAGAACTTGACGAGGAAGGAAAAATTATATTGGAACCGGAAGCAGTCACAGAAACAAGAACTCGACAGCTACGAAATCGATCAATTTCAGAGTATCTCATCAAGTGGAAGAACTTATCCGTTGAAGATTCCACATGAGAGGATGAGAATTTTATACAGAAGCATCTAGAACTATTCAAACTTTGAGGATAACACTTTTTTGAAGGAGAGGGGCATGTTATGTCCCTATAATACTAGTGATTCCCCCATTACTATTGTAGTTGTATCCCTTATTAATATTGTTATGCCCCTATTGTCCCCATATCGTTATTACTGTGCCCCATAGAATCCCTCTATTGTTTTTTTTTCCTTTATATTATTATTGTTAGGTCAGCTTGGTTATATTGTGACCCTTTAGACTGCTATATACAGAAAGGAGGTTTTGTCATTTGTATCATCAAAGAATTGTTCATTTGTGTAATGTAAAGGAGGTTTCCCCCTCGAAGAGGTTGGATTTTAAGGCGTTGATCTATCTTTTCTACCATTTTGTGAGCTGGTTTCATAACACATATGTTCTTGTATTACCAACCAAACATATTTCCTTTCACTCTCCAGAAGCTTGATACCAAAGGCCAGCCCAGGTCTGTCATTTTTTGGACCCCATTATTCCACAAATTTGGATCACCATACACTTATTCAGATTTTATAGACTCTTTTGTACATCCAGTCATGACTATGCTTACAGGAAATCCTCCACCTAGGATAAGTCCAGAGATAAAAAGGGTCCTCTAGCTATCCAAACAAACCAAAGTGGGAGATTGGTACATGTACCAAAACCACACAGAGATAAGGATCTATGGGTGCTAGCTTGCACCATATAAACTACCCAAATACCTCCCCATGAGGTTATTTTCTTTGGAGTATTATAGGCAAATAATGAACTCAGATGAAGTAAATTTTGTTTCAGCCAAGAAGAAAACCCAGTTTAGAGTCAAAAATCAATTGGGTCCTTTCATCTGTAATTCAAGAGAAGCAGGGGAGGAAGCAGATCGCATATTGCAAGAAATGAAATTCCAAAAGAGTTTCATATGGAGATATGACCCTCAAGGATTCTTAACTAGACTTAGGCAAAAGGTCAAATTGGGGCCTTACATTCATCACCCCATACCTGAGATAGAAGCATATGCCAATCAATCTGAGTGGTTGGAGAACACTCTTATAAACACAGATAATACAAAGGTAGACATTGAGAATACCTTGATTGATTTAGAGAGGCAACTTGATGAGAGCTCATTTCTGCAGGTACCTGGATAGCAAGAAGCCACCATGAGCACCCATCTTATCATGCGTACTCCCCAAAATGAAGAAATACATGCCAAGAGAAACAAAGAGGGAGCTTCTACTTCATTCATGGATACATCTAATCTGCAGTAGGAAACATGCCAAAGCAAGAGGCCAAGGCTAAATCTTGCCTCTGAACATGAAGATACAAAAGAATCAGCACATGTGACCAACACAGAGGTAGACAAAAGTAGGCCCACAAATCCATCTAGAGACATACAAGAGCCATCCACATCAGAGACTCAGATGTTGGAAAGGCAACTAAGTGTGGAAGTGTCTTCATTCATTAAACCTGCTGACAAAGACCAAGACATAAAGGATAGGTATAAAGACATTAAAATGAGAAATGAGAAGCTCAAAGCTCAGACATATGCACAATATCTGAAACTCACTCCCACAAATCAAACAAGACTGATGTCAGCTTTTGACATCAAGGAGGGAAAAATGCAAATGTCCTTTATCAAACCTACAACACAGCAGCCCAAGACATCACTAGACTTCAAGAGGGTTGAATTCGAAGTATTGGCAAGGGATATTCATCCCATCGACCAGATAGAACTGCATAAATAGGTTGGAGAGATGATATATTCCACCCTTACAGGGAAAGCCATAGCTGCCCATCAGCTACAAAACTGATTGAATAATATCTCGACACAATTTTAGTTGGAGAGAGCCTCCACAGAGGCCAAGGATACCAGGATTAAGTCTTTGGAAGACTTAGTTATTGCGTTGGGACATGATCCCAAAGATGTTAAAGCTACAAATAAGCTCATAAAGAAGAAAAACGATGATATTGCTGCACTTAAAAAGAAACTAAAAATACCCCCACTGCAACATCCCCAAACACAGGAGGTCATAGAAAGCCAAACCAGGCATGAGGAGTTGATGGATTTGGTCTTACAACTCATTGATCAACTAAGGGAGACAGAGAGAGAATTTGATAGCTTGATCCAATTAAAACAAACTGACATTGCCACAACTTCTACAAATGTCATCCCTACAGTATCTACAACAATCCCTTCCACACTCGTAGCTTCACTAGCACCTGTAGCTCCACCTGCCACATCAGTGCCAGTGACAATAGAGACTACAAAAATAGGAGCATCAGGAGAAAAATCAGTAGAGTTAGTTGGAGCCATGGATGAAATGTCTATTTATGCTACATAAATTAACAAATTAAAGGAAAAGGTGGCAAGTTTAGAAACTGGCTACAAACTTGTCCAAATTATGCAAAAGGAAGAAGCACAAAAGGCTAGTAGAATGAGTGAAAGAGTCAAAGCTATGGAGAAATACTTAACATTGGAAAAGCCCCTTGGGCAAGCCAAGGAATTGTTATGGGCAAATATCATTGACTCTGTCAATGATATTTGGCCATCTATTCAAGTTATTTTTGAGCAGACAAAATTGATAAAGATAGCTACAGAGGCAAACCAAAAATTCAAGGATGAATTGGGAGACATGCCTAAGGATGCCAATAGACTCAGCCACTTCCTTAACAACAAAAACATGTATGAGATTCATGCACTGGATATAGAAGACAAGACTGAAACCATTTTGGAAATAAGGAAGGTCCTTTCCAAGAGAAACTTAAAGCTAAACTTAGAAGAAAAGTGCCAAAACATGCAGGTAGCCATTGATAAGTTCATGGCTAAATTCCAAATTTTGAGGGAGAAAGGATTGCCCAGTCCATTGGTCATTAATGACAAACTTATGATACAACAAGACTATGATAGAAGACTTAGGTAGTTGGCTAAAGAACAAGCTAGCACTTCAGGAATAAAAGCACTGCCAACAGGGAAAGTTTTGTATAATACATTTGAGAACTTGTTTTTCCTCTAGCATGAGGTAAAACACTTGTTCATCACCAAGCCCAATTTTGACAAATATACCGAGGCTGTTGAGATATATAGGCAGATGATGAATGTCAAATTACTTGATGCAGAATGGTGGGAAAAAAGGACTGATTTACTGTGAGAAATTTACAGTAAAATGGTAACTGCACAGTAAAATTAGAACATTCAGGTAAACAGATGAAAACATGTCAGCATTGTTAAAGAGTATCAATGCCAAAGAGTATCAGGTGAAAGTTAAAAGTTAAAGAATATTCCAGCGTAAAATACCACAACAGCAAGCCAACATAAAGGGCTTAAATCCAACCATAAAAGCCAGCGACACCAAAATAAAAGAGACAACATGGAACAGTTCAATAGTTGTCTCTATCTTCTTGCAAGAAGATATTTTGTATTTCCTAGATTAATTCTTAAGTTTGTTTTGAGATATTTTGTAATAATTTATGTATAAATGCTTCATAATTCGAAGTATGTAGGGTGGATTCTTAGACATTTCTATAGACTTCTTGATCAAAATACTGTAAAGCTATTGTATCACTGACTGGACCAGAAAGCTGGATTGATGAATAAAGACAAGATATTTTATAGGATTCATGTGTAGAGCGAAGTGCAGATAAGTATTTTCTCTTGTTGTTGTTATCTTTCTTAAAAGTTTTTCACAATATTTAATTTGTTTCTATATCTGAATGCTATAATATGGAATGATATCTCAAAATTTGCTTCATTGCACTATATTTTAACTATTATGCATTTAAATGTTTTCTACTGATTTTCTAAGTTAAGGAATTCTTGATTGCTCCTTAGTTTAGGTTGTCTCTCCATAATCTGTAGCAAGCAAAGGATTCTTAGTTGCCCTTTGTTTCCAATTATTCTCTGTTCCTCATTTTAATCCCGGTCTGAGAATTCTCAATTGCTCTCTCACCCTGCTTAAGACCTTTTCACCCATCTGGCGCAAAGACCTGCACTACACTTTGATATCTTTCCCTTTGAACACTCCCTTTAGTGAGTTAATTCCAGCTTTTCTTCCCTTTTGCTGACTCCATAGTCCAATGGTCGAAAGACATCATTCTATCCATCTGTTTTAAAGATTCCACCATACAATATTCAATACAAATAAAAAACCCCCTAAACATTCAGAACTAGCCTAAAAATCCCAGCAAACAAATCTAAATCATACAAAGAGGGCCCTCTCTGAGCATAGGGTTGCTAGAGCCTATGCTCAAAAGTTTTTTTGTGGTTACCTCGGTCATTTTCTTTCTTCCAATAACTTCTAGAGAAAATTCTGAGTGATAACATGTACTATAGAGTAATAATAAAAGAGAATGGAATAATTAAGATAGAATTTAGTAGAAGGTATGGACACTACGAGTTTGTAGGCATGTTGTTTGGATCGAAATATTCACCAACTATTTTTATGTGACTAATGAATGAAAATTTAAGAAACTATTTGGATAAATTTGTCATTATTTTCCTATATAACACAATTATTTATTCCAACATTATGCCAAACTAAGTAAATTTTCATTTTACCAAAAGCAAATCCGCAACTTAAGGCATATCATCTCCAAAGAATTCCTAAGTAGTGAGTCTAGAGAAACACCAAGCATGCCACTAAGATTAGATAATTCATGGGGATTTAAAACTAATAAGGAGGATGTATTCAAGGATTTTCAAAGATTTCAAACCCGATCATTTCCTTTATAAAAGAAAGGTGTTGAATTTGAATGGATAATGTAGTGTGAAAAAAGTTTTTAGTACATGAAGAATTTATTGTGTGCACTAAATCATGCAACAAACGGGATTGGTGGAGTCTTTATGAAAAATAGCCATGTAGTATGCTATGAGTATAGGAAATTAAAAGAACATAAAAGGAATTAAGACTTATGAGTTAAATTTAACAACCATATTATATGATTTGGAAATATGGATACCATACCATATGGGAAAGAGGTTTGAGGTGAGGACATGCCATAGTGGTTTGAAATATTTATTTGAATAACCAACATTGAATGTCGAGCTAGGTAAATGGCTTGAATCTCCTAGTGAATATGAATTGAATATAAAACACATTAAGGGAAAAGGAAAAAAGGTGGTTGATACAGTGGTCGAAGGATACATGAAGTATAAGCTACATCCATAAGCATGAATAATACATATTAAAATTTAGAGTTTTAGAGATTGCAAAGTTATATTAGCAATATTTTAACAACCCAACTTGTAATTGGCTTGATCTTGCCATGTAGTTACCTCATGCATTTTGAATTCTGAAAATTAAAATGGGATACATAAGTGACACAAATTTCAAGGGACCTAGGTAGGCCAATTTCTTGACAAAACTTGTTGAGGGAAGAAATTAGACTATTGGGACAGCCATTGAAGGTTGTTTGTTGAGTTTTAAATTAAATAGTATGGAGTTTGAATGAGGGGACTAGCATTGTAAATTTATGGGCTGAAAATAAGGGACACAACCCATGCTCGATTGGGAATTGCATAGGATAGCAAAAGGACCAAAATATTAATGCACAACAACTATGTGTGTAGTGGGAAATAGCCAAGAGGTAAACCTGAGAGAAGGGAGAACACACACTCAAGGAGGTGAGGAGTATTGTGATCCTCCATGCCAATGTAGAGAAAAGGAAGCACACAAGAATGCATAGATAGGAAGGAAATAATTTTGTGAATAATCCTAAGCAATGTAGAGGGAGAACACACACTCAAGGAGGAGAGGAGTATTGCGATCCTTATGGAAAACACATAGAGTCGAAAGAAGTGTGCATGCAGGCATAGAGAGGAAGGGAATAATTTCATGAATAGTCATGAATGACATAGATAGAAACACACATTCAAGGAGGAGTGGAGTATTATGATCCTCTTGGACAATGCGAAGAGAAGGAAGCATGGGCGTAGGCACAAACATGAAGAGAATAAATCTCTGAGTAATTATAAACAACGCAGAGAGAGGCACACACAAAAACGATGAAGAGTTTTGAGAAAGGATTCAATGCACCACGAAAAAATGGAGAACATGTAAGAATTGTTGGGAACAACAATGCATAAATTCCTATGTATACTGAGGAAGGCATCAAGTTCTCATTGTTGATAGTAGAGGCACAAAGAATTCCTGAGTAGTAAGGGATAGTGACATCCACATGCAGTGTGGTGGACATTGGCTTCTTTCAGTTCTCTCAAAGACTACCATAACTTCAGTTGAGAAATAAGAGTATGGGAGGTATCCTCCTTTAAGTGAGGGTAAATCTCACAACACCTTAGGGAGTTTGAAAGTGCAAATCGAAATATTTGAAGTCCCTTGATAAATGGGTAGAGGTTTAGCCCTTGGATTCTTAATGATGAGATTCTAAAGTCTCCTTTTCTAGTTTATCTAGTCTTGGAAGTGAGTTCTTAATTCCCTTCACTGGGTGGAGCCAGTGTGTTTCATGCTAACATAGTGGAGGTGAAGCCTCTTGACTCTGTGGAGTGTGTGTGTGGCTCTTTGATAGCTAGAGGGTGGAGGAAACAAGCCTTTTGATTCCTTGTGCATTGATTTAATATTGACTAGATGGTGGATGGAGGTAGGAGGACCTCTACAGTCCCTGTGTTCAACTAGCAGTTGGTGTTTATTCCCTTAATAAAGACCACCTAAATCCTAGGAATTTGGCTTAGGGGTGACAACTATAAGTAGATTGGCTACAACTTGTCTTCGTTTGGGTGGAGAGTTGTGGTCTTGAATTCAATTACCCATCTATAATAAAAATCAAAGATAAGTTATTACTATGCATGATATTGTTTGGATTTCATGTTAAAGTGTGAATAAATGATATGCTAATTGTTTGCATGATACGTCTTGATTCACTTGTGTAGAGATGTTGAATGGCTAGTTATAATCCATATAAGGGTGTATTGATGAGCATGAATGTTTCATAGGATTAGTTGACTTATATTTAATCCATTAGTTAACCTAACTCTAGTATTAAAATTAAATTAAATTAAAATTAAAACTAAACTAAATTAAATTAAAATAAAATAAAATAAAATAAAATAAAATAAATTAAAATTAAAATTAAATTAAAATAATAATAATAATAATAAATAAATAAATTAGAATTAAAATTAAATTAAATTAATTATAAATTAATTAAAACCACACCATTATCAAAACCTGTCAGCTCTCTACACTACCATCCCTACCATATCCTTTATTTATTACACATCATTCTCTGACTTCTTCACATATCTAATCCTAATGATGAACCACGGAAATAGTAAAATGCGATGAATCCAGAAGACATAACCACACAAAATGCAGATCACAGAAGTCTCAAATCTATTATACTAACATCTACGGTTGTAGATAATTATTCACCTATGACAGTTCTTAGGGTTGCACTAGTGAAGGATTATATGTGAGGTCAATGGTCACTATGGAATGCTTGACATCATGTGATCATTGAATGTTGAATGGGTGAGAAAGTCTCATCATGGGTTTCTATATACCTGTGGATGCCATCCCTTATGGTTGCACTCTTTTTACTTGAATATGAGTATACACAAGTGATGTTGAATACTTTTTCATGTAATGTTCAGCTAGTAGGGATGATAGAGTTAAGGAAAGTAAGTTTCATATTTGGTACATAATTGTTCCTTGTCTTTATGTCCTTAGGAATAATTTCATAGGGAATTAGTTCTTTTGGTGGCATTCCTTGAGAGAATTTTTATCAAGTTTCTCTTAATATTATCTGGAGTTCATTGGCCATAGAGTGATGATACTGGTGCTTGAAAATACCTATTAAATTATAGAGAAAAATGTGAAACAAATCGATGTATGGAACTCTATTAAAATGCTGGAAATGAATTAAATTCATGTTTCTAGACCTAATAGGTCGGAGGTTAAGATGTCGGCTAGGTTGACTGGACCTTGGATGGTTTGTTCCTAACCTAAGGTAGGTCAAATGAGTGTTTGGTGGGAGTTGGGGTATATTCGATGTCGAGAGGCTAGATACGTAGTGGTTTGGGATTGACCTCAACCGGGTGCTCATTGTCAAAGGAGGAGTGTTGACCTTGACTTATGTCAAAGGTCAAGGGTGGGACCTGAAACTGGAAATGAAAAAGGTGCATTGGTGGGTAGGACCAAATTTTGATTGGTTATTTAGCCACCTCCACTTGGGCCACTGAGTGGTTTCCACGTTGAGGCTAATGTGACGTGGAAATGTGATAAAATCCTATCTTTAAGAAGGAATAACTCTTAATTCACAAGTTAGATTGAAGAAAAATTTATCTTTGGAATCAATGGTGTCTAGTGGAAGTTCTAAGGATGTTGGAAAAAGTCAAAATGTTTAGGTCTTGTTCCAATAACCATACTTTGGGAGCTAGATCTACATAGAAACTACCTCCTAATAGCTCTGATTTGGTTTTAAGGCTAGGAAGGGGTGTTACAACTTGGTATTAGAGCATAAAGTTTCAACAATGGACTGGATGGGCTCTATCACGAGAAATCCAACAATAATGTTAAGTGTTAAACACTGGTCTGGAATTGACTGGTGGTAATTTCACATGTGGTATAACATTAACGATTAAGAAGATTTTAATGTTGGTTAGTGAACTAACCAATTGTGCTAGTTGATATATACATATTTGGTGATTGTGCATGTAGATGGGATAATTTGTTAGACCCCTATACTACCAGTGTAACTCCTTATTGTTATTAGTACAACCCACTTATTATATTGATGTACCCATGTAGTGCCCATTTTGGTACTATTGTGCCACATAGAAGCCCACTATTGTTATTATTGTGCCCTTACATTATTATTGTTATGTCGGCTCTCATTATGTTATGACCCCTTAGACTCCTATATATAGAAAGGAGGTCTTTTCATTTGTATCATCTAAGAATTGTACATTTATGTAATGTAAAGGAGGTTGCCCCCTCGAAGAGGCTGAATTA
Source organism: Pinus tabuliformis (assembly GCA_031772625.1). Lineage (NCBI taxonomy): Eukaryota > Viridiplantae > Streptophyta > Pinopsida > Pinales > Pinaceae > Pinus > Pinus tabuliformis. The sequence continues at coordinate 876,310,048 of CM062812.1, forward strand.
TAAGGTGTTGATCTATCTTTTCTATCTTTTTCTTGAGCTGGTTTCAAAACATTTGGTATCAGAGCTTTGGATTCTAGGGGGGTTTCGCTGCTCCAAACAGGTCATTGTGGAATTTTCGCTATAACCTTTTCTCTGTGACATCTCAGAAGCTAAACAAAAAAACCCATTTGAGAAGAAATCGTGCTGAATCTCAGATCTGAATTTCAGAGCTTTTCGTGCTATATTTGCGGAGATATGATCTGAGGAAGTTGGTCTTTTTGAAGACTCCTGAATTAAATTCCAAACAGGTGACTTAGGCAAAATTGTCATAACTTTCTCTTTGAGCATCGGATTGAAATTTCATAAGAAGGTACAGAAAGAGGACGGATGGTAGTTTCTTGTATATATTTTTCAGAGCCAAAGGTCAAAATAGTGACTCGCGGTACATCATACAAGTTGGCTCTACTGAACTAGTCTATAATCAGGTCATCTTGGGAGATTGTGCATAACTCTTTCTTGGAGAATCCAATTTGGATCAGACTGGTGGCATTAGAAAGAGGACGTAGATGGCTAATAAATATCACAATTTCAGAACTTAAAGATCCGAAAGTAAAGAGTTACAGTCATTTCAAGATAGAGCGCCTAAAATCAAGAAAAAGCAAGATGAGGAAGTTTGATGGAAAGGATCTGGTAAATTGGATACTTCAGATGGAGCAATATTTTGATCTACATGGTGTACCACTATTACAAAAGGTATGTATTACATCTTCATATTTAGAACCGGATCAATTTTTATGGTATGAAGGGCTTTGTTCTCGTAAACAACTTGTTACATGGTCAATTTTCACGGAGGAAATGATAGCACATTATGAGGATACAAAGAGGAACACCTTGTTTAGAGCAACACCACAACAATTGGAAAGAGTAAAAGGGCTTTGTGACATAGTGGAAAGAAAAATTATGGAAAGCAGGGAGCATATCCCTCACAACTATAAAGATGGAAGTGTTGTTTCTCCCAGCCTTCCACAACCTACAAGGGTTACACCACAACAATTGGAAGAAAAAAGAGAAAAAGGGCTTTGTTACAATTGTGATAGCAAATGCACTAAAGGTAATACGTGTGTTGAGAAGAAATTATTTTACATAGAATATGAAGAGGAGGAAGAAAAGGACCAAGAAACATCAAAAGAAGAAGATATACGCCAGGACCCCACCCCAGAGAAAGAAAAATGAATCAGATCATATCTTGTAAAGCATTGGCAAGAATTACCACTCCTCAACTCTCAAGATAGAAGGACATATCAAGAAGAAAATGGTGCAAGAAGTGAAAGATCACATCGAGAAAGAAGAAATGAATCCAACCATATCTTGTAATTCATTGGTTGAAATTACCACTCCTCAAACTATCAAGATAGAAGGACATATCAAGAAGAAAAATGTTCAAGAAGTGAAAGATCACATCGAGCATCAAGAAATGAATCCGACCATATCTTGTAAAGGATTGGAAGAAATTACCACTCCTCAAACTCTAGAGATAGAAGGACATATCAAGAAGAAAAAGGTTCAAGCAGTGAAAGATCACATCAAGCATCAACAACAAGTTCTCCAACTTTTAAAGGATAACGCCACTTCGGTGCAAAATCAAACGAAACAACACGTAGATCAACATCATAGTGAAAAATGTTTTGATGTAGGTGATTAGGTATTTTTACTGCTACATCTCAAGCAAGCTATTTATGAGAAGGAAATGTTGGCAATACTACATGCACTTAGAAAATGGCAACCTTATCGAATGGGAAGACTCTTCAAGGATGAGGATGTCGAAGCATTGTTTTGTGCTATTTCTATTATCCAACCAGATTGGATAAATGAAGCAAGGGATGAATGGAAGAAGAATGAAGAAATATGGCCACTTATTCAAAAGTTGCAAAAGATCCCAATTCAAACAATATTGCCAGAAATTGAAGAGGAAGGAAAAATCATATTGGAACCTGGAGCAGTCACAGAAACAAGAACCTGACAGCTACAAAATCGATCAATTTCAGAGTATCTCATCAAGTGGAAGAACTTACCCGCTGAAGATTCCACATGGGAGGACAAGAATTTTATACAGAAGCATCAAGAACTACTCAAGCATTGAGGACAATGCTTTTTGAAGGAGAGGGGCATTTTAGACCCCTATACTAGCAGTGTAACCACTTATTGTTATTAGTACAACCCACTTATTATATTGATGTACCCATGTAGTGCCCATTTTGTTACTATTGTGCCACATAGAAGCCCACTATTGTTATTATTGTGCCCTTACATTATTATTGTTATGTCGGCTCTGATTATGTTATGACCCCTTAGACTCCTATATATAGAAAGGAGGCCTTTTCATTTGTATCAGCCAGAATTGTTAATTTACGTAATGTAAAGAAGGTTGCCCCCTCGAAGAGGCTGAATTCTAAGGCGTTGATCTATCTTTTCTATATTTTTCTTGAGCTGGTTTCATAACATAATTCTTACAACTTGATTTTAATTTATATTGATGTGCTAACATGACATGTTTTGTCACAAGTAGACTAATATTGTAGCTCCATGAGAGAAAGTTCAAGGTCAAGATTATGTTTATTGATTATGATATTATGCACCTAACAATTGTGTGTGAATGCCAACACATCACAAACAACAAAGGATTAAAGGATGAGGATATGAATGGTCTAATACAGTTATGACAGGTCACAGGGTAGATATGAAGGGGCATGCATGAATGAGGAAGAGATATTAATGAGAAACAAGGGAGGAGCCAATTCTTTTGACTGGTTAGATACCTTGAGAATCTTGAACGTTGAGAGAAGAAGCTTCAAGGTAGATAATGAAAGGTTGGTAAAGGCTCAAGAGGGGCAAGTGGGTGATGAACATAGTCATATTTCATAACATCTTAGACCTATATGGACAAAAGAAGCATGAGAAATGGGTTACCCATACAACCAAGATGAGGATTTTTGAGTTAGAAGAGAGAACAAATGGAGCAGATGGTAGTAAATACAACAAGAGGATAAAAAGTGAAAGTGAAGATAGTGGGAAGGGAAATGCACCATTAAGTACCTCGAAAGGAGAAACCAACACTCATGGGAAACATTTATGTAGGCACTCTAGCTCTGCTACTAGGGGGAACCATTTTGCTTATTATCACCCTCATTTCCATCATAATTATTAGAGGAAGAGGGGAAGTGATGCATGAGCATCCAAAATTAGCCAACAATGTGATTGTATGTTCACATGTTGTGACTAACAAGAGATGAATTTCATTGACTTGAGTGGTCAAAATCAATTCTTAGTAGAGAGGGTTGGATCTCTCGAAAATTATCTTTAGTCCAATTATTGTAATAATTAGAATATTGTATTATTTTAGACTAAGAGATAAGTTGTTAGTATAGGTGTGTATCAGAGCTTGAGGACATGGATTTAATTGTTAGATTGATAAAAATAGAGTTTGAGTTGTCAATGCAGTTAGGATAGGATTTGATTCATAAAAGGAAAAATAATGTAATCACAGGAAGATTAGATTAGATTAGATGATCAGGAATAGAGTGAGTAAGCGATAGGTGTGATAGAGATAGGGTTTGAGACTGAAACAGAGGTCAACAAACTGTTGTAATCGAGCCGAGAGGGCCAAGACTCTGTAATTTCTATACTATTGGATAATTGATTGAAGTGTGATGTTGTGTGTTATACTTGGTTTGAAATTCTGTTGAATCTGTGTATCGGCATTCTGGACCCTAATCGGGTATTTTCCTCTGTTTAAACACTTTATTTATAAATCACAGTCAATTAGTGTTAATGATTAATATTGTTCTTAAGCGCTAAACCTTTCCTTAAGCATCTTTCTTAAAGTTATGTATTAATCACGTGGGTAGTATTCCCAAGTGGTAAACAGTATCTCACGCGCTTAAGAAGAGGTAAATGGTATTATTCCAAGTTCACGCGATTAAACTTAGCAGTCAACACGTAGCACGAGAAAACTACTTTTCTCGTGCGCTCTCGAATTGATATCGATCGTGCAAGAATCTGCATGAGATTGAGCGACAACCGTTTGATTGGATGGGTCACATCGACGGTGGAGATCATCCGGGTTAGTTGGTGAGCGGACAACGCGATATCTGTTGGATCTTGAGAGTTGAGATCAATGGTGCAGATTGAGGTGCTTGATAAAAGGAGAAGTCAATGAGGGATTGACAGTGATTGGTTAGATAAGAGGGACCCTCAGGGGGGAAAATCCACGTATAGAATCTATTTTCACGCAGCTGATTGGTTAAAAAGTTAACCTATAGTCTAATTCCAGAATACCACCTCATCTTCGTCAATGTCCTGCGTCATTCTTGGTATCAGAGCACAAAGATTAAGTTTGGATATAGTAAACATGCCACTTAGGAGAGAAGGAGGCATAGGTCGGGGGAGACCTGTAGCAAATGCAGTTTTGCTAGATGAGATCCAGAATCTTCGTACAAGGATGGAGACAATGGAGACTGCTAAGAGGAGAGCACCTGATGAAGGAGATGCCAGTGCTGCAGAAGAATCTTCTGAGGAAGAAGAAGAAGATGAAAGTGACGCTGCCAAAGTTCTCAAGATATTGGCCAAAGGAAGTGGAAGACCAAAGGTGGAAATACCTTTGTATGACGGGAATCTCAATGTAGAAGAATTGATGGATTGGATCAGTTCATTGGACAAGTATTTCGACTATGAGGAAGTTGATGATAAAAGGAAGGTGAAATTTGCAGTTACCAGACTGAAGGGTCATGCAGCTATCAGGTGGGATGAATTACAAACATCTAGAGCGATAAAGGGGAAGTCCAAGATCAAACAATGGGATAATATGGTAAGTAAATTGAAAGCCAAATTTATGCCAAAAGATTATTAGTTAAATCCTTTCAGACAGTTACAAAATTTGAGGCAAAAGGGTATGATTCTCAAAGAATACACAGAAGAGTTTTATACACTGAGTGTTAGAGCAGGACATGCAAAGGATGATGTAGAAAAGGTAGCCACATACATAAATGGGTTGAGATATGACATACAGGATGAAATCAGCTTGCTGAGTCTGAAGACAATTGAAGATGCCTATCAAGCAGCTTTGGAGGTAGAAGAGAAGATGTTGAGGAAGCAAAATCAGAGGAATAGAGGAAAAAGTTCAGCAAGAGGTAGAGGAACTACCAGATTGAGATTTCAACACCCTCAAGGTGAAGTAGGAAGTTCAAGTAGTAGACCACCACAGGGAGGAGACTTTAATAGAGGAAGATTTGCACTGAGAGAAAGAGGTCGAGGAAGAGAAATTCGGTATTATACATGTGGAGAATGGGGACATGGATCATGGGATTGTCCTCTTAATAAAGTAAAAAATCATAGGAATGTGAATGTGGCTGAGGGAAAGGAAGAACAACCTCAAATTGAAAACAAGGAAGAATCACCTGAAGTAGGATAATATTTGTTGGTTAAAAGGGTATTGCTTAAGGCTGAGAAAGAGACTGGAGAACTAGCTCAGAGAAAGAGTTTATTCAGAACTACATGCAAATCCAAAGGAAAATGTTGTAAAGTGATAATTGATAGTGGAAGCACTAATAACTTGGTTTCTACAGAAATGGTGGACAAGCTAGGATTATTGAAAACAATACACCCTACTCCTTACAAAGTATCAAGGTTGCAAAAAAGACATCAACTCATTGTGATAGAACAATGAAAGGTAGAGATACAAATTGGTACTTATAAGGATGTGATATTGTGTGATGTAATGCCAATAGATGTATGCCATGTGTTGCTGGGAAGACCTTGGCAGTTTGATCATAAAGCTATTCATGATGGGAGAATAAATATTTACACTTTAGAGAAGGATGGAAATAAACACACACTGTTGGCATTGAAGGATGAAGCAGACAAAAGTGCCTGGAAAGAGGGTTATGCTGATGAGTGGGAAAGAATTGCTGCAAGAAGTCAAGAAGGAGGAAAAGATGCATTTTTCTGTCATAAGGAGACCTAAGGTAATTTTAACTTCCACAAACTTAGATGATTTACCCAATGAAATCAAAACTCTATTGAATGATTTTGCTGATATTATTGTGGATGAGTTTCCAAATGCATTACGACCAATCAAGAGTATTAGTCATCATATTGATCTAATACTGGGAGAAAGTTTGCCAAACAATGCAGCATACAGATTAACTCCTCAAGAAAATGCAGAAGTTGGAAGACAAGTACAGGAACTAATGGATAAGGGATTAATCACAGAGAGTCTTAGTCCATGTTTTGTACCAACAGTAATCAGTCCAAAGAAAGGTGGTTAATGGTGTATGTGTACATATTCCAGAGCCATAAACAAGATTACTATTAGGTATAGATTTCCTTTACCACACATGGATGATTTTATGGATTGTTGAAGTGGTCAAAGCATTTTTCTAAAATAGATCTGAAGAGTGGATATCATCAAATAAGGATTAAAGAAGGAGATGAACGGAAGACTGCATTTAAAACAAATAGTGGGTTGTATGGATGGTTAGTGATGCCTTTTGGACTCACTAATGCACCTAGCACATTCATGATATCAATGAATAAAGTCTTGAGGGAATATGCAGGCAAGTTTGTCATTGTTTATCTTGATGATATTTTAGTTTCCAGTCGAAGAAAAGAAGAACATCTGGAGCATCTTAAGTTGGTTTTAAGAACTCTGTAGAAAGAGAAATTGCTGATACATCTGAAGAAGTGTAGTTTCATGAAAGAAGAATTAGTCTATTTGGGATTTGTAGTTTCTAAAGAAGGTTTGAAAATGGATCTAGAGAAATTCCAAGCAATTTGGAATTGGCCTACTCCAAGAAACATATTTGAGGTAAGAAGCTTTCATGGTCTTGCAAGTTTTTATAGAAAATTTATCCGAAGTTTTAGTTAGATTTGTGCACCAATTATTGAAACAATCAAAGAGACTAATCAACCATTCAAGTGGAAAAAAGAAACAGACTGAAATTTTAAGTTGCTGAAGAAGAAAATTACAGAGAAGCCAATTTTATCTTTACCTGATTTTGGGAAAGTTTTCCAAGTTGAAATTGATGCTAGCGGAGTTGCAATTGGAGCAGTTTTGAGTCAGGAACAAAGACCAATAGCCTACTTTAGTGAGAAACTAAATGAAGCTAAGAAGAAGTATTCTTCTTATGATAAACAATTTTATGTTATTGTGCAAGCTTTAAAAAATGGAGACATTATTTGCTACCAAAGGAGTTTGTATTATATTATGACAATCATGCATTGCAGTTCATAAACAAACAGCCAAAATTGAACCAAAAACATTCCAAGTGGGTAAAGTTTTTACAGAGTTTTACTTTTGTGATCAAACATACAAGTGGTAAGTTGAACAAAGGTGCTGATACTTTGAGTAGGGTAAATTTAATTGTACAAGAATTAAGAGTTGGTGTTGTAGGATTTGAAGATATGGTTCATATGTATAAAGATGATGCATAATTTAAAGATATTTATACAGTGGTACAAAATCCGACAGTTCATAATAGAAGCCATTGGTTAAATTATTTTATCCAAGGTGGTTTATTGTTTAAAGGTAACCAATTGTGCATTCCCAAATGTTCTATGAGGGAAAACATAATCAAGGAGAAACACAGTGGAGGATTATCTCGTCACTTTAGACAAGAGAAAACCTTTGCTCAGGTAAATTCATTTTACTATTGGCCAAAGATACAAACTGATGTTAAGAAATTTGTTAAGAAGTGCAGAATCTGTCAGTATGCTAAAGGGAGAAGCCAAAATATAGGATTGTACCAGCCATTGCCAATACCAGACCGACCATGGGATGCAGTTAGTATGGATTTTGTTTTGGGGTTACTTAGAACTCAAAGAGGGAATGATTCCATTTATGTTGTGGTAGATATATTTACCAAAATGGAACATTTCATTGCATGTAAAAAGACTAGTGATGCAACACATATTGCTAATCTATTTTTTTCAGAAGTTGTAAGGTTACATGGATTGCCTGTAAGTATTGTGTTTTATAGGGATACAAAGTTTGTTGGGAATTTCTAGATAACTCTTTGGAAGAAACTAGGTACTAACCTTAGTTTTAATTCAACATATCACCCTCAAACAGATGGACATACTGAAGTGGTAAACAAAAGCTTGGGGAATGTATTGAGAAGTTTAGTGTATAACAATCCTAAACAGTGGGATTTAGCACTTGCTCAAGCTGAGTTTTCTTATAATGACACTCCAAATCAAAGTATTGGAATGCGTCCATTTCAAATTGTTTTTGGGATGAATCCAAGAGGAGTGTATGAGCTCAGAAATTTGGGTAAACGGGAGACAAGAAGTGTAAAAGATGAAGAGTTTGCAGAGCAGATTTAGAGACTACAAGAAGATGTCAAAGGCAGATTGTAGGAAAGTAGTGGAAAATACAAATAGATCACTGATATGAGGAGGAGAGAAAAATAATTCCAAGTGGGAGATCTAGTGATAGTATACTTGAGGAAAGAAAGATTTCCTGTTAGGACTTATAATAAACTAAAGATGAAAAAGATAAGGCCATGCATAATTGTGAGGAAGTTTTCAACTAATGCTTATGAAATTGAGTTTCCAGAAGGGATTGGAATATCACCTATCTTTAATGCTGCAGATTTGTATCCATACAAGGAGGCAGAGTCAGAGCTACAAAAGGAGCCTGTAAAAGATGAAGAACAGACTATACATTGGGAAGAACAAATGCCAAAGACAGTGAAGAAAGAGGTGGAAGATGTCTTGGAGAAAAGAGTATCCAAAAGAACCAGAGGACAAGTGTATTTTCAGTATTTAGTCAAATGGAAGGGACAACCAATAGAGGATGCCAGTTGGTTTACAACAGCAGAGTTGCAGAAGTATGGAGTAAACCCTGAAAGTCTGATGGGGGATTATTTTCTTCCCTGGGAGTCTGACGCAGGAGCATCCAGACTTAGCTAGCAATGTGATTGTATGTTCACATGTTGTGGCTAACAAGAGATGAATTTCATGGGACTGAGTGGTCAAAATCAATTCTTAGTAGAGAGGGTTGGATCTCTCGAAAATTATCTCTACTCCAATTATTGTAATAATTAGAATATTTTATTACTTTTAGACTAAGAGATAAGTTGTTAGTATAGGTGTGTATCAGAGCTTGAGTATAGGGATTTAATTGTTAGATTGATAAAAATAGAGTTTGAGTTGTCAATGTAGTTAGGATAGGATTTGATTCATAAAAGGAAAAATAATGTAATGACAGGGAGATTAGATTAGATTAGACAATCGATAATAGAGTGAGTAAGTGAGAGGTGTGATAGAGATAGGGTTTGAGACTGAAACATAGCTCAAATAAACTGTTGTAATCGAGCTGAGAGGGTCAAGACTCTGTAATTTCTATATTATTGGATAATTGATTGAAGTGTGATGTTGTGTGTTATCCCTGGTATGAAGTCCTCTTGAATCTATGTATTGGCATTTTGGACCCTAATCGGGTATTTTCCTATGTTTAAACACTTTATTTATAAATCACAGTCAATTAGTGTTAATGATTAATATTGTGCTTAAGCGCTAAACCTTTCCTTAAGCATCTTTCTTAAAGTTATGTATTAAGCACATGGGCAGTATTCCCAAGTGGTAAACGATATCTCGTGCGCTTAAGAAGAGGTAAATGGTATTGTTCCAAGTTCACACGATTAACCTTAGTGGTCGACATGTAGCACGAGAAAACCACTTTTCTCATGCGCTCTTGACTTGATATCAATCATGCAAGAATCTGTGCGAGATTACGTGATAGCCGTTTGACTAGACTAGTCACATTGACAGTGGAGATCGTCCGGGTTAGTTGGTGAGCGGACGACGCGATATCCGTTGGATCTGGAGAGTTGAGATCAATGACACGGATTGAAGTACTTGATAAAAGGAGAAGTCAACGAGGGTCTAACAATGATTGGTCAGATAAGCGGGACCCTCAGGGTGGAAAATCCATGTATAGAATCTGTTTGCATGCAGCTGATTGGTTAAAAAGTTAACCTGTAGTCTAATTCTAGACTACCACCTCATTTTCGTCAACCTCCCACATCAGAAAGATGCTATATGCCCCAAAAATTAAAGAAGGCCAAACCACCTACATTTTATGGGGAGGTGAAGAAATCTAAAGACATAAGAGCTTGGTTTCTTGGGATGAGTAAGTTATTCAAAATTCATGAGTATTATGAGAACTTGAATGCAATGGTAACCACCTATAGCTTGAAAGGAAAATTAGACATATGCTTGTTGGAAATAACGAGAGGGGGGGTCAATTAATATTTATTTTTACGAGTTAGATCACTTATAATTAGAACAAAAAATGAACAATGATAAAATAAATAATTTTATTAATCAGATATATTGAGTACAATAATAGTGTAGGGATTCAACCTTAGATGAAGACACCAATCTTCAATCTCCCAGGCTCCAACCTGTATTATTTCAAGAACCAAATTGGACTTTCCGAGGCTCCAACATTGTCAAATTTGAGGCACCAACCTCTAGGGCTCCAACCCTATCTTTGATACAGGCTCCAACCTGCTATCTTGAGGACTTCTATACTCTAGGTCTCAAACCTATCTTTCAAGGAACTAACCTAGTCTCTATGAGGCTCCAACACTCGGCTTCAATTCGTCAGGATAAGTCTGATGATTCTTTACAACTGCCAATATATTATTCAATGAGCTTTGTAAATCTCTTCAACAATGTCTTCTCCAAATCACTTCATCAATGCCAACCTTGTCTTCTTATAAGGTGTCACCACTTCTCTTCATGTCACCCAAACAAATATCTCCAAAGTCACCTCATGATTGCATCAACACATCTTAGTCTCCAGTACTATATCCAAGACTTTCAATATGTCTTGAATAGGCAGCCCAAGTTCTGCACCGTCTCTAAGCCTCTTCAAGGGATTCTTTAAGAACTCTCCAAGGAGGTATTCACAATGCTTCAACAACAAGATATTTCTAGATGCTACTACTGTAATATGAGTTTCTTCAAAGAAATAGGTCTACACCTTATTTCAAGATCACTGTCTTGAGTTAACTCCAAAGGATATCTGTCTGAGCCCTCCACAATTGACGCTGTTAATCCGAGTCTCTCAAACTATTTACTAGTCCGGGGCCGACACAAGTTTGAGTTCTCTATTCACTATAGTATAGTCCAAGATTCCAACAAATATAATTCTATAAAAGTGTGTAAGTGTATCTCTCCAAAATGAGACTGTTCATCAAGTGTATTACAACATCGTGTAGCAATAGGTATGAGGTGAGAACCAAAATTGTGCCTCCAAGAGACCTGATCATTGTCCAACCTTAAGTCCAATGTGTATAAGCAAGGTCCGAGCCAAAACAGTGCAACTTCCCACTCACCAAGCTGTAGGTGAGGACTGGTCCGAGGTTATACCCCTGAGGCTAAGAACTGAGGCTTAATTCTTCATTGTTCCTTCACAAATCAAGGCACCAAGGCTTAATTCTTCATTATTCCTTCACATATCAAAGCACCGAGTTGTAATCTGCAGTGAGAGCTTTACAACAAGTGTATACTTTAGATCTGTCCGAGTTCTACTACTCGTAGCTTAAGCTTGTCGAGTATGCCTGTGGTTCTGTGGAAGAAATCTGACCTCTTAACAAAATATTGTCCTCAAAAGAATTTTCCCAAACTAATATTTTCCTACTCCACGATGCTTCTAAGTTCATGAGTTGCTAAATGTCTATTTATCTATGTGATGGATCACCAAGATAGATATTTGAATGAATTATTTGACTTTTGTTTATATGAGTTTCACCAATAAACGAAAAGATATGTTCATTAGAGGAGAGGTTGATTTGTGCATGAGGTGGCACATTGAAATATATTAAATAGTTTTCTGAAGGGGTCTTTGTTAATAATCGATCAAATATAACATAGTTTCATTATTATAGAAACCATATTATAATAACAAGATAGGAGGGGAAATAGATTTTATTCAAATAGATACATTTAAACAATGCAAAACCATATTATAATGGATGTCATAAGGTCCCACATGCCACATCATCACTTTACTTCCATACATGAGGACCACATAGATATCGGAAACTTTTAGTTTGTGCACATGCCAAAGTTTCGATAAAGTGGTAGATGTGATTTAATAATTAAATCATTAACTTAAATAAAGTCAGCTCCGCATATCGAAAGTCAAAGAAAATAAATAATTGGAGATCCGAGATCCGGGCATAGATAAGAGATCGGAGATCAGGATCAGACATCGGATCATAGATTGGAGATCGGAGATCATAGAAGAGTCACATATATGATATGACATATTAGAGATCGAAGGATTTTAGTGGTGACACACAATAAAAACACCGATATGATATTTCTCTGATTTAACTTTAGTTTAATATGATATATTTCATTAGGTTTGTTATCATCATTTGATCTCCTTCTGATATTTTCTTTTCATTCTTTTCTTGGGCTCCGAAACTCCAATATCATGACTTTTTCCTTTTGGATCTTTCTCTTGGGTATATGCGGTCTTCTCTTGGATCTATTCCTCTTGGTCCTTGGGTCCAATGCTTCTTACATTTCTGTCTGTATATATATATTCAATGATTATGTTATATTCAATCCATATGGACATCAATGACAAGACTGACATCTCAACAATCTCCTCCTTTGTCATTGATGGAAATATACTCCTTTTCTTGGATCCTCTCCTTTATGTATTCTACCCCCCTTTGGAATCAATGGAAAATGGGGCACTCAACAATTTCTTAATTAATTTTACTGCCTATTTGAAGGAAATCTCAACAATAGTTGTGTTTCCTCGAACTATTGCTCTTTCTTATCCTGTTTCTTCTTCCACTGTTGCTTTGATAGTTGCTTGTAAAACTCCCCTTGAACCTGTGCTCCCTTTTTTGTCATCATCCTGCTGCTCAGTCACCTCTGTCATTTTGTTCTATAGTTCTCCAATGGTGCTATACTGATCTGGGTCTGTTTTACTCCATCTGTCAAGTATTATAATATTTGGTTGTATATTATTCTTTGTAGAGACTCAAATACCAATTCGAATACTTTGTAGTTGTTTGTATATCCTTCTGATTCATCTATTTTCTACTTCCACAAATTTCATTTCCATATTTTATATTTGTTCAGAATATTTTGAGATCTGCTTCAATTTTTTGTCTTTACTAAGCATTCACTACTTTCTTCTATCAGTTCGATCTCAACAAAAGCAACACGTAATTTTCCAAAACTAGTGACTATCTACAATTCAATTGTAAATGATCAATTAGCTCTCCCTGCTTGCATAAACTCCTCTATCTCTTTTGTTTGCTTCAGATAAGAAATATTTCTACAAGTGGAAGATATCTTCAATCAATGGATGATTTTCTTCAATGGAGTTACTTACGGGAGATGATATGTTGAGAGATATGTCTCATAGCATGATTGTCCATATGTGACTCATCAAGTGTCTCACAGGGATCTTCACAGATAGATTTTGCAAGAACAATTTAGAAACAAAAGATCCCCCTAGCAGTATGTATGGTCTCTTCTTGGAAGAGTATCATCATCAAAAGCTGTCAAATATGTATTCATCAAATAAAAAACATGTGTTTTTGGCTTGAGTGTTCAAGAGGATTTCTAATCCAATCTGCTTCTTTCTCCAGACTTATGTGACTTTCTTTTCTGGATTGGTAGTTATTCTTTGAGAATTTTTAGGAGCCCAAGATATTTTCTTCAATGGAGTTACTTCTAGGAGATGATCTATTGAGATATATGTCTCATAGCATGATTGTCCATATGCGACTCTTCAAGTGTCTCATATGGATCTTCACAGATAACTTTTGCAAGAACAGTTTAGAAACAAAAGATCCCCCTAGTAGTATGTATGGTCTCTTCTTCGCGGAACCTCATCATGAAAATCTGTCAAATATGTATTCATCAAATCAACAACATGTGTTGTTGGCTTGAGTGTTCAAGAGGATTTCTAATCCAATCTGCTTCTTTCTCTAGACTTATGTGACTTTCTTTTCTGGATTGGTAGTTATTCTTTGAGATTTTTTAGGAACCCAAGATATGTTACAATATTGAGCAATATGTCCAATGTTATGACATTTGAAGCACTTAGTCTTAAAAACGAAAGAAAGAACATATTTTCTTTTTGTAAATCTTGTTATGGAGAAATGATATGGATCTTCATGTGCTCTACATTGCTGAGCCATGTGTCCAAAATTTGAGCAGGAATAACAATAACCATGAAATAAATTTTGGTACCTGGGAAATGATGATTGCCTTGATGCACTTCTGAAAGCATTCTGCCTCAGAATTATTTGATGATATCCATTTCCTCTTGCATCCTTGACACTTTCTGCACAATTTTGTCTCGATGTACTTCTAAAGTTATTCTGTCTTGGAAGCCTTTGATCAAATTTATTACCTCTTGTAGCCTTGACACCATCTGCAAGTCTTCTTGGAGTAGGATTTCTTCCAATGTCATCTTGACTCTTCTCCTTTCCTTTGCTGGAACTTGGAGCATCGATATTTCTTCCAAGCTTCTCCACATCCTTGTTGTTTGAAGAATTAGGGTTTGCATCATTCTTGTTTGAGGGTTCACCTGCATAACCAAGACTTGATTTATCAAGAGGAGATCTTTGATGACTTAGGATGTCATCTAGGGTTTGGGAGCTCTTTAGAATCTTATTCAGATGATCAACTTCCTTTTTTAGGATATCAATTTCTTCTTTTATTTTCTTGCATTCATCATCCTTCTTTGCTAGACTGATCTCCATTTCTTCTTTCAACCTAGTTTCTTCACATGTTTTGGCCTTGAGAGAGGTGATATATGATTTTAATTTGAAGATTTCTTCATCCTTTTCTTCTAGTTGGCATGTCATGGTATTTCTTTCCTTTTATTCTTCATCAACTTGTCCTTTTATAAGTTCCAAAGCTTCCGTCACCTTCTCATCTCTTTGTGCTTGTTTCTTTGCTTCTTCTAGTTGAGATCTAAGGGAGGAGACCTCTTCCTTATATTTACCAATTTATGATTCAATTTTGTTGAAGATCTTGTGTCTTTGTTCAAGGTGCCTTGACAAAGTTTCTTCCCTTTTCTTTGCCTTATCCAATTGATTTGTTATGGGTATGCCTTCTTCATGATGTTTTCTCTTTTTTTGATGAAATTCCTCCTTAGGCTTGGTGAGCTCCTCATTTATTTCTTGAACTTGAAGCTTGAATATGTTAACTTCCTTCCTTCTCTTGTCAAGGTCATGGTAACCATCTTGTGATTGCTTCTCTAGCTCCTCATTCTCGTTTTTCAATTTTCTTATCTCTTCTACCACGGCTACAAGCTTTGCCATGAGATCTTCTTGAAAGCCATATTTATTTTATTCATCTTCTAGGTCTTCCTTGGCCTTGATACCTTCACCCTTGTTTTCAACTTCCTTAATGAGTTCTGGATTTCCTTCTTGGTTTCCATCATCTACTTGACTATTAGTCATGGTCAATGCTCCCTTTGAGTGAATATCATGAAGTTTGTCCCACATATCTTTTTATAATGAACATTTTTCGACTTTGGCCTTTATAACATCTGGTAGCCTATTCAATATTTCCTTCACCACTTTTGTATCATATTCCTTGGATTTTGCTTCCATCATGGTTTCAATAGTCACTCATTCCCATACTTCAATGCTTGAGCGAATAAGTAATTCCTCATTCTCATCTTCCATATACCAAAGTTTCCATTGAACAATGGAACTTTCCCAATTTGATTGTCTTCATTTTTCATGGATGAGGAAGCGACATCTTTAGAAGGTTGGAGGCTTTCTTCTTTCGCTTTTCCATTTGTGTTCTAAGGATCAACCTTCAAGATGTTATGGTTTGAGTGAAGGCCTTGTTTTTGATACCAATGGTTGGAAATTCCTAGAGGGGGGAGTGAATCAATATTTCTTTTCAATTGTTATTTTTATGAGTTAGATCAATTATAATTAGAACAAAAAATGAACAATGATAAAACAAATAATTTGATTAATTAGATATATTGAGTACAATAATAGTGTAGGGATCCAACCCTATATGAAGACACCAATCTTCAATCTCCCAAGCTCCAACCTATACTATTCCAAGCACCGACTTGGACTTTCCAAGGCTCCTACCTTTTCAACCTTGAGGCACCAACCTCTAGGGCTCCAACCCTATCTCTAATATAGGCTCAAACTTGGTCTCTTAAGGAATTATATCTTCTAGGGCTCCAACCCTATATTTGAAGGCACCAACCTAGTCTCTAGGAGGCTCCAACCTTCAACTTCAATTCGTTAGGATAATTTTGATGATTCTCTACAACTCCCAGTAGCTTCTTCAATGAGCTATGCCAATATCTTCAACAATGTCTTCTCCAAATCACTTCATCAATGAAAACCTTTTCTTCTTAGAAGTTGTAACCATTGATCTTCATGTCACCAAAAGCAATATCTCCAAATTCACCTCATGATTGGTTCAATACATCATAGTATCCAATAATATCTCCAAGACCTTCAAGATGTCTTTAATAGGTACCCCAAGTTTTGCACCTGCTCTAAGCCTCTTCAAGGGCTTCTTGAAGAACTCTCCACGGAAGTCTTCACAATGATTCAATAACAAGATATTTATAAATGTCACTACTGTAATATGAGTTTATTCAAAGCAACATTTCCAAGCCTTATTTCAAGATGATTGTCTTGAGTTAACTCTAAAGGATGTTTGGTCGATCCCTCCATAATTGACACTGTTAATTTGAGTATCTCAAATTGTTTACTGGTATGGGGTCTACACAACTTTGAGCTCTCTATTCACTATAGTATAGTCCAAGCTCCCAATAAGCATAGGTCTGTACAAGTGTGACTGTAATTGTATCTCTCTAAGAAACAATTGGCACTCCATAGGTCAACGAAAATTTGGATGAAACTACCCACAACAAATACCTTCAACTTACTGATAATAACTGGTACGACCTCCTCAAGTGATCCCAAAGTCTCGAAATGAGTGAATTAGTCCCCTTTTTCCAATATGAAATGCAGATGGAAAATATGACCTCCAAAAATCCCACAGTTTGTGGTGGTACCCATGACCTGGCAATGAGATGAATCTTTAGCAATAAATACCAGTGAAATATCTGAGTGGTCTTTTTTTTTTTTTTTTCTTTTCTCTGATAAACTAAGGTGGATTTGTTTCACTACTTAAACTAATTCATTAAAGGGTTTCACCCTTAGCACTCAAAAGACACAAGATATCTCCAAATTTTTATGAGAAAATGATTGTGCATGCCCAAAGAGTCAGCTTCATCTCTCTTTTATCATGAGAAAGAGTGAGCTTCATCTCTCTTTTCTCATCAAAATTCCACTTGTGTCTTTTTATATATTTTTTTCCCTTGGTGTGATCATTCAGAGAGGGACATTACACTTGCACCAATATTGACTCCTTTGAAAATTACGTTATACATGATACAGGTGGGGTTGGCCATAAACATTGGTCAATTGCTTAACTCTTAAAATTGGCAACTAGGGCCAAAATCCATGTGGATCTTCTTATTGGTGGAAGTTGATATTTTTCGTCGGGAGATCAAACAATTCCGACATGTATTCATGGATATATGAATTTATTTGTATTTGTGTTACTTGACAATTTGTCAAGGTCGGCCAAAAACCAAATTACCCCAACTTATCGTCAACGTTTCCTTATAAATAGAAGACATCTTCAAGTCATTTTTCACACACACTTCTCCTAAGATCTCTCTCCACTCGTGTGGCTTTGGTAGCTAGAGAGATAAAGAGGGAGAAGCCCTAGAAGCAGTGGAGGAAGGGTTCTATACGTAGTTGATGGAGGAATCCTAGCCACTATTCAAAACATAGATCTAACCATTCCCTAGGTTTGTATGGTAGTTGTCATAGAGGTGCCCTGATGCCCTAACATTAGGCCTTATTATAGAGTAGTAGGAGACCTAATGAGGAGCCCTAATCCAGTGTCAAGAGAGACCCATAAGGAGTCTTGGGAGGCTCCTATGGTTAGAGATGACAACAGGGACAACCATGCTTATTGGTATGGATTAATGTTTGAGTATATTTAATTATTTATTACCTTTTAAAGAATTCTCCATGTTCAAAGGAATTTTTCACATGAAATAAGAGATAATTTTTTTAAAGAAAATTTTCTATTCTCTAGATGAGTCTTAAATAGCATAAAATCTTTATTACACAACAATGTGTGTAGCTCTCTATTTTCCCCCTATTTATGGCACCTTATTCTCAAAATATTATGAATGAACAATTAGCACAAACTTCGACATCAATCTCATATTAATCCTAGACACTCTTATTACTCAACTACAACAAAATATATGATAAACTTTCATGACATAACTTTGAAAAATAATGCAACTGTGAATATAGAAAGTTACAACATAAACTCACAAACCCTTGTAGGCTTGTATTTGAGCCCATTACCTAGCTTGGCTCATTACGAGAGCACATGAATTTGTACACACACCATTTGGGGTTGAGTAGATTTAATGCAGTTGTTAAATAATTTTAATTTTGACTTAAGTTTGAAGATGTGAATAGCCATAAATTTAAAAATTAAATATATATTTTATAAATTTAGTTTTCAATTTATTTTTGACTAATTATCTAATTATCATACTTGGTGATGAATAACTTGCACTTTTAATCAAAATGTGAGAACTATCATGATGAATAACGGGGACAATGAGTTTTTAATGACAATTTAAAATGCTAGGCCAAGAGACCTTGTATTATTCCTCCACATTGCCATCCATTCTTCCACTTTCTAACATGCAAATGTTTCAAAATGTAAAAAAGATATATGTTTCATAGCGATATTTTACACTAAAGTTCTAATCTAATATTTTTCTGGATACATGGAATAAATTTTCACAGATGATTTGGTAACAAAATTAATTTAAAAAAGTTTAAACAAGTTCTTTAAAAATGTAAGGAAGTTATCAGTTTTAATTTCATTTTTGAATAGAGTAGAGGTCACTAGAATATACTTTCAATTTAAATGATAACATCAAACAGATTAAAGTGAGAATAACAATAATATCATTTTCTTTAAATCCAAATCCTTATTTACTTATATATATATATAAATCCAAATTCTAATATTTTCAATTGAACCGACCACTTTTTAGATTATATCGTTAAAATTCTAACGTCTTCTATCAGTGCATTCGAGCAGCATAAATTATTCCCTAATTTAGTATAAACATTTCTTTCAGACTCATCAAAAATATAGATCGATAAAATCCTATGTTTTGTCACCGCAAGTGAGCAACAATTAAAATGCATTACCCCATTGCATCATAACTGCCATTTGCATAAACAATATTCCTAATTTCCATTGATTGATGTTTCTCCACATTACGACTGTGGACCTCTGTCATTGATTTCATTCATTGAATGTGTTATCAACACCCAGTTTGTTGATATTATACACGTGATATTATAAAGAAAGTGGTCTTTTCCATTCAATTTGTGTGCGTCTTTTATTTAGAGAAACCCTAGGATCGATGATAATGATTAATCTTGGCCTATATGTACTATAGTGTTGTGGTCACCAACAACCCCCCTATTTGTTTAATATTAGTAATAACATCAAGCAAAGGGGGACCCTTAACCAAAAATCCAAAAAATATTTTTGTTTCAAAAATCTTTTGTATTAACTCCCTAAGAGCTATATCGCGTCGCAAAGGAAAAAAGAAGCGCTCTCCCAAAGCGCATAAATACACTGAAAGGGAGCGACGCAAGAACTCATCGCATCGCATGCATTAAAAGCGCTCAAAAAGGGAAAACCTAAAGAACCGCCGACGGCCGATACGCGACGTCGCACGTTGGAATGTCGCATAAGCATTACAAAGTGACAAAGCGAAAACCTTACGACCTTGCGATCTTGCGATATGCGATTTGCGACCATGCAAAGCTGCGACCTGCGATCTATGGTTTGTGACGAATGAGACCATCAATTGCTGTGATACCACTTATTTACATCGCAATCTTCGACGCTGCGATGCAAATCGCAGAAGCCATTCGTCGCAGGCATTCCTCGGCATGATCTGTGAGCCCAAAATTAGGCGCGCACCTTACGGGAAATTAATGATTGTACGCCTGTGTATCCAAAGATGATTATGTTGCGTTTTTCGAAAAGTCAAGTCATAATGGGTGACATGACTACGCATTCATTGGAACTTAATTGCTTTCATGTCAATCTTTTCTTCTGTCTCTTTTCATTTACGTGAACTATAAGTCAGCAACTGATATAAATCTATATGCAGGAAACATCTAAGGAAAAGCGCCAGAGCTAGAAGAACAGAGAGGAGATGACTTTGCAGATGGATACCGCATACAGCAGGGCCGCGGATTCCAAAGTATCACTCAACAAATGCTGATGGAAATAGTCTATCCAGGACTCAGAGTCAAAGGCGCACAAAAGCAAAGCGTTTATGAAAGATCCTGAGTCCCAAATTGGGTAAAGCAAAAAGAAAAACGCTTAAGGGGAAAGACGTCTCAGAAAAGCCTGGAATAAAGAATGGAAACAAGTTTCAATTGAGAAAATCATTCTGGCAACAAAATCCCCAGCTCATTGAGTCATTCGCACGGCCGGAAACCGAAATAGCAACAGCACAATCAGTTTGAAAGAAATATGAGTTGTACTAAGTATACACGCCGTGAAGACACTCCTCCAGAAGAACACTTTCAAAAATATCTTCTAGTTTGTCAGAAAGAGGTGCCAGCTCTTGTTATTTCTAATTTTCAAGCTTGAACAAAAGGAAAGGACAAGCAGCTGACTCTTTCACGGCGAACAGCGCATCGCTTACAGCACTAAGTAGCAGATACAGAAATGGTTAGAAATTAGATTCAGTTTTTAGAAATAAATTTGTTTTAGTAAAAGGGCGGTCATTTGAAGCCGTTCCCTAAGTTTGTGTAATTAAAATTAGCCGGTTAGTAGTATTTAACCCTTCTCGTTGCATTGGAGAAGGGTCCGGAAATTTGTCAAAAAACTTGTCCTCAGAACATGCACTTTTGCACCCTCGGAGGGGGTTTTTGATGAATGGACGGATCGAGATTTATTTATGTTTGCATTTTAATACCTGCTACTGATGTTGCACTTCTGTACTCTTAGTAGGTATTAGAAGTAAGTAGAAATAGATCGTTATTGCTTAAGGTCTGTGAGTATAAAATCAGTCATAAATGGTACTTTTATCTCTTGACGAATTTTTGCTTGCATTCTTAGAGTAATATACAGCTGATGTTGTTTATATGTTAATGTATGAATGAGTGGACTACCATTTGGCACTTTTGTATGGTGGAGTCATTGATTTGTGCTTAATACATGAATAACTGATTATGCGATATGCTGTTCACAACCGTTTTGCTTAACTTTTTATGCAGGATGGTTCATCTTAATTGATTTATATTCTCATAATAGCTGAATAATCTTCATTACCAGTTACTGTGTGAAATCTTTCTAGATCGCATAATGGAAAAAGTTCTATCCCGGGTTAGCGTAGATTAGATGTGTTGTTCTTGATAGATTAAAGTAGTATAAAATTCAGTCTCAGAGTTTAGAATTAAATTAGCTTAGAAATAATTCCAGATTTTCATTATCATATTCTACACACACACACATCACCAAACTCTACACACACACACCCCTTAGAACGGGAAGCTGGTCCAGTTATCCCCAGTCGGACCCGCTACACCAAACAGGCATGGAGCCGCCAACCAGGTTCCCGACCGGGTGGGTATCCCCCTTGTTGTTGACCCGATTTCAGGGCCCTCAACATATTTGGCGCTAGAAGGAGGGCACGAACTATGAATGGCACCTAAAGCAATATCTAAATACCATTATGAGAGTAATACACCCTCATCAACTCCCTCGACTTCTCCAACACGGTTAAACCCGGAATTTGAAGCCGCTCGAGTATCTACCACTGCTACATATTCGAATATATCAGACCAATCTATCATTGAACCCCCTGAAATCCAAACTTTGATTCGTAAACTCCAGGGATTCGCTATTTTTAACCAGAAGTCTGATAAATCTAAAAGCAGCGTGACTTCGCAGTACAACCCTGCTCATCCCCTTACCAGATTAAAGAGTGAAAAATTTGGCATACAACCAAGTGAACTCCCTCTTCCTACCAGGAAAAGAGCAAGAAAAACACCACCAGAGTCTGACAGTAAGACTCCTTCATCCACTTCGTCCATATCAACTCCCTCACCGCGAAGTCAACCACCCACTCTTTCATTCCAACTCACTCACCCATCTTCTACAAACCTTCCTCTTCAAACATCAAAGATCTTAATATCTTCGTCTTCTCAGCATCAGGGATCATCTTCTGCACTTCCATCAACTAGCAGCTCAACGATGGCCCAGTCTCCATGGAACAATTCTGGGGCGGTTTTAATGCCTCCACCCCTGAGCCCTATACCGGCCCATCCTGAGAAATGGCTGCCTAAATTCAATCCGGAAGCAGGCATGCTAGCCGAGGAACATATCAATAATTTCATGCTTTCTGTTAATCTCAACGGAGTCACTAACAAAGACGCTGTTGTCCGACTTTTCCCTTATACAATGCAAGGAACAGCCGGGTCATGGTACTTTTCGTTACCTTCCGGATCCATCACAAGCTGGGACATTTTTCAAATTCAGTTCCTCACCAAGTTTGGTGATGACAGATCCACTGCGACATTGATCAATGACCTATCTAATCTTAAGGCTGAGGCTAGAGAACCCATTAAAGATTTTAACTTACGGTTCAATAAGATCTTCAACAAAATCCCCGCTGCTTCACAACCCAGCGAGGAAGTAAGATGTGAATGGTACATCACGGCTTTACCTCCAAACTTGGCTATCTTCGTAGATAGGGCAAACAAGACCACCTTAGTTGACAACTTGACAGAAGCGTTAGTAGTGGAAAAACGCGTGGTAGCCCTAGAAAAGAGATCTGCTACAGAAGAACGCAAATCTAAGAAGATCTTTTTCAAAGAAGACACCAAGAAGAAGCAAACGAAAGACCCTTTCGATTTGGAAGGATTACAAAAAGTGTTGAAAGCCATGTCTAATGAGATGATTGATATTAAGAAACAAGTAGCAGAGACTTCTTTGAAAAAGCCCTTTAGGACTTTTAAAAGAAATCCTCCCATGGAGGTAAAACCACCTAGTGTTGTCTCAAACGTTGAATCTGAAGAAGACGAAGAAGAAGAGAATACCACTGAAGGGCAGACCGAAGAGGAAGAGGTCGTAGAACTACAAGGAATGTGGGACTTCATCCTCCCACAAGAAGAGGATCAAGAAGCATTTCCTGTTAGCACGAGAAGCAAAAATCAACTTGATCCTCCCCAAACTACCCCAAAACAAAAGGGCGCAAACCCTGCAACAAAAGAAAAGGTCGCAACAAAAAAGACAACTGCTAAAGCGACCCAGCTTAGCCCAGTCCAATCTGATCAAACGCCTCCATCAAGAACACTAATAGTGTCGGATGAAATGGAGTATAACATCATTGATGACATGAAGAAGACTAGAGCTAATATCACTCTGTATGAATTGAGTAAATTGAAACACCAACAGAAAATAATGATGAAAGAATTACATTCTGTGCCTACTACATCTTTACCTACAGCTGTAGCTTCCCACAATCTGGGAAGACCTCCAACCAACACGATCAATAAAATTGATCCAAATGACGTCGCCTTGATTGGAGGAAGATAGAGATCTCATACTCCTCCTTTTCTTCTCACATATGAAATCTTCAATAAAAACGTGCACAATTGCTTGGTCGATTCTGGTGCTTCAACGAATATTGTACCCAGGTCAATATGTGCCAAATTGAATGTGCAACCTCAAAAATCCACAGTACGTATAGTTCAACTTGATCGATCCCAAGTCGAAGTGATTGGTGAACTTAATCAGGTGACCATAAGATTGTCGTCTAACCCAAAAGTGTGTCAGGTTATCGACATTCTAGTAGCTGATATCCCTGAGTTCTATGGTTTGATTCTTAGCAGGGATTGGTCGGAGAAACTCCACGGATATTTCTCAACCGACTGGTCACACATGTGGTTACCATACAATGGTAAACCAAATCAGATAAAGGTTGAACGAGAGTTGCACCAAAAATACATAGTGACAGAACTGGAAGGATAAAATGAAGCCATAACATACAATAGCAGCATTGTAGGCAATTACGCAATAGATTCTTTCCTAGGTAATTTCAATGCTCATATTTCACCATACTTAGAGAATTCAGTTTTATCCCAAGTTGAAAATTTCTCCCAAATTGATGACTCAAAATGTTTTAGTTTTTTAGATAATTCTGTAAATACTTCTTTATTTTGGAAATTATATTTTGACGGATCTAAATCCAATGAGGGAGCAGGAGCAAGATGCGTTCTGATTAACCTAGATGGGAACAAGATTATGCTCACATGCAGACTTGAGTTCGATTGCACGAACAACACAGCGGAGTACGAAGCCTTGGTTCAAGGCCTATACAAAGCAATCGGATTAAACGTTAAGTATCTTCAAGTCTTTGGAGATTCGGAGATCGTCGTAAAACAGGTACGTAACACCATACATTGCCTGTCAAGTCATTTAAAGCATTATCAATCATTAGTTCAAGATCTCACTGCACATTTCGTAGCATTTAACATCTCGTCAATTCCAAGAATTCAAAACGCGAGCGCAGACCTGTTAGCTAACGTAGCCTCTAGACTTATCCCTTCTGAAGATTTTAGTCCTGATAGGTTTTCAATAGAATTAATCTTTAGACCATCCATCCCTGACAATATCACCAATTGGAGAGTGTCCAACGACGATCCTGACATCGTAAATTTCCTTACTTCTGAAGGATCCTACTCAAATCAGATAATCGATGAAGACCATCATGATCACCAAATACAACAAAATGGCTCTGACAATGCTATACCGAAATCAGTGGTCAAGTTAGAAGATCTGTATGATTTGAAAAGTCGGTTTAAAAAGTCTGCCAATGCTAAACTTTGCAGTTCTACCCTGAACTATGAATTAGTAAACCTAGGGACCGATCAGAAGCCACAAAACGTTAACCTAGGTCACGGCCTAGCCCCTGAAGAGAAATCAGCATATATCTGTCTTCTTAGACAATACAAAAACGTTTTTGCCTGGAATTACGACGAGCTAAAGACATACAACACTTCTATCATTCAACATGTTATCCCTATGATTGACAATGAAAAACCTGTCCAGCAGAAGCTCAGAAAAATACACCCTAACCTAGAAAATCAGATAAAAACTGAGCTTAATAAGTTGTTGAGAGCCAGAATAATCTTCCCCGTAAGGCATTCTAAATGGGTATCCAATATGGTGCCCGTTAGGAAGAAAAACGGAGACATTAGAATCTGTATCGATTTCCGAAATCTCAACAAAGCCTGTCAGAAAGATAACTTTCCCCTCCCACCTATGGAGCAAATATTACAGGCAGTAGCAGGCTCAGAATTAATGTCATTCCTGGATGGATTTTCAGGATACAATCAAGCACTGGTGCATCCCGATGATCAGTTAAAGACTACATTCCGAACCAAATGGGGCACTTATGCATATCGGAAGATGCCATTTGGTCTGATCAATGCCGGAGCTACCTTTCAGAGAGCCATGGACATTGCGTTTAAAGGGCTAGTCAATAAATCAGTAGTGATTTACCTGGATGATATAACAATGTACTCCAAAAAACGAAACAACCATCTCAAAGATTTGAAGCAAATCTTTCAAAGATGCTTGAGGTATGGGATTTCGCCCAACCCAAAGAAATATTTCTTTGCATTAAGCGAAGGGAAATTCCTCGGATTCATAGTGTCGAAATCTGGTATTCACATAGAACCCGACAGAATCAAGGAAATTTCCCAAATATCCATACCCCATAACAAGAAAGCCATGCAATCCTTCCTTGGACAGATCAATTTTGTCAAAAGATTTGTCCCGGATTTTTCACGTATTATTTCTCCCTTACAAAATATGATAAAAAAGAATTCAAATTTCAAATGGGGTCTAGATGAGCACGAAGCGGTCAACTTAATCAAACAAGCTATCATCAATGCTCCATCTTTGGCCACCCCAAATTTTTCGGAATCTTTTATCTTGTACACTTTTGCCTCAGAGAAATCCTATGCCGCGATTTTGACCCAAGCAAATCAAGAGAAAGCGGAAGCTCCAATCGCATTCTTTAGCTCGAACTTACAAGGTGCTGAAATTAATTACTCAGACGTAGAGAAACAAGCATATACTGTTTTCAAAGCGATCAAATATTTCAGACCTTTCTTGCATAAAGCCCACACTAAAGTCGTAGTACCGTTTCCGGCGGTAAGAAACCTTTTGGTGCAGAAAGACGTGGGCGAAAAGAGAGCTAATTGGATTATCGCTTTACAAGAATATGATCTTGAGATCAAACCAGCAAACATCGTAAGAGGTCAAGGCTTCTGCAAGATGTTAGCCGGAGCATCGCAAATCCCGGAGAACTCATCTGAAGAGGTACAAGCGTATGAGATAAGCCTAAACGATGCAGAATCATCATATGCTGACACCATTTATTTTCTTAAGAACGGGTATGCTCCATCACGTCTGGATCATACCAAGAAAAGAGCTCTGAGATTAAAAGCTAAACAATACCAGCTCAAAAATGATGTCTTGTTTAAAAGGAATTACGATTCTGTGCTTCTTAGGTGTCTTGAGAAAACTGAAGCCAAAAAGGTTTTGCAGGAACTCCACGATGGACCTGCGGGTGGACACTATGCCGGAGATGCGACTGCACATAAAATCGTGCGTGCAGGATATTATTGGCCCACGCTGTTGAAAGACTCATACAATCACGTAAGGAAATGCCAAGTCTGCCAGACTGCTGCAGGAAAACAAAGGAAACCGTCCATGCCGCTACAACCATTCAACATCGACCAACCATTCAGTCAATGGGGCTTGGACATAACAGGTGAGATCGTTTCTCACTCTTCTAAGCAGCATAAGTATATCCTTACGGCAACTGATTATTTTACCAAATGGGTAGAAGCAGTTCCTCTCAAGACAGTTCATTCTGAAAATATTATTGAATTCATAGATCAATTTATCATCACTAGGTTTGGATTGCCAACAGCATTAATGTTTGATAATGCTTCATATTTTTCTGGAAATACTATGACTGAGTTTGCGCTTAAAAGAGGGTTCAAACTGAAATATTCTGCCAACTACTATCCGCAAGGTAATGGATTGGCTGAATCAACAAACAAGAACCTAATCAGAATTATCAAAAGAACAGTCGACCAAAACCAAAAGAATTGGCACAAAGCGCTGGTAAATGCCTTATGGGCTGATAGAATCACAAAGAAAGCTTCAATCGGCACTTCTCCCTTTAATTTAGTTTATGGGAGAGAAGTGGTTCTTCCGACTCACCTAGTCATTCCCTCTTTGTCTTTAGTGAAATATATCGATGAAGTATCTACTTCCTCTTTACAATTAAGACAAATGGAAATAATCAAACTGGAAGAACAAAGAGAACAAGCTAGGAAAACCCATGCTCATCACCAAGCGCTAATAAAATCTTCTTTTGACTCAAGCATCATAACCAGAAAAAACTTTCATATGGGTGATTTAGTTTTGAAATGGGATAAGGCTCATGAAGAAAAGGGCAAACATACGAAATTTCAAAAGCTGTGGCTTGGCCCTTTTCAGATTGTAGAAGCCGTAGGCCCGTCTACATTCGTGTTGCAGGATCTGGCAGGTAGGAGAGATTCTTTACCTGTCAATGGACTGATTCTTAAATTATACTTTCCATAAAAGAGAATTCTTCTAATTTTTGTAGGATAGATTTAGTTTTTAGTTTTTATTTTGTTTTGTTTTTCTCTTTTTATGAATAAAACCCGTTGTAAATGATCATTTAAAAAGGATTCATGAAAGAGCACGCCAATTCTCTATCAGATTTTGATTTCGCTTGTACAAATAACAAATTTTTTTGAAAATCTGAATTTTATTATTGACAAATAGAGTTAACTTCACTTTGATTACGATACTCGTTTCAACCTCTAAAAAACTTTGACAAAAGCAACCTTTGGTAAAAGAATTGTTTTGTATCGGCACCATGAAAGGTATCATCAATAATAAAATAAGCATTCTCTGCAAAACTGTTGTTTTCAAAAACTCTATTATTGTCGTCCAGAGCTTTCTTAAGGAAAAACAATGACTTCCTCCCTGCTAAAAGGAAATTACAGCATTCAGAGAAACAATCCAAGGAAAACACTATATCTCAAAGAATAAGAGGTCTCATCACGAGCCGGCTTATCATGATCACAGATATTATAACTTGCTGACTTTGCTAATACTGTCTATCAAAACAGGGCAACGACTTAAGATTGTTGCAATCAAAAGACAAGAGGTCTCATCACGAGCCGGCTTGTTCAGCAAAAGTGTAAATCAAGTGAATGACTGTGTCATAATTTGGCCACCAAACCAAGACATTGTTCTTTATAGAATTAAAAAAGGAAAAATGTGTCAAAAAGGATTTTTCTCTGGAATGTTGCGAGTAACCTCAAACAGGAAAAAGGATCATTGCTGGATAACATGGTAACCCTGTCGAGGCTATGGACGCTTGCGGGCAGCAGAGGCTCTACCTACGACAAATGAGCATACTTTTAAGCCAGTACGCAGAGAAGACCTTATTTTATCTTTAATCAAGACCAAGTAATGTCTGATGCGAATGCAAGAAAAAACCTGAGGAAGCAGGCAATTGGGATATAAAAAGGGTTGAGACAAAATATCGTTAACAAGGTGAGGGGTAATCTACTCTATCTGTCCATAACAAAATTTAGACATACAAAAATTTTGCTGTTTCGGAAGTGAACGGTCAATAGAAATGCAAAGATAACTGGTTCTTCACAGTGAATCGCCATTGTTGTGGTCACCAACAACCCCCCTCTTTGTTTAATATTAGTAATAACATCAAGCAAAGGGGGACCCTTAACCAAAAATCCAAAAAATATTTTTGTTTCAAAAATCTTTTGTATTAACTCCCTAAGAGCTATATCGCGTCGCAAAGGAAAAAAGAAGCGCTCTCCCAAAGCGCATAAATACACTGAAAGGGAGCGACGCGAGAACTCATCGCACCGCATGCATTAAAAGCGCTCAAAAAGGGAAAACCTAAAGAACCGCCGATGGCCGATATGCGACGTCGCACGTCGCAATGTCGCATAAGCAGCACAAAGTGACAAAGCGAAAACCTTGCGACCTTGCGATCTTGCGATATGCGATTTGCGACCATGCAAAGCTGCGACCTGCGATCTATGGTTTGCGACGAATGAGACCATCAATTGCTGCGATACCACTTATTTACATCGCAATCTTCGACGCTGCGATGCAAATTGCAAAAGCCATTCGTCGCAGGCATTCCTCGGCATGATCTGTGAGCCCAAAATTAGGCGCGCACCTTACGGGAAATTAATGATTGTACGCCTGTGTATCCAAAGATGATTATGTTGCGTTTTTCGAAGAGTCAAGTCATAATGGGTGACATGATTACGCATTCATTGGAACTTAATTGCTTTCATGTCAATCTTTTCTTTTGTCTCTTTTCATTTACGTGAACTATAAGTCAGCAACTGATATAAATCTATATGCAGGAAACATCTAAGGAAAAGCGCCAGAGCTAGAAGAACAGAGAGGAGATGACTTCGCAGATGGATACCGCATACAGTAGGGCCGCGGATTCCAGAGTATCACTCAACAAATGCTGATGGAAATAGGCTATCCAGGACTCAGAGTCAAAGGCGCACAAAAGCAAAGCGTTTATGAAAGATCCTGAGTCCCAAATTGGGTAAAGCAAAAAGAAAAACGCTTAAGGGGAAAGACGTCTCAGAAAAGCCTGGAACAAAGAATGGAAACAAGTTTCAATTGAGAAAATCGTTCAGGCAACAAAATCCTCAGCTCATTGAGTCATTCGCACGGCCGGAAACCGAAATAGCAACAACACAATCAGTTTGAAAGAAATCTGAGTTGTACTAAGTATACACGCCGTGAAGACACTCCTCCAGAAGAACACTTTCAAAAATTTCTTCTAGTTTGTCAGAAAGAGGTGCCAACTCTTGTTATTTCTAATTTTCAAGCTTGAACAAAAGGAAAGGACAAGCAGCCGACTCTTTCACGGCGAACAGCGCATCGCTTACAGCACTAAGGAGCAGATACAGAAATGGTTAGAAATTAGATTCAGTTTTTAGAAATAAATTTGTTTTAGTAAAAGGGCGGTCATTTGAAGCCGTTCCCTAAATTTGTGTAATTAAAATTAGCCGGTTAGTAGTATTTAACCCTTCTCGTTGCATTGGAGAAGGGTCCGGAAATTTGTCAAAAAACTTGTCCTCAGAACATGCACTTTTGCACCCTCGGAGGGGGTTTTTGATGAATGGACGGATCGAGATTTATTTATGTTTGCATTTTAATACCTTCTAATGATGTTGCACTTCTGTACTCTTAGTAGGCATTAGGAGTAAGTAGAAATAGATCGTTATTGCTTAAGGTCTGTGAGTATAAAATCAGTCATAAATGGTACTTTTATCTCTTGACGAATTTCTGCTTGCATTCTTAGAGTAATATAGAGCTGATGTTGTTTATATGTTAATGTATGAATGAGTGGACTACCATTTGGCACTTTTGTACGGTGGAGTCATTGATTTGTGCTTAATACATGAATAACTGATTATGCGATATGTTGTTCACAACCGTTTTGCTTAAATTTTTATGCAGGATGGTTCATCTTAATTGATTTATATTCTCATAATAGCTGAATAATCTTCATTACCAGTTATTGTGTGAAATCTTTCTAGATCGCATAATGGAAAAAGTTCTATACCGAGTTAGCGTAGATTAGATGTGTTGTTCTTGATAGATTAAAGTAGTATAAAATTCAGTCTCAGAGTTTAGAATTAAATTAGCTTAGAAATAATTCCAGATTTTCATTATCATATTCTACACACACACACACATCACCAAACTCTACACACGCACACCCCTTAGAACGGGACGCTAGTCTCGTTATCCCCAGTCGGGCCCGCTACACCAAACGGGCACAGAGCCGCCAACCAGGTTCCCGACCGGGTGGGTATCCCCCTTGTTGTTGACTCGATTTCAGGGCCCTCAACATATAGCTATTAGACAAATTGCAGTGCTACCTTCTGCCTGGAGATGCCATAAACATCGATTGAACTTTCTGAATTTATTTTGTTCTGAAATGTAGTTGATCTTTTCTTAATGTAGTTGCAAATTATTCCTATGCTGGTAATCATCTTATTGCACGGTTTTAACAGTGTTATTGACTTCTGCACCTATCTTTTTGAAACATTTGCCAATCCATGGATCATTTTCTTATATGGACAAGACGAACTGTTGGAAATAATATATTCTCGTTGGCTAAGCGTGAAGTGGGAATGGGGTGATGGCTCCCACTATGATGCTATTGATAAGACCATTTTGGGAAAATGCATGATTGAAGAAGACATGAACATGGACGATCCCCTGAAACATGTAGATTTACGTAATCTCAAGAAGTAGAAGTCTGGTAAGAGTGTCAACCCTCTTCATAGTGAAGCTCTAAAAACAATTTCTAGGGGCCATAATTCTAGGGATATTTGAATGGGACAACAATGGTTCAGAGGAAATCGACCATATTCCTAAGCTTAAGAAGGCAATCAATCCATATGTGGTTAGGGATTTTCCTCCTGGTTGGTAGAGACCCTGCGAGTTATAAAGCTTTGCCACAGAAATTTCTCACCGGCCAGTTTCAGTTTCTGGATATTATACCTCTAGTAATGGTAGAAATGTTCCCTCAATAATCAAGGAGTAGTACTAATTATCTGTTGCCTCTATGTCCCATATTGATGGTGTTAAGGGTAGCAGTCAATAGCATTCCAAATTTAATAATCATTCAAGTGCTAAAGAAAGCCCCAAATTTCGAGGAAACCTCAAGTCTACTTGTGTGAACGAAGAAGATGGTGGTAGAAACAAAGAAGATGATTCAAGAATAGAGAGAAGAAAAACATGCTTTCTTTCCAAAACAAAGAATGAAAACATCAGCGCTGAAGCAATCACACTATCTTTTTCAACATTCAGTCTTGTCAACATAGATACAAAACAGGTTGCAACATTTCAAGGTGCAGCCTAAAATAGAGAACGCTAATCAGGTGGCCCATATGATCAAGAAAGAAGCCAACCTACCACTTTCTATAGTAAAGGTTCAAGGGTTATTTTCTCAACA
This sequence comes from Pinus tabuliformis, assembly GCA_031772625.1. Lineage (NCBI taxonomy): Eukaryota > Viridiplantae > Streptophyta > Pinopsida > Pinales > Pinaceae > Pinus > Pinus tabuliformis. The sequence continues at coordinate 876,342,350 of CM062812.1, forward strand.
TAATACAATTGGAACCAATAAAATTGTGGCTTGATATAAGGGTGTTGCCCAATTGGAACCAATAAAGTGGCTTCATATAAGGGTGTTTCCACATTCACATATGAAGCAACTTTATTGGTTCCAGTTGTATATTTTGAGAACATAACCCTTCAACATTGATTATAGTTTGTCCTAGGGTTGGTTTCTTTCTTGATCATATGAGCCACCTCATTAAAGCTTCTTTCAATGTGGAGAAATAAATATGAGATGATTTTTTCAAAGGTTGATGGTTTTATATCTTATAAGACTAGATGTTTTTATTATTTGAAATAGACAACATGTTTTTCTTCTCTCTGTTTGTAGAACCATCTTCTTTGTTTCTAACACCATCTTCTTGGTTTGCACAACTAACCTAGAGGTTTCCTCTAATTTTGACACTTTCTTTAGCACTTCAATGATTATTAAATTTGCAAAATTGTAGACTGCTTCACTTAACTCCATTACTATGGGACTTAGAGGCGAGAGATAATTGGTAGTGCTCCTTCCTTACTGAAGGGACATTTGGGGGATAACCAAAGGTACGAAGAGAAGCTGAACCTCATGATGGGAGAGATTTCTGTGTTAAATATTTATAACTCTCATTTGCAACACTAGGTGAATATCTTCCACAGCCAGAAGGCAAATCCTTGACTGCAGATGGTTTGATTGGCTTCTTCTAGCTAGTTTTCATGAGAACATTGTTGTCCTTTTGAATTATCTTTTTCCCTAAAAATTTATTTAGAGCTTCACTACTATTAAGGTTGATACTCTCACCAGACTTCTGCTTCTTGAGATTCCTTAGATGTACATCTTTGAGAGCATCTTCCTTGTTCCCATCTTCTTCAATCTCATGTTTTCCCTTACCAGCAACATCATGCTTGGACCAATCAGCCTCATTAGAGTATCTGTGTATGTTAAATTTCCCATTCCCACTTCACTGTTGACCAACCAAAATGTATTATTTCCAACCGTTAGAGGTATCCATATAAGACACACCATCACCACTTGCAATAATTTTAAGAGTATAATAATAACTTACAACAATACAACAAGAAATAATTAAAATAAAAAAGGAATTTCATAATACAATTAGGATATATTCATGCAAGTAAGATGGCTTCCCTTTTTCCAAAAAATTGAAGGCTCCAATAGAATAATTTCATTTGAATTTTTAGAGACTCTTAATGGAAGAAGGGCCTTAGTCTTACAATTAATAGTGATAGTTAATGGGAGGAATTAATTAGTATGGTCATCCTAATGGTCTGACAATTCATACTTATAGTTAAAAATGAATTTATTAGTATAGCCACTACACTATTAAATCAATCTACAATTTTTACCCTTCACTTATCCCATATCCTCAAACTTCACATTGATTGAGATATAGTTCTCTTTCTCTTGTCCTCTAAATTTATCAAGATACAATCATAATTTTAAAAATGGGCATGTTTGGACCATAAATTAGTGATTATACTAGTTTGGTATATAAGGTTAATACTAATATCCTAATTCCAGTCTTAAAGGCCTCCTTAAATCTAACATGGGTAAAGTAATTTGGGCCCATTAATGGTATTTTTTTAGTTGATTTTGATGGAAAGCAGAGGTTTTCTTCCTCCCAAAATATCCCCCTTGATCATAAACCCTAAACCTAAACAAAAACAATAATGCAACCTTAGCAATGGCAAGTAAAAGTGGCATTTCCTATATTTTTCATTTTCACCCTTACATTCTAATTAACTGTTTCAAGATGTTTGAGTGGTTCCAACCTCATTGGTTCTCATATGGAGAAACTATAATTTTTAATCTCACTCAAAATCCAACAAACTTAATGAATTTTAGGATTTCATGATTTGGTGGATTGCAAATTTTCCATTTGACTCTGTTATTTATGAAGGTATGGGACTGGATTTTGATCAAGAGAATGAAGCTCTTTATGAAGGATTTCACATTTTGGGGGATTGCAAGTTTTCAGTTTGACTCTCTCTTTTATGAAGGTATGAGATTCTATTTTTACAAGAGCATGAAACTCTTTATGTACTTTACTCTTGCTGATTGGCATTTTAGTTACTTTTAATTATCTTAATGAATAATTGATTATGCAAGCACTTGAATTTTCAATCTAAAGTTTGATTGAAACCTGCAAAGTGTAGTGCACATGGTTTCACAAATCACACCACACTTGTAGCAAATAAAACACACTTGCAAGAAAGTAAATTGCAGTAAAAATCAATCATGCTTGAGACAAGAAAACAATCCAATTACTAAAAGTGGCAAGTTCCAATATAATCATGTTCACTGTTTGCCTCAAAATTTCATGCATTCATCAAATAAATTTCTTTGTTTCTCCATTGTATTAATTTCCCTCAATTCTATCCATATCAAGATTTCATTACAATAGATAAATTAAAAATTAAAAGTAAAAAGAGGACAAACTTGACTATAAGGTAGAGTAATGGGAAGGGGTCCTATGCCAATGATTAGATTATAGCATCAAAGTTCTGCATACAAGCTTACCAATTTCTCTATAAAGCAAGTGAAATTTGGTGGTTGGATAGACTAATAAAAGCTCCAAGGAATTGATATCATTACATTTGGCAGTGCCATGGAGATATTCCTTTAAAATGGCTCCCATTTTTCACAAAATATAAAAGGCTTCAATGTAACGGTTTGGTTGGAATTACTCAGGACCTTTAATGGAGGAATTTTCTCAGGACCTCTAATGGAGTAATTCATTACCAACATAGGAATAATTTGCAAGATGTAAGGAAAATAATTAAAAATTATAGTAATTTCATAATACTATTAGGAAAAGATAAAATACATTTCATAACAAAGTAAATTGTAAAATACATTCTATATAAGGAAATTCATATGTTTATGGCATCTCCAAAGCACAATGGAATATTAGATATCAATAAATTTGACCCACAAGTGATGGACATATTCATGCAATTAGGATGCCTTCCATTTTTCCAAAAATTTCAAGGATTGAATGTAATAATTTCATTGGAATTTTTCTAGACCTTTAATGGAACAAGGGCTCTCGTGATAGTTATAGGAGGAATTCATAAACATGATAATGGGGCTGGCCTAAGATTTCATGGTGATAGTTACGAAGGAATTTATTAGTATAACCACTACACTATTAATTTCGTCTACAATTGTTTTCCTTTACCTATCCAAAATTTATTAGTATAGCCACTACACTATTAACTTCATCCACAACTCTTTCCAGCTACCTATCCATATCCTCAAACATCACATTGATTCTCTTGGCCTTGCCGTGCAAAGCTAACAAGGTAAAAATTTAATAAATGGGCATGTTTGAACCATAAATTAGTGATTGTACTAGTTTGGTAGCTAAGGGGTATAAGTTAATCCTAATTCCAACCCTAACAAGTATCTTTAGGTCTCACATAGGCAGGGGAGTTTTGGTCCTTCAATGGTAGTTTTTTGGGTGGTTTTTAGGGAAACCACATGTTTCTTTCCTCCCAAAATTTCCCCTTGGCCATAAAACCAAATCTCACCCTCCTAAGCCCTAAACCTAAACCAAACAATAATTCAACATTAGCAATATTAACAAGTAAAAGATACATTTCCATTAGCAATACTAACATTAGAAAATTTCTAATAAGTAAAAGTGACATTTCCCTTAGCAATACTAGCATTAGCAAAAAAAAATATACTAACAACTAAAAGTTACATTTCCATTAGCAATAATAACATTAGAAAATTTCCAAGAAGTAAAAGTGACATTTCCCTTAGCAATACTAGCATTAGCAAAAGAAATGTGACCTAACATTATTTAAATATTTTGTATAGTTATCTTTTTTAGATTGAAAAAAATATATATATTTAAATATTTTGTATAGTTTTTTTTTATTTTTTATTTTAAATTATTTAAAAAAATTATTTTGGCACACATGGGAAAAATTTTAACTTTTCGTGACAGACACGGTTGCACATCATATTGGGTTGTAGAATGATCCTCTCTACCCAACCACACAACCATAATAAGCACTTTGGATTAACACCTTCAAATGGTCCTTCGCATTCTTCTTTTTATAGATTTAATATGTGGATTATTTTTAGTTCATACTATGTTGTAGAATGATCCTCTATGCTCAACCACCCAACAGTAACATACACGGTAACATGCACTTTGGATTAATACCCTCAAAATGGTCCTTTGCATTCTTATTTTTGTAAATTTAATATGTGGATTATTTTTAGTTCATTTGGTCAGATAGATGGAATGGTTGACATCCCCCTTTCAAATCAGTCTAGATCTATGCTAACTCTGGATCTATAAGCTTAGAGGGATCAAACCTTTCAAGGTGCAATTTTTTTTTGAGTGCAAAACGAAGAATGGTTTCCACATAGGAAAATTTGATCTCTCTTGGAGCTTGATAGATCCAGAGATCCCTACTTACCATGGATCTATGATGGTTTAATTAATAATTTCATTTTTTTTAGTTTAATTTTATTTTTAATTAATAACATTATTTTTTATTTTATTTTTATAAAATATTTTGATTCTGAAACAAGAGATGGATATTGAGCATTTGGTATTGATGACCCATAGTCTTTGCCATGGTATGTTATGTTTAATAATATCCATGGTAAAGTGGTCTAAATATCCATGGTAAAAATTATTTTTAATTGTAAGTATTATTTTAGTTGTGAAATCGGAGATGGTTTTTGGGCATGTGGGGCCCATGGTATGGTATAGCTACTAATATCTATGGTAAAGTGGTGATAAATATCCATGCTTAAAAATATTGTTATATTGTAAGTATGAAGTTTTTTTTTGTTTATTAATGAAATTTAAATATGGTTACAAATAATTATGTTAATTTATATGGTGAAATGGATCTTAATTTAAAGCCACTATTTATATCTTATATATTTTTATGTGATAGAGGAGTACATAGGTGTAGTCTAACTTAGAGATGAAATAACATTTTTCAATCTAATTCACAAAAATGTGACAATACAATTTCAATACTTTTTGTTGTTAAAAATATATTTTTGAATGCATAAATGAGTTGAGCACCCTCAAAATGTGGAGCACTCAAATTATGTATATCAAACAATTTAAACTCAATTTCTAAAAATCATGTTTTGATTAAAATTAACGAGAAAAATGGTTTTGAAAAAAACCATTTCCTCACTATAATATTTTTTATTTTAAACTTAATTTTAAAATGTTCTAAAATTTACTTCAAATAAAATATTTATAAAATACTTTGAGTGTGAAATGAGACATGGTTTTTGGCAATGTTGTATTGATGACCAATGATATTGGGCCATGGTACTATAACAAAGCCTATTGACTTGTATGGAAAAGTGGATCTGAATATCCGTTGTTAAACATATTGTGATATTGTAAACTTATGTGTTTGTTAATTGAATTTAAATATGGTTACATAATCATTATTCTTTTTTATAAGGTAAAATGAATCTTAAATTATATAATTTAATGTAATATGTATTTAATTTAAAAATTTATTCTTAATTTCCCCTTATTTTCCCGCATTTCTGGGATGTATGGCACCTTTATCAAGAAAATGAAGATATTGTCAAGAGATTAACAATGGCCAATCAAGACAAGGTTGGAAATCAATCTCATATTAACCTTGGATATATTAAAAGTCACATAACCATAAACGGTTTTTATTTTTTTCCTATTTAATTTAAACTATATAGCAATAATCTAATCGTTGATTTAGAAAGCATTGATTATATATATATATATATTTATATTTGCAAACGATTCACAATATAAAACTTAATGTGAAATATCATTATTGTGTTTTCACCATATCCAATCAACATTTAATGTGGATCCTCATGGTAGAGGCGTAGATATGGTTCATTTGACCATTGTAAGTTGGTGTTCGGGAAAGGTATATACGCCTTTCATACCTTAAGGCTTATAATTATTCCGAAGATATTTGCATATATTGAGTGATCAAAACACCGGGTATCTGATATATGTACATTTAATGAATTCCTTGTAATTTAATTTTTAACTTGGGTTTTTCTTTGTATGTCTATTTGCGAGAAACCCTCGTAACGTTTCCTTCTCCAAAGTCTCAGATTTCTCTTGTTTTCATATAGAGGAGGCTTAATCCCTCTGGCTACTGCCGGTTAGTTTATATATAAATAGTTAAGTCAAGGTTATCATGTCGTGGCATTAGATAATTACATTTCTATAGAGATTTACAATGGCCAATTAGCGCAAGCTTGGAAATCATCTCATTTTAATATTGGATCTAATAACATTTTCTAGCATCTTAGGTACTATGAAATAAATGATATTCACTCTCCATACTTATAGTCTTTGAATCACTTGTGTATTATACATGGCTCCCTCTTCCTTGCGAGGTTGATGTGAAAATTAGAATGGTTGGTCTAAATTTCTCCCATTCGCATGCAGTGCTTGAGAGTGAAAATCTTTCTGGTTAATGAGACTATTCAAGAAACTTATCTCAAAGACTTTTGTTGTCACAATAAATGCAGATGTTATGTTTGTGGCAAGAGTCTTCGAGATTGTAGAGCTCACTCCTCTAAGAAATGTTATTGTAGGGCTTTTGGAGTTACAGGTCTTTCTACAGAGCAAAGGGAGAGATGTACCATAGCAATGGACTAGATTCCCATGTCGCAATGATAGTTATGCCTATTGTTAGCAACATAGTCAATACAGGTCGAATTGTTGATTGTACCATCCACTGACACTTTGAAGATTTTGATAAGGTGAATTCAAACAATTTCATTGTCAATCTATGGGATGCAAACAAAACGCCTTTTTTAATGTTTCTTTGCTTAAGAAAGGAAAGGGTGTAAAGAGATAAAATAGGGCAGGGTTACATGAAACCAATAATTCCTAAATTTTCAGTTTTATTGGTTGGCTGAACCACAGTTGTTACTCCTCAAAAGGGGCAGCCAAGTCATTTATGTAAGTCCTATGGGTTGTCCTTCTCATAAATTCATTTAGTATTTTGAGGTATCGTTTATTTGTTGTTCTATGTCTTAGAGGGGCAGCCAAGTCATTTATGTAAGTCCTATGGGTTGTCCTTCTCATAAATTCATTTAGTATTTTGAGGTATCGTTTATTTGTTGTTCTATGTCTTAGAATATATTAGTAATCGATTGTTCTTTCCATTATCAATCGATGACAACGAATAATGTTCTTTGTCTAATTCTTGTTTGTTTGATTAGGTTGTTCCACCAGTTCCACACATTATAGAAGGATACAATCTAGCAACATGGGCAGTGGAATTGTGTTCCATGGCTACTGAGGAAATACTTGGTGTAGATTTTTCTAAAATATACAGAAAATTGGCACTCTATGACTGAGTGACATAATTGTAGGAACTTGTTTGAGAAAGAGTTTTTCATTCTGCATCGCTAATTTTGTTACCCTATCTTGGATAATATAATTCCTCAAAATAAATGTTTTGCACCGTTGTTTAAACCTTATTTGACTGTTGTTGTTTTTAATATGGAATCGAGCTCTTATTAAAGAGCTAAGCACCCCTTCTCCTTGATAGCAACATGTAAATTTTCCAACTAAGTAAGCATAGTCCTTCAACATTATGTGCATGGACTATCTTGGGAAGCAAAATTGGTCATATTGGAGGAATCCACACAATAATGTTGCACGGTTTTTCTTCACTAGAGTGGTTTCCCTACCCTTTGGGACCATCTTTTGGGACCTTGGAACAAAGAGGTTGGACTTTCTTCTGCCAAACTAGAAGCCACCTCGATTTTACATTTTGTTTTCTTTATTATTGATAAGTTTATTGTCAATTTTACATTTTGTTTTCTTTGTTATTGATGAGTTTATTGTCTATTACATGTTTGAAGTCCATAGAGAATATTGAGAATTTAAGGTGTCATATCTCTTCCAAGTTAAATTAATAGTTGTTCTCATGAAAACTTTATCTGCTGTTCTTGGTAAGCCTACAAAATTTCATGTTCTCCAAACTTTTCTTTTGCCTTAACTACTCAATGTTGTCTTAATACTTTTCAATATTCTTTCAGAGAGGTAAACGACAAGATGTACTGAATATGGGATCAATGTATTTTTCTCTACCTTTTCCTTTGTGTTATTGATTGATGAAGTTTCAAGTCAATTATGGAGGTTGAACCAACTATCTTTTATAGAGAAAAAGACCTTGGAAGGTATTCAAAAATGTCTTATGTCCTTGGATAGGTAAGCTAAATGTAAATAACTACTAGTCACATTATAAATTTTTTATGTAGATCACATTTATAGAATTACCATCCTTGTAATCAATGTAGGTTGAAATCCACGTGCCTTATGTTCTTATGTAGTGTTTAACCTATGCCATCTTATTCTATTCTATGATTTCTTTGGAGTGGACAACTTCCAATTTCTTTTAGTTCTCCTTCATCTTATTTTTCACTTTTCTATACTTTACCTATTTTGGAATGCTCACAGTAGTTGTGACTCCAAATTACCATATTGGTGCAATAATCTCATCAGTTTCTTATTCTTTATTGAATCTCTTATGTGGTTTCATTATTCCTCCACCTAAGGCATTTTCTCAATTATTATTCTCTTCCTCAATTTTTCCATGTAGCATTTATTTCAATTGCAATGTTGAATGCAGTTCTCAATCCCCTTGGATTAAGGGCTCCTAGTAGGTTGTGTTCCCCTTGGACTGAGGGCTCCTAATAGGTTGTCTATTGAACACGGAAAATGGTTATATGGTCGAGATGGTACTACTAGGAACCCCTATTTGTTGGACACTCTATGGTTTGATTGCTTCACATTTGGGTGATGTAGAAACTGAGATGGTGACAACATATGGGAATGTGAAGGTGTCCACATTCATAAAATCATATTTTGCAATGAGACACTACTTTTTGGGAATTGTAGCACTAGTTCTTGTGTGTATCCACGTTTCCTTTGATTTGATCCTTTCTCTCGATGACAACTAAACTTCCAAAAGAGATAGAAATCAAATCACATGCTCATTAGATATATTTTATGTTATTTTCTTGGTTGACTCAACTATGTACACGCAACCATACACTTGAGTTGATGTCATGAATGTGTGTCATTGAAAACTATTCTTTATGATTGTGTTGGTGTAATAAATACAATCATTTGGGTTATGAATTATTATTAAGATGATATCTTGCATGGTCTGAGATAATTTTGCTTTGTTTGAGATCTTGAAATGATTCTAATCACTTTGCAACACCAAGTTGGTTACACTACTTTCATAAAATAAGGGCATGCAAATCTATAACTATCCTCATTTTATGGAGTTTTGTTTCATCACCTGTATTATTCAATCTTTGATCTTGACATCATACCATGAACAACTCTACCAATTTATCAATTTCGTAATTATAGTACCAAGCTTATGCCATAGTGGAATTTCATGGAATTTATTACTGGTTTAATATTCAACATAACTAAATGTTATATTTAAAAGACTTACTTTTTTAAAGATTAAATGTTACTGTGTGAGCTAAAATATATTTAAACATTCTAATTTAAGAGACTACTCCATTGTAACCATTATAATTTAAGATACTACTCTATTGTGTGCTTATACTATAGTTCAATTATTACCAGTTCAACATGTTAATTAAAATCTAATTCTAGGGCCCATGGGGCTTTGGATTGATGGTGAATGGGTGCATTGTTAAGGCACTCCTTGTGATAGGCCACTGGTTCAAATCCCCCATGGGTGCTTACCTACCCAAAAAAAAGAAATCTAATTCCCAATGTAAATGTGGAAATTAATTTGAATAACTAATGCTATTGTTATAATTAAATTATTATGTTACAGTTCAACTATTACAAATTGAACACGTTAATTAGAATCTAATTCTTAAGGTAAGTGGGGAAATTAATTTGGATAAGTAATGCTCATTTTATACTAAAATTGTTATAATAATTTAATTTTAATTTAATGTAAGTGTTGAAATAAGAGTGGAAATATAATAATAATAATAAAATTGATAATTCACACACCATAAGCAACTTCACTATCACAATTTAATGTTTGCATCTTTTCATTTGCTTGTACAAAAGTTGTTCATCATTACAGTAATTTGGGTTCAATGTCTGGTTTTTGTTTATTCATTAAGGTATTTATATAATCTGGAGTTCTCTTGCTAAGAGTTTATTTACATTATGGAGCTTTTGAACTTGTTTTGTGGATGATATGCTTAGACTTCCTTTTCTCTTTGCAAAGAAGCATAAAATAATAAATTTTTAGTCCCTTCCCTTACAAAATTTCATAGATACTTCACAAGTTCACAATGACTCTAAACTATTAGTTAATATAATTGAGTTGTTTCTTGTAAACATTGTGGGCTGTATATATATATTCAGTGCATTGAGAGTGAACATTTATATCTATCTCTTGTTACAGTGGAATTATAGCTAAGAGGACCATTCCTTACGTTGCATTCAAATTAGTGGAAACATATTAGTTTAGAGGGATTGAAGAATTTCTCACTATTTAAGATAGTTCTTACTGTGCATTTAAATTGTAAGAAACATATTGGTTTAGATAGATTTGAACTTTAGATTTATTATTAGTTGTAAACTGAAAATGTGAGAAAATATCTACATGTCTTACACAATATTACAAATATCAAATTAAAAATAAAAATAGTAAATACTATTATATAGAAATTGTAAATCAATTTATAATTAATATCATATTAATTAGTTTAAGGTGAAATACAATATATCAAATATAATATGAATAGTATAATACAGCATATATAATAAATTTATTTAACAATTATAATTATTAATTTCTTCATCATCACTATATTTTGATTATATTTATATCTACTTAGTATGATACATAACTTTGATAACTATTGATTAAATGCCAATAGGATAGTTGCTTCAAGAATAATACTTTCACATTGTTGATGAATTTATATGAAACAAAAGTTATTTGAGAATTACAGTCAATTTTGTAATTTGATTCTATCATAGAGGTATCATTAATGCTCTTTCTCCCTAGTAGAATTTTTGGAAATGTGTTGATTGCTTTACTTAATATGATGAAAATAAGAGGATCATTGAAAAGAGATGCTAATGTATCCAAAAAATTGAAATTATTGCTGCACAATCATTAGTTATGGTAGAAACTAAAAATATTGTAGTGACAACTTATTAGATCAAAGCCACACTCGTGCACCCCAAGAAGACACACTTGGCCATGTGTACCCTTTCTCAAACATTGCTTTCAACTGTAGTTTCCGCTCAACCAACTGGAGTCCTTATTATATATGGGGTCTTAAATGTTGTTGTTGCTCTAGATGTCAGCTCGATAGAGAAGTATATCCATCTGAGAATGGTTAATTGAGGAACCTCTACTACAAATACATTTGTTTATTATCCCAAGACAAGATACCCTCGGAGCATCTCAGCTTCCCTATCCTTTTTTCTCCTTCCTCTCCCCCATCTTTGGAAACTTGTACCGTGAAAAGCGTACATCTCTTCCTACAACTATGTTTGGATTGTTTGATAGTGTTGATCCTCACTAATATGGGATTTTTCTTTCCTTCGAATATTCTCTCTGTCCCTTGCTCATCCAAGTATTCTATTTCTTTTTCAGAGCAACCCAACTTGGTATAGTGCGGGTACATCTAGTCCATTCCAACTAACATTTTATACCCATCCAATGTTAAAACATTTATGTGAGATATAGTGATCATGCCATTGAGTTCCAATCATGTGAGATATAGTGATCATGCCATTGAGTTCCAATAACGAGGACTTCACCCATTAGTTGATCCTCCTCCTTGTCCATGTTTCCAACTCAACAAGTGATGCCTCTTGGTGTAGTTCCTTGTCCAATTTACACTTTTCTAAATGCTTTGGGTTGACATAGATATAATTAGAACCTAGATCAATCAAAATAGAAAAAAATTTCTCTTGGAGCTTACGTTCCATCTAAATGATGGATTCCTTGTAACCTACTTGGTGGTTATCCAATGCTACGTATATATTGGGCATACTCTCGACTACTTCGAAAACAATGCTCACCTCTTGGGAATTGTAGATTCTCATTCCAATCTTCTAATGATAAGAAAAAATAATTCTCTTCTGGTTCCCACCACATGTCCAACACTTAAGTGGTTCTTATCTTTCAATCATGGGTTTCGCCGATGCTAATTGTTGTACATACCCTTTAACAACGATGTTTTCCTTCTGTTGGGACTCACTTGGCTAAGATGGGCATCTCCTCTCTTTTCCTTTTGAGTTCTTTGTGGGCCAAATCACATTTTTCCTCAGAGTGATCTTGGCTATTGAGTCATTCAGAGTCTCAGCCCCATGCCTAGATTTCTCATAGCATTTCTCTAGCTCCTTATTAGCGTCCTTCATAGTCTAGTGTTACAATAATTCAATATTATCTCTGAATACCATAGGCAACCCACTGATGAACCTCTACATTTTGACCTTTTCATCCTTGAGATATGGACATATCTTAATAGCCCCAAAAAATTTATGACATACTCCTCATTAGTCATTTGTCCCATTATGAGTTCATAAAATTCTATTGCCTTATTGTCATAGTAGTGTTAGGACATTTAATGCTCCCTAAAAATCTTATCACGCTCATCCCATGCCAGACCCTCTTTGGTAATGGCTCTTGTATTCTTGAGGTCCTCCCACCAAATATCGTCTTTTCCCTTTAAATTATAAGAGGCAACTCTCGATTTCATATTATTTGAGTAGACGTATATCTTGAAGAATTAATTCATCTCTAACAAGCATGCCTCTGCATTAGGCGCCAAACCTCACCCCGAGTTAATTCACCCCCTTGGAGGGATTATCTCAGAATTAAGGTCAATTTCATAATTTGGTTCTATCATAGAGGTATCAATAGTGCTCGTTCCATCGAGTAGAATTTTTGGAAATGAGTTGATTTCTTTATACGTAATATGATGAAAATAAGTGGATCATTGAAAAGAGATGCTAATGTATCCAAAAATTCAAATTATTTCTGCACAATCATTAGTTATGATAGAAACAAAAAATATTTTAGTGACAACGTATTAGATCAAAGTCACACTCATGCACCCTAAGAAGACACACTCGGCCATGTGTACCCCTTGTCTAACATTTCTTTCAACTGTAGTTTCAGCTCAACCAACTCCGGAGTCCTCATTATATATGGGGTCTTAAATGTTCATGTTGCTCTAGATATGAGTTGGATAGAGAAGTATATCTCTGTGAGAGTGTGTAATTGAGGAAACTCTACTATAAATACATTTGTTTACTATCCCAAGACTCGATAACTTTGGAGCGTCTCAGTGTTAGGATATTTCGACACATAGGAAATAGTTAAGTAAAACTTGGTCTAGTATAGAGTTAGGTAAAGTGTGTTTCTTTACTATGTACATTTTGTAACTTACAATCCGATGGTCATGATATGTAGTGATCCGACGGTTCATTCTCTCCTCGGTATTACCGACACTTGATCCGTGGCTTAACACCCAATTGGTCCATGATCTCTATTTAAAGAGCATGGAGGGTCATTTGTAGGTTAACCATGCATGAGAGAAGCTTATGTAAATTTTCATTCTTTTATTAATAAATTGCCTGAAGTGGCCGCGTTGGCTCAGGCTGTGGACTGTTTCCCTCTTTGAGGGTTTTAACCACGTAAAAAGCACTGGTGTATTGATCTGTGATCTGTTTGTGAGCGGTGTCCTTTGGTGTTCTGTCTTAGGAACTTACCCTGTAAATTCCTACATGGTATCAGAGCTATTTGAGGGCCGCGTCCGTTGGTGATCCAAATCTGAAGCGGGTAGAACTACATCCGACTACTATTTCCTAGATCTACTTTTTCTGACTGCTTTCAAGCCGAGAGGACTGCTCTGTTGTGTTGGGAGCATCTATCCCAGTGTGGAACCCCTTTCGTTTCACGTGAAAAGGTTTCCGGTAGCCCTAGCTGCATCATTTTTAAGATCTGAAGGTATACAGTGTTTATTTGCAGTTTACAGTTATTTTCTTTATGTTTATTTCGGTTTTGGTTTATTTAGATTTTTTTATTACCAGATCTATACCTTTCATTTCTACGTATGCTCTTTGCCCCGCGACTCTGTGCGATCTGGGCAAATCAGAAACAGAAAGGAAGGATTTTTCTCATGCGTATGCTCTTTTCCGCTGCGCCTTAGTGTGATCTCGGAAAATCAGAAACATTGAGAAAAATATTTAGTTTCTGGGTAAAGCTAACTTCGAGCCGCAAGGTTCGTTTCTTTTGTATTTCCGTGTTGCGTTTTGTGTTTTTTGTTTTGTAGGGAAAAAGAGCTTTCTCAAAGCAAGCACGCAACCCAAAGCTTCAACCCCCCACTCTCTCTCTCAAACTTTTTGTATATCTCACTTGGTCCAAAGCTAATTTATGAGAGTAGAGGTCTTGGGTTCAAGTCTCCATTTTGTGGGGGCGGATTTTTCATTTCCGCACACTCCCACACTTCGTCGACGACTTCATCAAATTTTCTTCAAAAAGCCATAACTTCTTCATCCGGACGCCGTTTTCAGAACCGTTTTTTTTGAAACAGCCTAATTTTTCGAGATCTTTCCATTGCAACACTTAGTTTCATAATTTATAGCTTCAATTTCTGTTAAAATGGAAATTACATGCCAAGTTATCCTTGACAACACCAACTACTTCCAATGGTGGTCCTACATTGTGGATTTACTTAGAAGTAAAGGTCTCTACAGAATAGCCACAGGTCAAGAAACCAAACCGAAAGATGAAGATAAGGTAGCTAAATGGGAAAATAGGCAAGATCAAGCACGTGGGTTGATAGGGATGTCTATTTCTCCAGATCTTAGATTCCATATTGCAGAACTTGATGCTCCTGATAAGCAATGAAACAAATTACTAAAGTCTTTGGAATTAAAAATGAACTTAAAGCCCATCAACTTGAAAATGAGTTGCTTACATTGGACCCCAATAATTTTTCTTGCATTGAAGATTTTTTGTCCAAGTTCAAGACCCTTAGACTTCTCTTGGAAGGTGTTAATGTTAAGAAAGAATATAGTAACCTTATCTATTCCATTCTTACTAAGTTGGGACCAGCCTACTCTGTGTTTGTCTCCACCTTCCATTCTACAAGAGAAGCCTTCATTTCTCAAGGACAAGACTACAAGTCCCCTTCCTTTGATTTTTTTTGTGATTCCTTAATAAGAGAACAAGAAAAACTCTTACACCTTGGTCTTCTTAATCTTGGAAACTCTTCTAAGAAAGCATTAGCCGCCCAACAACAACCAAATCCAAAGAATCCTAATAAGTTGTATCCTAAAAAGAATGGTCCTAAACGAAACAAGGGTCCTAAGCAATTTCAGCCTCCAAATGAAAAATCATTTCAACAAAATGATAAGACAAATAAAAACAAAGGGAAGAAGACTGATAGACTTTGCAACTTTTGTAATTGAGATGGCCACTTAGAATCCAAATGCTTTAAGAAGATGGAAGCCTTGGAAGCAACAATGAAGAAGCATAACATCCATTTGGAGCACTCTTCAACTTCAACTTCATCTTCAGGAATGGCACTTTCTACATGTGGTTTTCAAGCATCTCGGTCTGGCTATCCACTAAATGTATCTTCTTCTTCTCATTCTCATGAGTGGCTCATTAATTCTGGAGCTTCTTATCACATGGCCGAAAACAAAGCCATGTTTTCTTCTTTAAATGATTGTAACACCAAAAATATATATGTTGGTGATGATAGATCTCTTAGTGTTGTAGGGACTGGAACTGTTCATATAGACAATGGTCAGTTTAATGATGTATTATGTGTTCCAACCTTATCCTGCAACCTTCTATCTGTATATTAGATAACTCATTCAGGTGAAGGTAAAATCGTTGAATTTTCACCTCACGATGTTGTAATTAAGGACCTAAGAGATCCTAGACAGATTTTAGCTACTGGCATTGCTGATGATTCTATAAGGTTGTATAAGTTTCACAACTTTGGGTCATCAAATCTTCCCTCAGTATTTGTTGCTCATAATGATGAAGTGAGCAAACCTTGGCATGAGCGATTTGGTCACTTAAACTATCGCTCTCTTCAGAATCTATGTAAAGAAAATATGGTGACAGGTCTTCCTATGGTATCTTGTAGAGATGGTGTTTGTTCCGGATGTGTACTCGGAAAACATCATCGGGATAGTTTTGAAAAACGTGCCTCTTGGCATGCCTCAACCCTTTTATAGCTTGTGCATAGTGATTTATGTGGTCCACTTCCAGTTGTTTCCTTCTCTGGCTACAAGTATTTCTTAACTTTCATTGATGATTTCTCCAGACGCACGTTGGTATACTTCTTAAAACTCAAGAGTGAAGTATTTAACATGTTCTTGGCCTTTAAGACCTTTGTTGAAAAACAATCTGGAGATCAAATTCTTAAGCTAAGATCTGATAATGGCGGAGAATATGTTAAAAACAACTTCATCAACTTTTGCATTGAGCATGGAATACAAATTCAACATACTGTTCCATATACTCCACAATAAAATGGTGTAGCTGAAAGGAAGAATCGCACCTTAAAGGAAATGGCTAATTGTATGCTTCAATCTAAAGGACTTAGTCTTAATTACTGGGCAGAAGCAATTAACTGTGAAAATTACATAATAAATCGCACTCCTACTAAGGTTTTAAAGAATATCACTCCAGAAGAAGCATGGAGCTCAATCAAACCAGATGTAAGTCACTTTCGTGTTTTTGGAAGTGAAGCATGGGCCCATATTCCAAATGAGAAACATAAAGCATTAGAACCTAAGAGTGAAAAATGTATTTTTGTTGGATATTCTGAAGATGTCAAAGGATATAGACTTATTCCACTTATGTCCAAAAATGTTATCATTATAAGAGATGTAAAGTTTGCTGAAAATATATCGGCCTACGAGCCTAGTTCGGCGGATGTGCCACCTCTCCCTATCTCTTCTACTTTTAAAAACATTTCTTCTTCAGATGATGAAAACGAGGATGAAAATCCTCCCCCACCTTATCAGGATCCTCCTTCAGCTCCTCAGCTTCCAAAATGGGTCCGCGCTACTCGGGATGTCGCAGGTGATCTTGTTGGTGATCCTACAGATCAGCGACGTACACATTCTCAGTTCGAGAGAGCCTCTTCTTTACTGGCTTAAGCTTCAGTGAATTATGATCCTGACACCTTTGCAGAAGCTTCATGCCATCCAGATTGGGAAGCAACTATGAATGAAGAATATCATTCATTATTGGTAAATGATACATGGGATCTTGTTCCTCTACCAAAGGGACAAAAACTTGTTAGATGCAAATGGGTTTACAGAACCAAGTATGGACTAGATGGGAAAGTTGATAAACATAAAGCTCATCTTGTTGCTAAGGGTTTTTCACAAGTTGAAGGCATTGACTATACTGAAACCTTCTCCCCTGTTGCCAAAATTAACTCTATCCGCCTTGTTCTTTCCCTTGCTGCCTCTTTCAAATGGGAAGTCCATCAGATGGATGTTAAATCCGCCTTCTTGCATGGGGACTTGCATGAAGAAATATATATGGAACAACCTATTGGCTTTATACAAACAGACTCCAGCCTTGTATGTCAGCTTAAGAAATCCCTTTATGGTCTCAAGCAAGCTCCTTGAGCTTGGTATGCCAAAATGGATAACTTTCTTTTATAAAATGGCTTTTCTAGGTGTCATTATGACAATACTGTCTACACCAAGAAAGTGGGCAAGTCTCTTATCATTCTTGTTCTTTATGTTGATGATCTTATCCTGACTGGTAGTGATCCCAACCTTATAAACCATGTGAAGTCTAGCCTTAAAAGGAAGTTTGAAATGATAGACTTAGGACACTTACATTATTTTCTTGGTCTTCAAGTCTTGCAATCCAAAGAAGGTATTTCCCTTTCCCAATCCAAGTATGCATGTGATATTCTACGCCATTTTCACATGGAATACTGTAAGCCAACCCCTTCTCCCTTTTAGTCTGGAGTCAAACTTTCAGTCACTTGTACTTCTCCTGAAGTTAATGCTACCTTATACCGTCAACTTGTAGGAAAACTTTTGTATCTAACCCATACTCGTCCTGACCTTTCCTTTGTTGTTGGCCTTGTTGCTCGGTTTATGCAAAACCCACGTCAAAGTCATTGGAAGGCAGCTAAAAGAATACTTCGTTATGTTCGAGGTACAATTCAGTTTGGGATTCATTACAGTGCCGAAGCAGCTCCTTTATTGGTTGGTTTCACTGATTCTGATTGAGCTGGTAACCCTGATGATCGGAAGTCTACTGTAGGTTATGTGTTCACTCTTGGTTCAGGACCTATTACATGGGATTGCAAGAAACAAGGTGCCATTTCTCTTTCTTCAGCAGAAGCAGAGTATCGTGGTGCCGTAGAAGCTAGTAAGGAAGCCTTGTGGCTTTGTCAGATCCTGTCAGAGTTTGGCTTTCAACAGTAGCATCCGACTACACTTTGGTGTGATAATCAAAGTGCCATTCAACTATTCAAAGATCCAGTCCAACATCAGCACAACAAACACATTGAACTGCACATGCACTTCATCAGAAAGCTCATTCATGACCATGTTCTTGAAGTGCAATATTGTTCAACAGATGATCAAGTTGCAGACATCTTTACAAAGGCTCTCACAGAGGCGAAGTTCACTAAACTTCGATTTATGGTTGGAGTTCAGGAAGTTGTCACTAAGGGGGGATAGGCTCTAGTGCCTCCTTCCTTCTCCTATTGTGTTATATTTGTAAATCCTTCAATCCTATCCTAAGTTGTTCTTAAGGGGGGATGTTAGGATATTCCGACACATAGGAAATAGTTAAGTACAACTTGGTCTACTATAGAGTTAGGTAAAGTGTGTTTCTTTACTATGTACATTTTGTAACTTACAATCCGACGGTCACGATATGTAGTGATCCGACGGTTCATTCTCTCCTCGGTATTACCGACACTTGATCCGTGGCTTAACACCCGATTGGTCCATGATCTCTATTTAAAGAGCATGGAGGGTCATTTGTAGGTTAACCGTGCATGAGAGAAGCTTATGTAAATTTTAATTCTTTTATTAATAAATTTCCTGAAGTGGCCGCGTTGGCTCAGGCCATGGGCTGTTTCCCTCTTTGAGGGTTTTAACCACGTCAAAAGTACTGGTGTATTGATCTGTGATCTGTTTGTGAGCGGTTTCCTTTGGTGTTCTGTGTGAGGAACTTACCCTGTAAATTCCTACACTCAGCTTGCCCATCCTTTTTCTCTTCTTCATCTCCCTCATCTTTGGAAACTTGTACTGTGAAAAGTGTACATCTCACGGTATGCTTTTATATCATATGAATTTCAAGAATAGTTTTATGTGGTGATATGGCCCACATGGAGTCATCCATAAACTAAGGCTCAAAGTCAAATTCGGTCCTTTTATACATCATCCCAGGACAGACATTGAGAGAGTTGCCAACCACTCTGAATGGTTGGAAAACACTTTGATAGATATGGACAGTACTATAGTAGATGTGGAGAAGACATTAATTGACATGGAAAAGCAGATTGATATCAGCCATGGAAACCATAGATGAACAATTTGAGATCAGTTACAGGATGAGGCCCAAGCTTAATCCTGTAACTGAAGAAGATGACACCATTGGAATAGTGGAAATCATTCACATTGATACAATGGTCAGAAGGAGCAAAGGCTGAGTAGCTTCAGAAGAAACACACCAGCCTTCCACATCAAACACTCAACTTATTGAGAAACAACTTAGCATTGAAGTCTCTTCATCCACCAGGCCTGTGGATAAAAAGAAAGATATTAAAGATAGGTACAAGGAAATCAAGTTGAGGAATGAGACATTGAAGGCTGAGACTTATGCCCAGTACTTCAAGCGGACACCTGCAAATCAAAATATGTTAATGTCAGCCTTTCACATTAAGACTGTGAAAATGCAAATGACATTCATGCAACCTACAATCCAGTAGCCAAGATCATCAAGAGACTAAGAGAAAGCATACTTTGAAGTTTTGGCCAGGGATGTTCACCCCATTTACCAAATTGGGCTTCACAAACAGGCAGGTGAGATGATCTATTCCACTATGAAAAACAAATCTATGACTATGCACAAACTCCAAGGCTCACTAGATAATATCACAACATAGTACAAGCTGTAAAAGGCCTCCTCACAGACCATGGACAATAGAATCAAGTCAGTGGAAGACTTGGTGATTAAGCTTGGGTATAATCCCAATGATGTCAAAGCTGCAGAGAAATTAATAAAGAAGAAAAATGAGGATATTGCTACTTTGAAGAAACAATTAAAGCTGCCTCATTCAGAGCATCAACAGACCAAGGAAGTCCTTGAAATCTAAACCAAGCAAAGGGAGATGATGGACCTCATTCTCCAATTGAATGATCAGTTGAAAGAGATGGAGAAGGAGTTGGACAACATAATACAGCTAAAACAAGCCAGCCTTGAGACTGCCATTGCCATTGCCATTCCAATAGTCACTACAATGGTACCATCCACCTTGTCAGCTTCATTAGCTCCTACAGCTCCACTGGCTACAACACTACCAGCTGCCACAACATCTACATCAACAACAGGTTCGACATCAACAATAGCTTAGCCAAGTGATGAGGCAAGCAAATTGGTCAAAGCAATTGTGGACATGTCCATTCAGACCACAGAGATAAAAAAGCTCAAAGAAAATATAACAAGTCTAGAAAATGACAATAAGCTTGCACATATTATGCACAAGGAGAAAGTTCAGAAGTCAACCAAGTTGACTGAAAGAATGAAGAGCTTGGAAAAAGAATTGACATTAAAGGAGCCACTTGGCCAAGCTAAAGAACAGTTATGGGCCAATATCATTGACTCTGTTAATGATATTTGGCCATGCATTCAAGTCATATTTGAACAAAATGACTTAGTCGAAGAAGCTACAAAAGCAATTCACAGAGTTAAAGCTGAACTAATTGACATGCCACAAGAAGCCAGTAGAATAATCTATTTCCTTAACTCTGAAAACAAATATGAATTGCAGGAGCTCGACATACCTAAGAGGACTCCCACAATACTAGAAGTAAAAAAGGTGTTCACCAAGAGGGATTTAATGATGAACCTTCAGGACAAATGCCAAACCATGCAGCTGGCTATAGACAAGTTCATGGTTAAGTTTGATGCTCTAAGGCATAAAGGTTTGCCAAATCCCTTACTGATAAATGACAAGTTGATGTCACACGAAGACTACAACAAAAGAATAAGAGATGTGGCAAGGGATCGCGCAAGTAATTATTTCATAAGGGGGATGCCCACTGTAAAGGTTCTATAGTAGACATTTGAAAACCTGTTCTACCTCCAGCATGAGGTAAAAAACCTTTTTGTCAACAAACCCACTTCTGCCAAGTACACAGAAGCAGATGAAATCTACAGGAGGATGGTAAATTTTCAATTACCAGATGCAGACACATGGGAAAAGTTAAACAACCTATTGTAAAAATGCACAGTACAAGTGAAAAGAGAACAGTGAAAGAAGAATGACAGATCAACCAGATGAAAGAGTATCAGGTGAAAGTGTATCAGTTTAGAAAGGAAAAGTAAAAAGAACAGCGAGTGTGAAGACCAACAACAAGGAAGAGAACAAACAACAAAAGGTCAAAGCATAAAGATAGCACAACCAAATAATCAGGGATAACATACAAGAGTTAAACATCTCTCTCTATCTTCATGCATGAAGATATTTATTTTTCCTAGATTAATTATCAAGGCAATTTGGGATATTTTGTAAACTATTTTTGTATAAATACTTCATAATTTGAAGTATTGAGGGTGGATTGCTAGACATTTATATAGTTGTATTGATCAGAAACCGGAGGGTTATTGTACCAATTTTTTAAGTCAAGAAGACTAGACTGAGTAATAAAGAGATTGCATTAACGGAATCATGATTTGAGCTATTACAATGAAGTACTTTCTTTTGTAAAATTGTTATTCTCTTATGTATTTCACAAACTTACATGTTATCTAAAGTCAATAAATTAATTGGAAATTAATTTCAAAATTTGTTTAAGTACACTTTGTCTTGAAAAGTTAATCATTTTAATGTTTTCTTTTGATATCCGGATCTGAGAATCCTTAATTGCTATCCCATCTCGGTTGACCTCTTTCACTTCCTTCGTAATCCTATCAAAGGAACCCTTAATTTCTCCTTGGATCTGATTGAAAACCATTTCACCATCCAGCCTCAAGATCTGAAATAACTCAGCTACCTTGCCCTGTAGACACTATTTTTAGAACTTGATACAGTCATGTTTGTTTGACACTTGAGCCCATAGCCCAATGGCAAAATACACCCCTCTATCCATCTAAGTCAGTGATTCCACCACTAAATCCAAATCAAAACCCAAGTACAATCATAACTAGCCTAAAATCAATTAACTGAACAAAGTTAAATCATTAAGAGAGAGCCCTCTCTCAGCGTTAGGAAGGCTAGATCCTAATCTCCAAAGTAGGTTTGTGGTTACCTCTATCATTTCTTTCTCAACGACTCAGGAGAACTTTTGGAGTGATAACATATTGGCGACCATATTCGGGACCAATCCTTAGTGTAATAAAACTTTAAGGAAATCTTAAATCTTACCTTTTGCCCCTTAAGGTCATTTTTGAGTTGCTAAAAAGTTTCATAAAAACAATTAAAAAATTAAAATTCTGGATTTGAAGAAAACACACTATACCAGCGCAAATCCATATCCAAACCCTGCAACAATATTTGATGACCCTCATAGAATTTTAAGAAAATAAAAAAAGGTAGAAACTCAAGGAAGTAGTCGTGAGTTAGTTAAAACAAATTCACTCCCCAAAGAATTATCAAGTTTAGAAGATATTAAGTTTGATTTGTCATTTTTGCTTTCTTTTTTTAGAACCAAATTAGAAAACTCAATTCATGAAATTGTAATAGACCGTAATTTTATTCAATTTATTGAGTCAAAAAGGGTGCCTATACATCCAGATTTAGATCAAGTTATTTTGAATACTTTTGATAAACTAGAAGCTTTAACCTCCACCTTGATAAGCCATATAGATGATGCCTATATTCAAAAATTAGTTGAATTAGTTGCCCTCACTGTTGATGCCTCTCAAATTTCTACAAAATCTTCAAAAACAATAAATAAAGCTTCATTTACTACCACCTCACCTATAATATCCACCACAGTTTATTCCCTTAAACTAGTTATTCCTCAACTTCCTCTCCAACCAAACATCTCAATCTCATCTAGTTCAATTGCAGTCATCTCAAGTCCTTCTTCAAGCACCAATACTTTGCCATGTAGTCAAAACAAAATCTCATCCATGGCAGGCAGACCAATTTAATGAAATATTTCCGGAAGTGGATGTGAGTTATGGATTTAGGAATATTTTTTTTAGGTTGTTGATGTTACTGGGATGTGGTGATAGAACTTAGGATTTTACCCTCCTACATAGTGGATGGCAGTTATGGATTTAGGAATATTTTTTTTAGGTTGTTGATGTTACAGGGATGTGGTGATAGAACTTAGGATTTTACCCTCCTACATTTTTTATTAATCTAAAAGAAATGTTTATTGATCTCATCAGGTAATAAAATTTTATTGTTGATAGAATGCACTAATAGAAGACACAAAGTTTTACCATCCATAATTGTAATAATCTAAAACAATGGGTCCATTCAACTTAAGAAAGTCCTTAAGTACTAGAATTTGGATTCTATTGGAGATCTAGATATATTTGAAACATCCACCACTCATACTAGAGTAGAATTTCACAAGTCCATAAAGTGAACAGAATAATCCGAGTTCTGCCATAATAATCTGAGATGATCCATGTTCTAGAATTGATCCAAACATAGTGATGGTGATTAGAATTGAGGAATGACCTACAAGCAAGTGAACAACTCCTTAGATCTCACATGGGTAGAGGAGTTTGGGCCCCTTAATGGTAATTTTTTGGTTGATTTTGAGGTAAACCAGAGGTTGTTTTCCTTCCAAAATAGTATCATTGGCTAGAAAATCAACCCTTCCCTTTATAAACCTCAAACCTAACAAAAAAACTAATTAAACATTAGCAATGTTGGAAAGTAAAAGTGACATTTCTTTTATCTTTCATTTTCCTTTATATTCTGATTGATTGTTTCAAGATGTTTGAGTGTTTCCAACCTCATTGGATCTCATATGGAGAAACTAGAATTTTAAATCTCACTCAAACTCTAACAAACTTAATCATTCTTAGAATTTCACCATTTGGGGGATTGCAACTTTTCCATTTGACTCTGTGAATTATGAAGGTATGGGATTGGATTTTGATCAAGAGCATGAAGCTCTTTATGTAGGATTTCATAGTTTGGGGGATTGCAAGGTTTTAGTTTAAATGTGTCAATTATGAAGCTATGAGATTGGATTTTGATGAAGAGCATGAAGTTCTTTATGTACTTCAGGGGATTGCAAGTTTCAGTTTGACTCTATCTATTATTAAGGTATGAGATTGAATTTGATCAAGAGCTTCAACCTTAATCTTGGTGATTGACCTTTCTATTACTCTTAATTATCATAATGGACAATTCATTAAGTATGCATTTGAATTGTCAATATAAAGTTTGTTTGAAACTTGCAAAGTCTAGTGCACATGCTTTTACAAATCACACCACACTTGTAGGAAATAAAACACACCTGCAAAACTGCAAGAAAAATAAACCATACTTGAGAAAAGAAAACAAGCCAATTAATAAAAGTGGCATGTTCCAATGTAATCATGTTCTTGGTTTGCATCAAACTTTCATGCATTCATCAAATAGAGTTTTTAGTTGCTCCATTGTATTCATTTCCCTAAATTCTATCCTTATCAATATTTGATTACAATAGATAAATTCGTTATCAGAAAAATCTTCATTAAGATCCATTTTTTAAAAGTAAAAAGTGGACAAACTTGAGCAGCAAGTAGAGTTGTCTAATTATTGAAACTTTTTAGCAGGGATCTGACCAAACAATCACACAGACAAATTGGATGACAACGCTAATGGGAAAAGACCAGAATTTATGACATCTCAAAATAGTGTGAACATACGTATTTATGACTATCAACAACGGAGCCACGTGTGGAGTTGGATCCATTGTCATACGTCCAGATCCATTTAAAGAGACAAATCAATGGCTGAGATCCATTGTCATACGTCCAGAAAACATCAATTCAATGAATGTTTTAGTTGTTGCTCGGATGTGGTCATAGAATTTCGGTGGTTACTCGGATTTTACATAAATCTAAATTTTTTATAAATCTAAAAGAAATGGTTACGGTGAGGGCAGTTATGGATCTAATAGGTAATAAAATTTTATTAAAACATCATGGTTTACAGATCTAGAATTTGGATTCAGCTAAACACAATCTTGAAATATTAGAATTTGAATTCTAAAGAAAATCTTGACATATCTGAAACATTTAACAATCTAGAACTTTGACAGTCTAAAAAACGTTGGCCGATTCAACTGAACAAAATCAAGCAGCATAACTCTATCCTAAATTTGAATTCTAATTAAAAAAACTCTTTTCTACACTATTAACTTACTGCTGCCGTTTCCCTATCGCAGTTCTTGAAAGATCACGTCAGTTGAGCAATAAACGGCTTCTTACACAGGTCGATCAAGGGCTTGTCTAGTAGCAGATCCCGTCACCCAGGATAACACGCCCCTTCGTGTGGAGAAGTTACAGAGCTTAGAGTTGAAAATATCACCACACAGACCGCAATTGGAACTTTGGATTAATACCACGAAATGATATTTTGCATTCTTCTATTTATAGATTTAATATGTCTATTTTTCCTATCTTATTCGGTCAGATAGATGTTTTTTCTATTTTATTCTGTCGGATAGATGGAATGGTCAAAATTCTCTTTTCTAATCATTCTAGATTTATTTTTAAGTCTGATTTAGATCTATAATGGCTAGAGGTATGAAATTTGAAAATCTTTTTTTATGAGTGTAAAATTTGAAGGTTTATTCTCTTGGAGCATGACAGGTTAATTTTTATTTTAATAAATAATTTTATTTTTTATAATATTCATAGTAGGGTCTCGTGAATATCTATGGTCAAAGGTATCTTCAATTATAATTATTATTTTAATTATGAAAAGAGAGATGGTTTTTTTGGCATGTGCTAATGATAGACATGATATTGGCCCATGTTATGGTATGGCTACTAATATTTATGATAAAGTGGTGGTGAATATCCATCTTTAAAATATATTGTAAGTATAATTTCAATATATTTTGTCGATCAAAATACATTTTTCAATACATAAATGAATTGAACACCCAAGCACAATTATGCACATCAAACAATTTAAATTCAATTTTAAAAAAATCATATTTTTATTAAAATTAACTAGAAAAATGGTGGTGAAAAAAAGTATTTCCTAGCTATAATATTTTTTATTTTAAATTTAATTAAAAAAATGTTCTAAAATGCAATTCAAATAAAATATTTAGATTAAAATTAACTAGAAAAATGGTAGTAAAAAACCATTTCCTCAATATAATATTTGTTTTTTAAATTTTAAATTTAATTAAAAATTGATCTAAAATTAAATTCAAATAAAATATTTATAAAATATTTTGAGTGTGAAATGAGAGATGGTTTTTGGCCATGGTGTGTTGATAACACATGATATTGGCCCATGGTATTGTAACAAAACCTATTTACTAGTGTGGAAAAGTGGACCTTAATATCCATTGTTAAAGATATTGTGAGATTGTAAGTTTATGTGTTTATTAATTACATCTAAATATGGTTACATAATCATTATTCTATTTTATAACATAAATTTGATCTAAATTGATTATTTCTATTTATATCATTTAATGTAATATGTATATTATGATTTTTTGATCTAAAAATTCATTGGTAATTTTATTAATAAAAACAAAATTACAATGTAAGAAATTTGAATTTTATTATGTTTATTACTTTTAAATTTTTGGGATACTACAACATCTCTCTTGCGCTCTATTAATTTTAACCAACATGTAAATATTTACTAATTTATTTATTATAAATCAGACATATTAATATAAATTCAACATATTAATCCATGTAAAATGTTTTCTAATTAATATTGGGTTTGTCTAGGTTAGAAATTCATTTTTGTTGATGTAAGAGGACTAGGGCCCAAGGAGTAAGTTGTCTACAACTTATGTGCCAGAATAAGGTATTAAGTGCATTGGTGAATCATTGATTTAGACTCTTATGAGTATAGCATTAGTCCCTCCATAACTTCTCTAGTGATTACAAGTGTTTGTAAGTTAGTTTTGTAAATATGATTTGCTTCTATATACTTGAGGTAAATGAGACTTTGTAATTAAAGGCTTAGAGAAAATCATAATGAACTCAAAGAGAATATTTAATGAAACATACAGACACACACATATATATATATATATATATATATATATATATATAGATATTATTTATTTATGATGGGTGGAGACTTGGAACTGTCTGTAGTCTCTGAATGAATTTCTAATTTCTAGAAAGTTATGAGAGTTACCGTTCTTGGTTCCTCTAATTACCTAGGAAAAAATAGATCATAGTGGGAAGGGAGGGTGTTCTGTTAATTAATTTTTGGAAAAGGAAAGAGGAAAATAACATGCAAGACCTCACAAGTATTGGTAAGTGTATGATTACATCATCATGGAGTACAATTCTCAACCTGGGTTGGCGACAGTGGAAGAATCAACTATAGACAAGGGTGTGTAAATTGTTAGGCTGGACTTTTGAGGAGTTTTGATGCCTACAGAATGAACTGAATCAGTCACAGTCACAAAAAGTTCTCTCAAAGTTAGGAAGCTCGGGGGTAGATATGGGCGTGATTCTCCTTCTCATTGGAAGGGAGGAGAGCACTCTCCAGATTGAGCTCCTCATCTTCCTAATCCTATACATATAAGCCTGCTTAAAGTTTTGTTGTTTGAAACACAAGGATATTTAAACGAATGTAATTAAAAGTTACCCGTGCATATAAAATTACCATTAGTTGCTGCTAAACTCAATGAGGGTGTAATACACAAAAAAGTCTAATCTAAGTTCCATATCAAATTCTTGTAATCCAAAAAAACATTTGTACATGAATTGGGTTGAAACCCTCGTAGAGATGAGAATATATCTTCACAATTGGGTAGTTTTGTGACTCAATTGTGTAAACTAAGGTTGTAGGCTTAGTCATGGTAAAGCTAGTTGAGAACATGACTTGTTAGATAGTTTGGCAAATAAATTGGTTCGAGTTAGTTTAACTCTCGGTTGGAAATGTGAGAGCTTGAATAATCTGGATTGAGCAAAGAAAAGTCAAGAAAACCTCGTGGGCTATGAGGAATATGGAAAGCCCCATTTCCACAAGACCCTAGGTTGGAAGGGATAGTGTAGCCAATTATCTGTGGAAGACTCTCAAAGCGTAAACAGAATATTATAGTACACACGCAGGTTAATTATTAGCAATTGATAATGTTTCTTTTGAACAAATAAGGATGAATAAAGCAAACATTACAAAGATTGTGACATTTATTTCTGCAACAATTTCACCTCACTAACCTATAAAGAATCCTTGAAGATTTATGCCATGCTAATTATAGTAAAAAAAAAAACCAAAAATATTTCTTGAACATTTTCCAAGAAAAACGATGTGCATGCAAGGCAACTATGTAGAGACCTTTACAGAAATTAAAAATTCAATGTTGTCACAAAAATGATAATTGCATAGAGTGGGAATAACCCCCATGAATAGGGTTTCATATAACAAGGTTCCAACCCTCACATCAACTCAGAAATTGCAGTATCACCATAAAAAAAAACATGTACATAATAATCTTCGAGTTCAAAAAAGGAAATATTCATTACATACAGAAAACCAAGAACCCATAAAACCATTCATGTCCTTAATCAATATCAAGGAGAGTGGAATTACATCCCCCATCTAAACCCTACTTAGTGATGGCTAGACTATATACTATAAAAATTATGTTCGAGTAGGTTGCACATCTATAATGCCATCCTCCAAGATGAATCATTAATTTGCACAAAATCCTAGACAAGGGAGCCACCTCATTAATGTCAGATGTATATGCAGTTCCTTAATCCAAAGGAAACACAAGTGGAGCATCATAAGAAGGAGAATCTTACTTGCAACCCAGAATACCATGTTAGATATTCGGGTGGAAAATGGGTAGGATAACTTTAGAAGGTAGAGGCAAAAAAAATACCTAGAGAAGAAGCATTGTGCACCACTGCGAGATCATCCTACGGCTACGAGAATAATTTAGGATGTAGTTGATAGTAGAAGAGTAGACTAAGTCTTTAAGTGATGGAATCAAGGTGTACCATGTGTTAGAACCGGGAATGGAGATGAAACCTCAAGCTATTAATTGCGGAATAAGAAATCCTTCAAAATAGCCAAGGAGCCATGGCAGTTAGACCCGTAGATGACTCAAAGAAAGAGGGATTCCTCTAGAAAAAATAAATTACAAAGAAGGGTGTTAATCCAACCAAAATAATTTACCTAACGCACCTGTAACAAAAATATATCAATGTTGTGGTGCATAGCCTCAGCGTAAAATAGAAAAAAACCCATCAATTGCACAACGACACTTCCATGGTAAGGGTGGAAGAATTAACACTGTCAACAAGTGTTTGGGAGGATAGCTACCCTAACTTCCCTCCAAATGACCACAGTTGTTGAGCAAGGATGAGCAATGGAAGGTGAAGATACAAACATGTGGTTAACATGTTGAAGGACATCTAGGGTTCGAGAAGTTTCAGAAGTTAATGTCTCATGTCAGCATAATTTATAACTTAACCTCATAAATAAAAATTAAGCAAGGTTGTGAGTGTCAACCAACACATAACCATTGTACATATGTATGCATTCAAAAAATTGTATAACTTATGAATTGAAAATATTGGGACTAAGTTCAATCATCCTTTGAAGATCATCAGACACAATGTAAGGTGATTAATATAGTTAAGAAGTATTGACCCTAGTTAAGAGGTACTCACCTAGAGCATGAGGCACCAAAATGTTTTTCCCATTGTTGGGTCTATGTATATAGTTTACATCACAACTTATAAATTTTAGTAATCGTTGAATTACAAGGTTATTAACTATAGTTTGAGACCAGAACTAGAATAATATGTGTGTCCATCACCTCTATGATCCAAAGTATCGAAGAACCAACTATCTCTAACCATTTCATACCCATATGACTTGCTCCCACCATGCGATCTACTGCCATATGCCCCATTAGTCATATTCTCCACTCCATGGTTGATCCGAAGTGGTCCCTTTCTTTGCAAGTCTCACAAAATCTAAAGGATTACTGCATTGAATTATGGTTGTTTCTCTTGTGCACGCATGATTATGTCATTATGTGTCTTACAACTTCTTAATCTTCCTTCAAGCTTCTCAACATGTCTACTAAGTTAGAAGAATTCTCAACACCACATTACTCATCTGATCCATAAGGAGAGTCTCGAAAATTGTATTCTACCATCTTACTACTCATCTTTATTGTTTTTCTTAGTGCAAAGCATACCATGTCAGCTAAACCAGAATATAAACATAATCAACATAATGTTGATTAGTTCTGGGACGAGCTCTCATTCGCAAGATCAACTAGATTATCATAATACATTTATAAACATAATCATAACAGCATATAGATATCATCCTAACCATAATCGAGTTATCATTGCAAGACCATATCAACCATACATCATGACCTCATGCATGAAAACTACACCCATATCTTTGTATGCATAATTAACATATGGATGACATGCATGCATACATGATACATACAAACATTGACATGCATAGCTAGTGGATAACAAACCTATACCCATGATAAACACATCCAACAACACATCATCCACTTTCACATGGCGATATCATTTCAACCATAACCAACACCATGCATATACAAAAAACACATAGACCATAAGTATAAGTAACAAATATGCAACCAAAATGAATGTATGGCCAACACACATCGTCCATCTAGTCCAATGGGTGAACCATGCTTTGATACAACTTTGTAACACCCTCCTCCCACCTTTACAAAAGTTAACCAGACCACTCGGGAAAACATGTGAGGATAGGCTACTACAATTTGATTAAACTACCCATGTAAACTTAGGGATGTGGAACACACACAAACAACCAATACAACCTCCTTCACATACCACAGAACCGGTAGGATCCAACCAAGACTTTGAGATCATCAACCCCTCACTTCACTGCCCTAGAGCCTCAGTCGCTCCCATGACATGGGCATGCATGAAATTGGGGCCCTCTTGTCACTCTCATAGCATGGGAATGCAAGAAACAATGGTATTTTCAGTTATTTTAGAGTAAGTGACCCTAGATTTTGTGACACTTTTTTAGTTCCAAGACTAAGGCCACTTCCGAGAATGCCATGAAACTTTCAAGGGTGAAAATTAACATCAAAACTAGGTTGAAAATTGAAATACTTGAACAAGTATATGAATGGATCTCTATTAGCCATGACATACATTTCATCAAACATGTCACAAATATCTGTTCTACAGGTCATAACAAAAAATCTGTGCATAGGGGTCTCATACTTACCTAAGAATCGCTAAGAAACATTGATTCCTTATGACATTAACTGCATTGTCATCTATTAGGTGATATATTCATTTCAAATTCATTTACAAATCAAAACATGATGAGAGTCATACATTATTACTCTCATAAAACATGCTCATAACCAAAATATAACCAACATAAATAACAAGGATACATCAGCTGTAAATGCATCATATGAACCAACACATGTTCTCATAAAATACCGAAGAAAGGAACTCTTACTAATGAATGCAAAATCCAACTCCGTATGGGACTACCACGTTCCACCCAACCATAGATTAGCTGAGTCAAGTCTCTCTCCTGCAGTCACCCCCGTGCCATACTCCATGCATGAATGTGCGACATATAACCAAAATAACCTAGGGATTTCTCAGGCTACACCACCTCACCTTCAATAGTAGAACCATGATTTACTACAATCCCCTTTGAATCACGAGGCCATAAACAATAAGCATACAATACCAAGGTTTACCAGAATCCTCACTACATCAGTACAGGCAAAAAACATGGATGCCACCGGATCTCTCCACCTACACCATGAGGGATTTATCTATCCCAACCTCTTGGCTTTAATGTGTATCCCATCATTACTAGTCAAGGGATTCCTAGGCCTACAAGGTCTCCACCCTCTAGTCTCTATTGCGTGTCCCATAATTGAATTTTGAGGCACAATCAAGGGTACTCACCATTGAGCTTTACCGTGTATCCTGCCATTATCGATATCCTTCCATTCTTAGGGTCAATTGAGGTGTTCACATTAAAGCGTTTTCGTGGATGCAATCTTGAAATTCCTAGGCCTTGTGAATAATCGTGGGACCACCCCATTGAGCTTTGAGTCCGTCTAGAAATCCAACTCAACCACATACAAAAGAACCTACCACACCATGGCTATCTGGAAATGGTAAGGCAAGGCTGAAGAACATTTTCACACCTAGAAAAATCCATGCCCATGATAGTAAGAGAACCAAGAACACACATGCAGAACCATGCATGCCAAAACTAACAAGGAAATCATATATGCAAATTGATACCTGCAAATAATCTCATTGTAGTTGCTAGATCACTCTCTTCCTTGCTTGATCTTTACTTCCTCTTACCTTCTTTATTTTTCTTGATCCAATCTTGGAGTGCTCCAAGAAAAATCTAAGTTTCCAAGAGTGTGAGAGAGAGAGAATAGAGAGAGATCTACAAAACTGAACTGCCAAAAGGTACCAACTTGTCCTGATAAGCATTTTTACCAATGAGGCCTCAATTTTCTTCATTTTCTATTTTTTTCCTTCATTTTCCTCCTCACATGCAACCTGTGACCTTCCACCTTCCTTTTCTGCTAATTTCCTTTATTTTAATAAATACAATACCTATTAATGCCTTTCCTTTCCAAATCCTTTTCCATTTCCTTTTCATATTTCCTTAGCTGTAATAAACCAAATGAGCACCCACACTAGGATGTCTTGCCTAACTTTCAGCTTGGAATAATTGTCCCATAACCATGGCTATTATTTTACCTTTATTAGAATTTATTACATAGAATCTTCATGAGAGTTGTTACAAATATGATGAAAAACTTGTTTATGTAAGGTCACAACACCATGTACATGAAAGTGGAAGGAGCATTATTGAGCCCAAAGGTTAGCACAACATGTTCATAGTTCCCATATCTTGTTCTTAAATTAATCTTACAAATGTCCTCCTCCTTGATTGTTATTTGATGGTAACCTAGATTCAAGTAAATTTTGGATAATATTGTTGCTTCTCTTAACTTATCAAAGAGATCATCAATCCTTGGAAATGGGTACTTGTTTTTAATGGTTGCCTTGTTTAGTTTTCCATAACTATTTCATAACCTCAAAGTTCCATATTTATTTTAAACAAATAATACTGTTGCACCCCAAGAAGACACATTTCTCCATTTGTAACCCTTGTCCAACATTTATTTCAATTGTAGTTTCATCTCAACCAATTCCGGACTCCTCACTATATATGGGGTCGTAAATGATGGTGTTTATCTAGATATCAACTCGATAGAGAAGTATATCTCTTTGAGAGGGGGTAATCCAGGAACCTCTACTAGAAATACATATGTTTACTATCCCAAGACTAGATACCTTCAGAGCGTCTCACCTCTCCCATCCTTCTCCTCACCTTGAGCTCCCTCATCTTTGGAAACTTGTACCGTGAAAAGCGTACATCTCTTCCTACAACTATGTTTGGATTGCATGATAGTGTTGATCCTCACTGATATGGGATTTTTCTTTCCTTCGAATATTCTCTCTGTTCCTTTCTCATCCAAGTATTCTATTTATTTTTCATAGCAATCCACCTTTGCTATAGACATTTTTGTGCCTTACAGCATGAAGCATGAAATGTCAATAATCTGAGGAATCCAAAGTCCCTAAACATGTTGTTCCTACCCCTAGAGGAACAAGGTCAGCAAACCACAGCACTGAATATCACTTCTCCACCTGAAAACACTCAAAAACAGGCTAATTCTGGATCATGTCAACTGCTCCACTGAGCATCTGCGCTGAATGTCAAGAGCTCCACTGTCTACCTGCGCTGAATGTCAACTGCAAAGAAGGCTACCTGCGCTGGGCGAGTTGGGACAAGTGGCACAGTCATTCTTCAAGGTGTCAATGCCCAGGAAGCTTCCAAAATGACACTTGGATCAGGGAATTCGACTGGTGATGAGTAAGAGGGTCTAGATCTCCAAGTGGAAGCAAGAACCTCCAAGTGGACTCAAGAACTGAAGAATAACTGAAGTGGGAGAGGACACTAGTCAGCTTCATGCCAGCTACAAGCTGACTCATCCTTTCTCCAAAACTCCTATATATAGAGCTCTCTCATGAGGTCTAAGAGGGCTGGAATCTTGTGAATGTAAGGAAGTGATGTTGGTTTGAGTATAGAACTATTGGGTGATTTACTTGAAGGAGGTGAAGAGGAGATTTCTTTCTGCTGGGAGGTGATGCTGGATTGGGCCTTTTATGGTTGTATCACTTCCTGAACTTTACTTCTTCCATTAATAAAGCATTTGAAGTTCTTCTATATGCATGTGTCTCAATGGCGTATTGATACTTGTATATTTGATTTATTCTAATCCTTGAATCAATTATGGATGTATGCTTCTTGTAGTTTCCCTCTCTTGTCATTTTGCAGGATCTTGGTGTAGCTGGGCCAGTGAAAGAGCAAGGAGATGGGAGCAAGCAGCAAAGAGAGAAGATTGGATCAATCATTAGCGGAAGACAACGGTTAGTGGATCTCTTTCTCCCCTCTCTTACATCTCATAAAGAAGTAATCTCGAATAGCTTTGCTTTGATTGTTGCTGAGGTACTATCACCCTTAGAGTGGGATAGGGTCATTCCGTATTGGATACTTTTCCCAACAACAAATTGGCGACTCCACTGGGGATCGTATCTTGTTGGTTGTTTGTGTTTTTGCTATTCATTTCATAAACATAGGGAGTACCGAATCGAACTGCATTTGGATCTCTCAAATGCAAAGTAGAGGGCAGCTACTCTAGCTCAGTTTCTGGGCATGTTTATGATTTGAAGAGCTGATCCGCAAGGACTCTAAATAGCTCTTAGTGATAGCTTTTCATCCTCCTTTTCATCCCTTAGTGTGTACTTGACTGATAGCTTCTGATTTGGCCAAAAACTGTGAATTTTTGAGCAATCTGTGACCCGGAAATCGAGAAAAACGCAAGTTTATCTCTTCAGTGCAGGCACTGTGAAGGCAGTCTGCATTTCAGCGCAGTTCCCGAAGGGGCTACCTGCGCTGAAGGTCAAACTGCCAGTGTACTACCTGCGCTGAACCAGTTTTGCCTAGTGCTACTGGGGTTCCCTCCTGTTTATTGCCCTGTTTTCACCTTTGTTTTTTGCAGCCTGTTACCAGTCAATGTACCTATCTGAAACCAACTTTCCTTGCCACTATTCCGCCTCGGTTGTATAAAGAAACTGTGTTTGTTCTTTGTGTATTTCTTATATCATTTGCAGTTTCCCATAACGAAAGTGAACTAGTCTTGCTGTGGCCTCTTAGATCTAGACCTGTGATAAAGTGTCGTTTTGATCTTAAGAGTTAGTTTGTTTGCTGTTCATAGCTGATTGAGCTTTTTGCTTTCGTCATATGGTTTGAATTTATGTATTTCTAGTGTCGAAACAAGTAAATCTTAAGGTGTCTTTTGATTTTGGACAAACTTGTTTGCTTTCACTTGAAATTGAATTCAAAGTTATACAACAGCTTTCTTTTTGTATTACGCCAACATTAAGAAAGAGAAAAGAAATACCTGCATTGTG
The DNA here is from genome assembly GCA_031772625.1 of Pinus tabuliformis. Lineage (NCBI taxonomy): Eukaryota > Viridiplantae > Streptophyta > Pinopsida > Pinales > Pinaceae > Pinus > Pinus tabuliformis. The sequence goes on from CM062812.1 coordinate 876,378,337, forward strand.
CATGTGCATTTTGACAGTTTGCATGTTGATTTAGGAAAAAGTGCATTAGTGTGTGCTCTATGATCTGTGTGAAAAGATGATGTCTTTCTTTTCCCTCAGTAGTTAAGATTTTCAAAGTTGAAAGATTGAAAAGCTTGCTTATCATCTTAGACTGCATTTAGGAGTGTTACTATACATCTCGTGGTGATCCATAAAGGCAAACTGCTAAACAAGATCAACCTTAAAATAAACTGAATTTACATAACAACGCTTTGAAACATAACGCAAACACATAGAGGTCTAAGCTAGAGACGTGTTTCGGCGTCGTTAAACGTGATATCTTACCGTTGAGTGGTTGGGTGATTCCTCCATGGTGAAGCGATAAGTATCAATACGGACTTGTGCTCCCACGTACTGTCGCGTATATATTGGGAGACCCCTATAGGAACAAAGCCTTTATCCATAGGAAGCCGTGTCGGCCGCCCTACTGATCGCAATGCAGTGAACACAGCATTCACGAAGATCGACCACTCGTACCGTAAAACGTATTTTGTGGTTTTGCGAAAAGTTTGGCACACCCTCTGCCTAGAACTCCAGAGCAGTTTCTTTTGGCCTTTTTCAAATTCTATAACTGAAAAAGTCCATCCGAGAATTTGTCACTTCGGGCTCGTTAAAACATCGAAGGAGACTAGAGTCATCTTTAGCTTTTTCTCGACTCTTAAAAAGTGAAAAAGCAAGTTGTGTCTAAAGCGTCGTTATAAAATTTATTTTAAACGGAACAATCACCCTTTATTCCTGCGTTGATCTTCGAAGTTAGTCTTTTGGCATCGTAAGTTCTTGTAGAATCGCTAAAAAATCTTTTGGATAGACTAGATATGTCTGAACAACCGTTGACATATAGGACTGTGTCGTCCGACACAGTAGCAGCAGAGCCTCCTGCTGCTACTCCAATGATGTTCGCTGGTATACCATCTGTCCCAGCAAATTGTCAACAACAAGCCGGAGTCCAATCAGGGACGACGACATGGTTAGTTCCTATTTCTTCATCCGGATTATCATCTGGTATTTCTTATGTTGAAACTCAACAAATTAATTCGATGTGTCTTCAAAGGCCAATTTACCCTTTAAGTTCTGGATTTCCACCATATGGAGGGCAGTATGCTCTTTCATTGTTCCCTCCCAAAGAACAACCATATGGGAGTTTACAACAAAGTTCAGGTCAAACTGGAATTACATCCAGCGGTTGGGTACCAATACTGCCTCAACAACCAGGAGTTGTATATTCAATGCAACCAGTACACCCTGTGTCGAATATTCCCACCATACCTACTATAGTGAATGTGTCGCAAGTACAAGCTCCACCTGTTGTATGTCAACCCCAAGTTTCTCAGGTTGCAATACAACAACCTCTTGTCTCAACGACTCAATCACAATCTCAGGGTAGTGCCTCCTTATCTGGAGCGACTCAGGTTCAAACAAGTACTGTGACTCCTCATCCTGGTCAATCATCCAGTATTGGTCAACAGAAAATGGTCCAACAACCAGAGCTGGTTCAATCTCAACAACCGTCATTCCAGCAATCATATCAAGGACCTGAGCAACAAGTCTTTGTAAGTAATGGGCAACCATACTATAATGGTTATGCCCATCAACCTTGTCAAAGTTGCCAGCATTATGCTGGTCTGCAAAGACCCATTGCTCAGGCGATACCATCTTATCCTGGATATGCTTCGCCTAACCTGAACCAACAGTTGCCCTTTGTAGCAACTCTAGAATTACCAAATCTAAACCGGCTGACGAATGATCCAATTGCTTATGCCCCTTGGTGGCCAGCGATTCCACATAAACTTCCATCAGATATTCCTAAATTTAATGGAAATCCGGGTGAAGATCCATCGAATCATGTGATGACATTCCATCTATGGTGTTCATCGAATACCTTGAATGATGATTCGATAAGACTTCGCCTCTTTCAGAGGACGTTAACGGGTCCAGCGGCAAAATGGTACATTGAATTGCCTAGAGCTTCGTTCGACAACTTCAGTACCTTAGCCACAACCTTTTTAACCCATTTTCAATTACCGATAAGGTATGAAACAGGAACAGAACTCCTTACCAACTTCAAACAGACGACTGCCACCCACATATCTGATCATATACATGAGTGGTGACGTTGTCGTAGGATGGTAAAAACGTACGTTCCCGATCAGCTATTAGCTGAATGGTTTATCAAGTCATTACTTCCGGCCATCACGGAAGATGTGGCAAAGGGGGGAGTCGTAACGGAAGAGCAGGTTATCGCTCGTGCGCAATATCTGGACTTGGTCTATACTCAGTCCGGCACGCTCTACGACAAAATACCTGACGCCCCTAGACCGGAATTCTCAATTCCTCCTCCTCCTAAATCAAACAATGACTCTCACGCCGGCGATGGCGTGATTAGAAAACACAAAATTTCTAGTCAAAATGCAAATGAAGAACTTCTTGCCTCAGAAGTAAATGCCATGTCGACCGACAAGGGCAAACAACTGAAGCAGCCAGGGGGCAAGAAGAAAAAGAAAGGGAGAAAAAGGAAACCCCCGGCAGGGTGTCATATATGCGATGAGGATCATTGGACGAAAGATTGTCCACATATAGCTGAAGTTAAGAAACTCTTTAAGAGTTCAAAAACCCCAGCAGTATTGACTGATCCGTTTCCCAACCCAGGTCAAAATCTGGTTGCTAATCAAAATGCTTCCCGATCCCAAGTGCTTATGTTGTCTGTATCGAAGCAGCAAAATGATGCTTTGACAAGGAATAAAGATTACGGGAATCCACGGCTGTCGAATAACAAGGCTAATGAGCAACCTAGTAGTTCGACAACAAATTTAACCGAAGTTTTGCCACCCATCGTTCCTGAGCCAATGATAAAGTCGCAAAAGGGAGCAGTACACAAATCGACATTTAATCCTTGTGCGAAAATAACATGGATAAAGGACCTGGCCCAATCGTCGTCCGCTATGTCGACACTTGAGGTACCGCAAAATTGCTCCTCCCAAGAGCAAGCTTTGTTATCAGCAATAGGTGGGATTGACCCAATGGATTCCAATCTTGTGGCCTTTGATCATGAAGGATATGACCCTCAGTTACCAGCTCAACTAGCTTTCCTTATTCAAGTGAAAGCCCTCAACAAAACTGTTCAACGAACAATTATTGATGAGGGGGCATCTACATGTCTTATGTCGATGAGTTGCTGGAAAAATTTAGGCTCACCACCCTTGTCGAAATCGTCAACGACGTTAAAAGCATTTGATGGACGATCATACGCTCCATATGGGATTTTAAGTAACTTGCAAGTTGAACTGGGGGGCAAAACAGTAGAAGTTGATGTTGAAGTAATCGATGGAAACCTCGATTACAACATCCTACTGGGAAGGCCCTGGATATATACCATGGCCGTAGTTGTGTCGACCTACTTCAGGAAGATTGCATTTCCTTTCCAAGGAGGAATTACAATTGTCGACCAACAAACATTTCTCCCCAACAGTTCACAAGTTACAGGAAGCATTCCAATGATCCATGGAAGGAATCATTCGCTCCAAAATATCGGAGTAGGTCTCCTAAAAGACCCTGCCTTAATGGGTACTTTTGCCCTACCGCCTCCGAGTAATCTGGCAGAAATGGCCACAGTGGAATATGAAACTTTCTATTTCTAATGGATCTAAAACTTCGAGGATAGTTCCTATCTCATGTCAACCTCGTTAAAAAATGAAATAAAGAGTCAAGAGGATAGTTCTTTACTGTGTCAACCTCACTAAAAAATGAAACAAAACCCCAAGGTAAACCTTCATTCCAACCACCGAGTTGAATGCAATGAAGCTTGGGGGGCGTGCACCTCGATTTGCATTATTATGCTGGGGGCATGCAAACTTATCCTCGAGCAGTTTTAGCATAAAGTTCATGCTCGTTAAAAAATAAACGCAAGAATCGAGCAGTTTTACCGCGGAATTTATGCTCGTTAAAAAATAGAAAAGCGAGATCCGAGCAGTTTTAGCACATAGTTCATGCTCGTTAAAAAATAAACATAAGATTGAGCAGTGTTTTGGCGCATTCAAGCTCTTTAAAAAATGAACCCAGTACCGGTAAATAACCATTGTGATCGTAAAATTATTAGCCATAAAAAGCCTTGGTCGTATTTGCACCTGCCACCTCCATTTCATTTGGCCAATCGTTCACCTCCATATGATTGTTTACCCATTTTGAGGAACAGTTGCGAAGAGTGATTTCACTTAGCCATCCTTGTGACACTGCCGTGATTGGAAAATTCCAACCTGTACCTGGAATTTGCTGCTATCCCTGTTTATCACTCGTTCCTCAAAAGACGAGTCTTCTTTGAGCTCTTTTCATCTGACTCGTAAAATATGAAAAGTTTGCCGAGTTTTGGCCTTCCAGCTCGTTAAAAGGACCGGAAGAGCTATCCCTCCTTTAGATTTTAATCTTTTTGGACCTGAGGGATTATTGCACAAAAAGGTCGAGCGCTTGTTTTATTCGGCTCGTTAAAATTATCGAAAACTCATCCCTTCTGTATTGTTTTATACTTTTTCGGACTTAAGGGATTAGATGACGAAAAAGGAATTTTGGAGTTAACTTTTTGTATCTTTTCAGACTCTCTAAAAATGAAAAGGACCGAGTTTTCCTTGTCGTTAGACTCGTTAAAATGATTAAATAGCGACAAACTTGTCTTTAGACGAGAACGAGTTTCCCTATCGCTAGGCTCGTTAAAACATAGCGATGGGCTTGCCCGAAGGGCAGGTTATAGAACAAGCATATGTTATCCTCCTCAAGCTTGACAAAAATAAAGAGGTACTGGTCAGAAATGACTGGGGAAAAATTGGGAGAACCTCAAAGCTTTAATGGTAGCAAGTCACTCTTGAACATGACACTTTTCCTCCGTATCACATTGGGTTGGGTTGTTTCATTCACCGGTCTCATCACCATGGTCTTCACCAAACCATCCACATTTGGGGTAATGCTACCGATCCATCGCATCAGTGTCGTTATATGTTCAAGAGATGTTGTTCAGAAAGAGTCAACCGTGTCCCATCCACTGCCATACATTATCCTTCATCCACCCATGATCGCCACCCTGAATCGTATTTCACAGATTGTTTTCACCTCCACTAAAATCATTAGCTCCGTTCCGTGTCACTGCTGTGGGATTCATTAAGGCCCTCCTTTGACGGATCGCTTCTTGTCGACTTCAGCTCATTATCCAAGAAGTTGATCTAGGAACAACCCCTTCAGTACTTTGAAGCTTGCATGCCTCAATGGCAAGTTTCTCACTTCCGGCGACAGGTATACATCAATGACCTTCGACCAGAAGATTTTGCGTGGTGTTCGACGCCAAGTCCTTTATTCACACCACGTGAATTGTACTGCAGTACCTTGAGGGTCATTATCATTATCAGTGATTCCTCTCGCGCTTGTTAACGGTTTACATTATTGACCGGTAATCAAGCGATGTCTTTCCATGTTCGACTTCAGCGCAATTCTCACATGGATCGACTTGTACTTAGAGTGAAGATCGAACGAGTTTGAAGACCCCGGATCTAGTTTCATCCATCCGGGCTGCGATATATATTCAGGAAATATAAAGACATTTGATATGTACATTACTACAGCAGATGATCATCCTACTCAAAGGATGATAATTTCAGCAGAGAATTATCAGTCTACCATCAGACGATCGTCTGTTCTATGTACCAAAATGAATTTATAAAGCTGAGCATGGGAATGCCCGCCTCAGCTAGATCATGAAAGCAGAATGAAAAATAATGTATTGTATTGTATTTTATTACAGGTCACCTCTCAGCGATTGAATGAACTTCGGATCCTCCTGATAAAGCATTTCACCCGATAAACGACCTCATACTTTAGGGGGCAATTGTTATAGACATTTTTGTGCCTTACAGCATGAAGCATGGAATGTCAATAATCTGAGGGATCCAAAGTCCCTAAACATGTTGTTCCTACCCCTAGAGGAACAAGGTCAGCAAACCACAACACTGAATATTAGTTCTCCACCTGAAAACACTCAAAAACAGGCTAATTCTGGATCATGTCAACTGCTCCACTGAGCATCTGCACTGAATGTCAAGAGCTCCACTGTCTACCTGCGCTGAATGTCAACTGCAAAGAAGGCTACCTGCGCTGGGTGAGTTGGGACAAGTGGCACAGTCATTCTTCAAGGTGTCAATGCCCAGGAAGCTTCCAAAATGACACTTGGATCAGGGAATTCGACTGGTGATGAGTAAGAGGGTCTAGATCTCCAAGTGGAAGCAAGAACCTCCAAGTGGACTCAAGAACTGAAGAATAACTGAAGTGGGAGAGGACACTAGTCAGCTTCATGCCAGCTACAAGCTGACTCATCCTTTCTCCAAAACTCCTATATATAGAGCTCTCTCATGAGGTCTAAGAGGGCTGGAATCTTGTGAATGTAAGGAAGTGCTGTTGGTTTGAGTATAGAACTATTGGGTGATTTGCTTGAAGGAGGTGAAGAGGAGATTTCTTTCTACTGGGAGGTGATGCTGGATTGGGCCTTTTATGGTTGTATCACTTCCTGAACTTTACTTCTTCCATTAATAAAGCATTTGAAGTTCTTCTATATGCATGTGTCTCAATGGCGTATTGATACTTGTATATTTGATTTATTCTAATCCTTGAATCAATTATGGATGTATGCTTCTTGTAGTTTCCCTCTCTTGTCATTTTGCAGGATCTTGGTGTAGCTGGGCCAGTGAAAGAGCAAGGAGCTGAGAGCAAGCAGCAAAGAGAGAAGATTGGATCAATCATTAGCGGAAGACAACGATTAGTGGATCTCTTTCTCCCCTCTCTTACATCTCATAAAGAAGTAATCTCGAATAGCTTTGCTTTGATTGTTGCTGAGGTACTATCACCCTTAGAGTGGGATAGGGTCATTCTGTATTGGATACTTTTCCCAACAACAACCTTGGTATAGTGCGCGTATACCCTATCCATTCTGATTAACATGTTATACCCATCCAATGGTAAAACATTCATGTGAGATATAGTGATCATGCCATTGAGTTCCAATACACATGACTTTAGGCATTAGTTGATCCTCCTCTTTGTTTGTGCTTCCAACTGAAGTAGTTACAACTCTTGGTGTAGTTCCTTGTTCCCACTATGATGAGACTGTTAAGACCATTTTGGGCAAAAGCATGATTGAAGAAGACCGGAACATGGACGATCCCCTGAAACATGTACACTTACATGGTAAGAGTGTCAACCTTGTTCATAGTGAAGCTCTAAAAATATTTCTGGGGACCATAATTTTAGGGATAATTGAAAGGTACAACAATGGTTCGGAGGAACGCGACCATATTCCTAAGCTTAAGAAGCCAATCAAGCCATTTGCGTCTGGGATTTTCCTCCTGGTTGCAGGAGACCCTGAGAGTTATAATTCTTTGTCACAGAAATTTCTTAGGCCACCAGTTTCAGGTTCTGGATATTATACCTCTCGTAACTGTAGAAATGTTCCATCAATAAGCAACGAGCAGTACCAATTATCTATTGACTCTAAGTCCCATACTGATGGTGTTAAGGGCAGAAGTCAACAGTATTCCAAATTTAATAATCATTCATTAATAAACATTCAAGTGCTAAAGAAAGTGTCAAATTTAGAGTAAACCTCCACTCTACTTCTGTGAACAAAGAAGATGGTGCTAGAAATAAAGAAGAAGAAGGGAGAAAAGAAAAACATGCTTTCTTTTAGAAACAAAGAATGACACATCCAACCCTGTAGACCAAGGTTGAAGCAATCTTGCTATCTTTCTCAACATTCATTCTAGTCAAGATAGATACAAAACACTTTGCAACATTTCAAGGTGGGGCATAAAACAGAAAACGTTAATCAGGTCGCCCATATGATCAAGAATGAAGCCAACCTAGGACATTCTACAGTCAAGGTTTAAGGGTTATACAATTTGAACCAATAAAGTGGCTTCATATAACGTTGTGTGAACCCTAAGGACTTCCCTTTAAAGAATGTCAGAACCAGAGATCAACTTAACAATAAGGATTGGCAAACCCTAAGGAGCTCTCTTCAAAGAATGTCAGAACCAGAGATGAACTCAACAATAAAGTAGCTTCATATAAGGGTTTAGCAACCCCTAAGGAATTCTTCTTAAACAATGTGATAAACATAGATCAGCTGAATAATAAAGTGGCTTCATATAAGGGTGTGGCAACCCGTAAGGAGCTCTCTTTAAAGACTGCCAGATCCATATTTCAATTCTATCTGCCTAAGCTCGTGACAAATACCCCAAAGCTTCAGATATCTAAATCTCTGACTAGTGCAGTTCCTAAATTCCGAGAGGCGCATACCCTGTCAAAGGCTAGAGAAATGTTGTGATTATTTCAAGTGGTTGGCCGGAAATTGTTGCAGAATCATGAAGCCCAAGTTCAATAACCTGCACTATCTGGTAAGTGTTTGCGTGTCGATCTAAAGGCGTCCAAAATCTATGTCAATACGGGTAAACAAATTTTGGGAGTTGTTCTTGTAGTAGAATTTGGCGACCAATTTCATTATAGAATTGAACTCTGCATTGTAGGTCTTCACCCGCAGATACAGGGTGGGATTGATATCTTGAAACGAGGAAATGTGCCACTAGCTATCAGCATCGTTGCATCAAGTGGTTATGAAGATGATATAGACGGTGGTATTTGTTGATATACACTGGCCATGGTGGAAATAACTACAGTGGGGACAAAAGGCAGAACAAACACCAGAAACTTGAACGCGGAAACTCGGCTATTAAGAACAGCATAGACAGGAAGATACCCTTGACAGTTATCCGTGGATACAAGCAAAAGAGCACTGGAATTCAAGAAAACAGAAAAGGAAACGTCAATATAATATATACATATGATGGGCTTTATGATGTGCAGCAATACTGGCATCTGGCAAAGAGAGAAAATACATTTGTGCAGTGAATACCCTTGATTACAGTTGGGCTTTTAACAAATATCCAATTCGTGAAGGTCTTCGCGTTAAGGACATTTCTGGTGGCAAAGAGAGAAAATGCATTTTTGCAGTGAATACCATTGAATACAGTTCGGTCCTTAACTTGGGCTCCCTGGTTATGTAACGATTTCCGGCCAACCACTTTAAATAATAGCAAGGTTTCTCTAACTTTTGACCGGACATTAGTGAGAGATTTAGATGTCGGAAGCTTTGGGGCATTTGTCACAACCTTAGGCGCATAGAGTTGATCACTAGTTCTAACATTCTTTAAACATAGCTCTTTAGGGGTTACCACACCCTTATATGAAGCCACATTATTGTTGAGTTGATCTTTGGTTCTGACATTTTTTTTTAAATGAGAGGCCACTTTAGGGGTTGCCGCATGCACATATGAAGGCACTTTATTGGTTCCAGGGCTGTTATGTTGAGAACATAACTCTTGAACATTGACTGTAAAATGTCGTTAGTTGGCTTCTTTCTTTATAATATCTGCCACCTCATTAACCCTCTCTGTTTTAGGTGGTTGCAAGGTTTTATGTTTTACTTGATTAGAATGTGGAGAAAGATGACATAATTTTTTCAATAGATGGATGGTCTTATATCTTACAAGAATGGATGTTTTTATTCTTTCTGTTTAAAAAAGACAACATGTTTTTCTTCTCTCTGTTTGTAGAACCATCTTCTTTGTTTCTAATACCATCTTCTTGGTTCACATAATTATCCTAGAGGTTTCCTATAAATTTGACACTTTCTTTAGCACTTGGATGAATATTAAATTTGGAAACTTGTTCACTTTTACACTTCACTCCATTACAATGGGACTTAGAGGCATCAGATAATTGGTAGTGCTCCTTGCTTATTGAGGTGACATTTCTGGGATAAACAGAGGTACAATATCTAGGAGTTGAAAGTGGGAGAGATTTGTGTTAAATATTTATAACTCTCATGTGCAATAGGAGGTGCATATCTTCCACAGTTAGAAGGATGGTTTGATTGACTTCTTTTGGTCAGTTTCCACTAGAACATTGTTTTCCTTTTCAATTGTCATTTTCCCTAAAAGTTTATTTAGAGCTTCACTACTATTAGCTTTGATACTATTACCATATTTCTTCTTCTTCTGAGTTTCCCTAGATGTACATGTTTGAGAGCATTGTCCTTGTTCAAGTCTTCTTCAATCCTAGTTTTGCCCAAAATGCTCTTACCAAGGCCATCAGCCTCACTAGAATATTTGTATATGTTAAATTTCCCATTCCCTCTTAAGTGTTGGCTAGCCAGAATGTATTATTTCCAACTAATTGACCTATCCATATAAGAAGCACCATAACCACCTGCAATAAGGTTACCATCAAAAGAATAAAAGGTGAGGAATATCTATGTATGTTACATTCCCCATTCCCACTTCAGTGTTAGCCAGAATGTATTATTTGCAATCTATTGACCTATCTAGATAAGAAACACCATATCCCCTTGCAATAAGGTTACGAGCATACTAATAATTTGCAAGAATCAAGCAGGAAATAATTAAAATAAAAAGGAATTTCATAATACAATTAAGAAAGGATAAACTAGATTTCACAACATAATCAATTGCATAAGACATTTTATCTCATAAAGTTTAGATGTTCATGGCATCTCCAAATACACAAGGGAAAACTCCAGGGCCTTTGTTATTACAGTAGAAAGAGGCTAATATTTCTGAATAGGTGAAGCCACCCATTCCCCTTAGCAAATGGGAGAAATACAAATGGAAGACACACAAATTGGAAGGAAACAATAATGAGAAAGACCACCAGTGTAGTTTAAGTATTTATGACTTTCCAGCACTAGGGGCTGGTTGAGCTGGGTGAAAATAACTCATTTAGGAAAAGAAATCAACAATCCCTTGTTGAGATGGTTGAAAATAACTCATTTAGGGAAAGAAATCAACAACTCCATTGTCACACCAATTTAATGCAAGATTACGAAAAGTGGATGGAAGTTATGGGTTTAGGAATATTTTTTTAGGTTGTTGATGTTACTAGGCTGTGGTGATAGAACTTAGGATTTTACCCTCCTACTTTTTTTATGAATCTAAAAGAAATGTTTACTCAGGTAATAAAATTGTATTGTTGCTAGAATGCACTAAAATGTTTACCCATCTCATAGGTAATAAAATTTTATTGTTGCTAGAATGCACTAATAGAAGACACAGAGTTCTACCATCCAGAATTCTAATAATCTAAAACAATGGGTGGATTCAACTTAACAAAGTCCTTAAGTACTAGAATTTGGATTCTATTGGAAATCTGGATATATTTGAAACATCCACCACTCATATCAGAGTAGAATTTCACAAGTCAATAAAGTGACTAGAATAATCCCAGTTCTGCCATAATAATCCGAGATAAGTCTCAGATGATCCATGTTCTAGAATTGATCCAAACATAGTGATGGTGATCAGAATTAAGGAATGACCTACAAACAAGTGAACAACTCCTTAGATCTCACATGGGTAGAGGAGTTTGCGCCCCTTAATGGTAATTTTTTGGTTGATTTTGAGGTAAACCAGAGGTTGTTTTCCTTCCAAAATAGTATCAATGACCATAAAACAAACCCTCCCCCTTATAAACCCTAAAGGTAAAAAAAAACTAATGCAACATTAGCAATGTTGGCAAGTAAAAGTGACATTTCCTATATTTTTCATTTTCACCCTTACATTCTGATTGATAGTTTCAAGATGTTTGAGTGTTTCCAACCCCATTGGATCTCATATGGAGAAACTAGAATTTTAAATCTCACTCAAACTCCAACAAACTTAATCATTTTTCTGATTTCACCACTTGGGGGATTGCAACTTTTCCATTTGACTCTGTGATTTATGAAGGTATGGGATTGGGTTTTGATCAAGAGCATGAAGCTCTTTATGTAGGATTTCACAGTTTGGGAGATTGCAAGGTTTTAGTTTAAATGTGTCAATTATGAAGCTATGATTTCACAGTTTGGGAGATTGCAAGGTTTTAGTTTAAATGTGTCAATTATGAAGCTATGAGATTGGATTTTGATCAAGAGCATGAAGCACTTTATGTACTTTAGGGGATTGCAAGGTTTCAGTTTGACTTTGTCAATTATGAAGGTATGAGATTGAATTTTGATCAAGAGCTTCAACCTTAATCTTGGTGATTGACCTTTCTATTACTTTTAATTATCTTAATGGACAATTGATGAAGTATGCATATGAATTGTCAATATAAAGTTTTGTTTGAAACTTGCAAGGTGTAGTGCACATGCTTTCACAAATCACACCACACTTATAGGAAATAAAACACACCTGCAAGAAAGTAAACTGCAAGAAAAATAAAACATGCTTGAGAAAAGAAAACAAGCCAATTAATAAAAGTGGCAAGTTCCAATATAATCATGTTACTGGTTTGCATCAAAATTTCATGCATTCATCAAATAGAGTTTTTAGTTGCTCCATCAATTCTATCCACACATGTTACTGGTTTGCATCAAAATTTCATGCATTCATCAAATAGAGTTTTTAGTTGCTCCATCAATTCTATCCACATCAATGTTTGATTACAATAGATAAATTCATTATTGGAAAAATCTTCATTAAGATCCATTTTTTAAAAGTAAAGAGTGGACAAACTTGAGCAGCAAGTGGAATTGTCTAATTATTGAAACTTTTTAGCAGGGATCTGACCAAACAATCACACATACAAATCTAATTATTGAAACTTTTTAGCAGGGATCTGACCAAACAATCACACATACAAACTGGATGACAACGCTAAGAACAAAAGACCAGGTTTTTTACGCTAACATGTATGAATCTCAAAATAGTGTGAACATACGTATTTATGACTATCAACAACAAGCCGCGTGTGGAGCTGGATGATGATAACCCATTTAAAGAGACAAATCAATGGCTGAGATCCATTGTCATACGTTAATTCAATGAAATTTTTGGTTGTTGCTCGGATGTGGTGACAGAATTTCGGTGGTTACTCAGATTTTACATAAATCAAAATTTTTGATAAATCTAAAAGAAACGGTTACGCTGAGTGCAGTTATGGATCTAATTTCTACCAAATTATTAAAAAAATCTTTTACTAGATGATTAACTTACTGCTGCCCTTTCCCTATAGCAGTAGATCACGTCAGTTGAGCTTCTTACACAGGTCAATCAAGGGCTTGTCTAGTAGCAGATCCCGTCACCAAGGGCTTGTCTAGTAGCAGATCCCGTCACCGAGGCTAACACGCCCCTTCGTGTGGAGAAGTTACAGAGCTTAGAGTTGAAAATATCACCACACAGACAGCGATTGGCACTATGGATTAATACCACGAAATGATCTTTTGCATTCTTCTATTTATTGATGGTCGAATGCGAGTATAGAAACGTCATAATTTACAGATCTAGAATTTGGAATTTGGATTCAGCTAAACACAATCTTGAAATATTATAATTTGAATTCTAAAGAAAATCTTGACATATCTGAAAAACCGTTGGCCGACTCAACCGAACAAAATCAAGAAGCATAACTCTATCCTGCAAAGTTTGAATTATAATGAAAATGTCTACATTTCTACCAAATTATTAAAAAAATCTTTTACTACACGATTAACTTACTGCTGCCATTTCCCTATCGCAGTTACTTACTGCTGCCATTTCCCTATCGCAGTTCTTGAAAGATCACGTCAGTTGAGCTGTAGAGCAACATTGTACAATAAGCGGCTTCTTACACAGGTCGATCAAGGGCTTGTCTTGTAGCAGATCCCGTCACCCAGGCTAACACGTCCCTTCGTGTGGAGAAGTTACAGCGCTTAGAGTTGAAAATATCACCACACAGACCGCAATTGGCACTTTGGATTAATACCACGATCTGATCTTTTGTATTCTTCTATTTATAGATTTAATATTTCTATTTTTTCTATTTTATTGGGTCAGATAGATGTTTTTTCTATTTTATTCGGTCAGATAGATGGAATGGTCAAAATTCTCTTTTGACATCATTCTAGATTTATTTCTAACTCTAGATATAGATCTATCATGGTTAGAGTATCAAATTTGAAAATCTTTTTTATGATTGTAAAATTTGAAGGTTTATTTTCTTGGAACATGAAAAATTAATTTTTATTTTAATTAATATTTTTAATTTTTAATTTTTTATTTATAAAATATTTTGATTGTGAAATGATTGATGAATTTTGGGCATGTGGTATTGATGACTCATAGTATTTGATCATGGTATGATATGGTTAATAATATCCATGGTAGAGTGGGGTGAATATCTATGGTCAAATGTATTTTCAATTATAATTATTATTTTAACTATGAAAAGAGAGATGGTTTTTTGGCATGTGCTAATGATAAACATGATATTGGCCAATGGTATGGTATGGCTACTAATATCTATGACCATACTTAAAAATAATGTTATATTGTAAGTATAATTTAAATTCAATTTTTAAAAAATCATATTTTGATTAAAATTAACTAGAAAAATGGCGGTTGAAAAAAATATTTCCTCACTATAATATTTTTTATTTTAGATTTAATTAAAAAATATTCTAAAATAATTCAAATAAATCTAATTAAAAAATGTTGTAAAATTGAAATAAAATATTTAAATTAAAATTAAATAGAAAAATGGTAATCAAAAAAACCATTTCCGCAATATAATATTTTTTTTATTTTAAATTCAATTAAAATTTGTTCTAAAATTAAATTCAAATAAAATATTTATAAAATATTTTGAGTGTGAAATGAGAGATGGTTTTTTGCCATACTGTGTTAATAACACATGATATTGGCGCATGATATTGTAACAAAACGTATTTACTAGTGTGGGAAAGTGAACCTTAATATCCATTGTTAAAGATATTGTGAGATTGTAAGTTTATGTGTTTATTAATTAGATCTAAATATGATTACATAAACATGATTCTATGTTATAATGTAAAATGGATCTAAATTTATTATTTCTATTTATATAATTTAATGTAATATGTATATAATGATTTTTGTAATCTAAAAATTCATTGATAATTTTATTAATAAAACCACCCGGTTTCCCTGCTGGGCGGGTGGCGCCCTGTATATGTACATAGTTCTTCTTATAGTAATAGAATCTTGCCTCAACTTACAGAAAAAAAAAAAAAAAAACCAAAATCACAATGTAAGAAATTTGAATTTTAGCATGTTTATTACTTTTAAATTTTTGCAGCACTACAATATCTCTTGGGCTCTATATTAATTTTAACCAATATGTAAATGTTTACCAATTTACCTATTATAAATTGGACATATTACTATAATTTCAACATATTAAGCCATGTAAAAATGTTTTTTTAATTAATATTGGGTTTGTCTAGGTTAGAAATTCATTTTTGTTGATCTAGGGGGACTAAGCCCCAAAGAGTAAGTGGTCTACACCTTATGTGTCAAAATTTAGTTAAGGTATTAAGTGCACTCATGAATCATTAATTTAGACTCAAAGCTTACGAATATAGCATTAGTCCCTCTATAACTTCTCTAGTGATTACAAGTGTTTGTAAGTTAATTTTGTTAGTATGATTTGCTTCTATTTAATTGAGGTAAATGAGACTTTGTAATTAAAGGCTTAGAGGAAATCATAATGAACTCAAAGAGAATATTTAATGAAACTTATATATATATGATTTATTTATTATTGGTGGAGACTTGGAACTTGGGTAGTCTCTGAACGAATTTCTAATTTCTAGAGAGTTATGAGAGTTATAGTTCTCAGTTCCTCTCCTTCCCTAGGGAAAAATAGATCATAGTGGGAAGGGAGGGTGTTTTGTTAATTAATTTTTGGAATAGGAAAGAGGAAAATAACATGCAAGACCTCCCACGTATTGGTAAGTGTATAAGTACATCATCATGGAGTACAATTCTCAACCTAGGTTGTAGGGAGTGGAAGAATCCACTATAGACAAGGGTTTGTAAATTTTTAGGCTGGACTTTCGAGGAGTCTTGATGCCTATAGAATGAACTGAATCAGTCGCAGTCACAAAAACTACTCTCAAAGTTAGGAAGCTCGGGGCTAGATATGGGTGTGATTCTCCTTCTCATTTGAAGGGAGGAGAGCACTCTCGAGATTGAGTTCCTCGTCTTTTTAATCCTATACATATAAGTGTGTTTAAAGTTTTGTTGTTTGAAACACAAGGATATTTAAATGAATGTAATTTAAATTTACCCGTGCATATAAAATTACCACTAGTTGCTGTTAAACTCAATAAGGGTGTAATACACACAAAAGTCTAATCTAATTTCCATTTCAAATTATTATAGTGCAAACAAACATTTCTACATGAACCGGGTTGAAACCCTCGTAGAGATGAGAATATATCTTCACAATTGGGTACTATTCTAACTCAAGTGTGTAAACTAAGGTTGTAGGCTTAGTCATGGTAAAGCTAGTCGAGAACATGACTTGTTAGATAGTTTGGCAAATAAATTTGTTCAAGTTAGTTTAACTCTCAGTTGGAAACGAGAGAGCTTGAACGGTGTGAACTCAACAAAGAAAAGTAAAGAAAACCCCGTGGGCTGTGAGGATAGTGTAGCCAATTATCTGTGGAAGACTCTCAAAGTGTAAACATAATATTATAGTAAAAACATGCAGGTTAATTATTAGCAATTGATAATGTTTCTTTTGAACAAATAAGGATGAATGAAGAAAACATTACAAAGATTAGGACATTTATTTGTGCAACAATGTCACCTCACTAACCTCTAAAGAATCCATGAATATTTATTCCATGCTAATCATACTAAGAGAAAAAACAAAAATATCTCGTGAACGTTTTCCAAGAAAAACGTTGTGCATTCAAGGCAAGTATGTAGAGACCTTTACAGAAATTAAAAATTCAATGTTGTCACAAAAATGATAACTGCATAGAGCGGGAACAACCCCCATGAATAGTGTTTCATATAACAAGGGTCCAACCCTCACATCAACAGAGAAATTGGAGTATCACTATAAAAAAAACATGTGTATAATAATCTTCGAGTTCAAAAAAGGAAATATTCATTAAATCTAGAAAACCGAGAACCCATAAAACCATTCGTGTCCTTAACCAATTTCAAGGAGAGTGGGGTTACATCGCTCATCTAAACCCTACTCAGGGATGGCTAGACTATATACTATAAAAATTATGTTCTAGTAGGTCGCATATCTATATTGCCATCCTCCAAGATGGATCATTAATTTACACAAAAGACTGGAAAAGGGAGGAACTTCATTAATGTCGGGCATATTTGAAGTACCTTAATCCAGTGGAAACAAAAGTGGAGCATCATAAGAAGGAGAACCTTACTTGCAACCCAAAATACCAAGTTGGATATTCGGGTGAAAAATGGGTAGGATAACTTTAGAAGGTAGAGGCAAAAACAATACCTAGAGAAGAAGCATTGTTCACAACTGCGAGATCATCCTACAGTTACCAGAATAATTTAGGATGTAGTTCATAGCAGAAGAGTAGAGTAAGTCTTTAAGTGATGGAGTCAAGGTGTACCATGTGTCGGAACTGGGAATGGAGATGAAATCTCAAGCTATTAATTATGGAATAAGAACCCCTTCGAAATAGCCAAGGAGCCATGCGAGTTAGACTCGTAGATGACTTAAAGGGAGAGGGATTCCTCCAGAAAAAAAATAAATTACAAAGAAGGGTGGCAATCTGACCAAGATAATTGACCCAACACACATGTAACATAAATATATGAGTGTTGTGGTGTATAACCTCAGCGTAACATAGAAAAAACCCATGAGTTGCAGAGCGACGGTAAGGGCGAAAGAATGAACACTGTCAACAACGGTTTGGGAGGATAGCTACCCTAACTTCCCTCTAAATGACCACAATTGTTGAGCAAGGATGAGAAATCAAAGGTGAAGATGCAAACATGTGGCTAACACGTCGAAGGACATCTAGGGTTCGAGAAGTTTCACAAGTTAATGTCTTGTGTCACCATAATTTGGAACTTAACCTCATAAATAAAAATAAAGCAAGGTTGTGAGCATTGACCAACACCTAACCATTGTACATATGTATGCATTCAGAAAATTGTTTACCTATGAATTGAAAATATTGGGACTAAGTTCAACCATCCTTGGAAGTTCATCAAACGTAATGTAAGGTGATTAACATAGTTAAGAAGTACTGATCCTAGTTAAGAGGTACTCACCTAGAGCATGAGGCACCGAAATGTTTTTCGGATGGTTGGGTCTATGTATATAGTTTACATCACAACTTATAAATTTTAGTAATCGTTGAATTAACAGGTTATGAACTATAGTTTGAGACCAGAACTAGAATAATATGTGTGTCCATCACATCTCTGATCCAAAGTATCCAAGAACCAACCATCTCTAACCATTTCATACCCATATGACTTGTTCCCACCATGAGATCTACTGCCATATGCCCCATTAGTCATATTCTCCTCAACATGGCTGATCCAAAGTGGTCCTTGTCTCTGCAAGTCTCACAAAATCTAAATGATTACTGCATTGAATTCTTCTTGTTTCTCCTGTGCAAGCATGACTCTGTCATTATGTATCTTACAACTTCTTAATTCTTCCTTCAAGCTTCTCAACATGTATACTAAGTTATAAGAATTCCCAACAGCACACTACTCATCTGATCCATAAGGAGAGTCTCAAAATTTGTATTTTACCATCTTGCTAGTCATCTTTGTTGTTTTTCTTAGTGCAAAGCATACCATGTCATCTAAACCAAAATATAAACATAATCAACATAATGTTGTTTATTTCGGGGATGATCTCTCATTTGCAAGATCAACCAGATTATCATAATACATGTATAAGCATAATCATAACAGCATATAGATATCATCCTAACCATAATCGAGTCATCATTGCAAGACCATATCAACCATACATCATGACTTCATGCATGACAACTACACCCATATCTTTGTATGCATAATTAACATATGGATGACATGCATGCATACATGATACATACAAACATTGACATGCATAGCCAATGCATAAAAAACCTATACCCATGATAAACAAATCCAACAACACACCATCTACTTTCACATGGCGATATCATTGCAACCATAACCAACACCATGCATATGCAAAAAACACATAGACCATAAGTATAAGTAACAAATATGCAACCAACATGAATGCGTGGCCAATTCACATCGCCATCTAGTCCAATGGGTGAACCATGTTCTCATACCACTTTGTAACACCCTCCTCCCACCTTTACAAAATTAACCGGTCCACTCGGGAAAACATGTGAGGATAGGCTACTGCAATTTGATTAAACTACCCATGTAAACTTAGGGATGTTGAGCTGACACAAAACAACTGATACGACCTTCTTCACATACCACAGAACTGGCAGGATCCAACCAAGACTTTGAGATCATCAACCCCTCAAAAAATTTGACACTTCACTGCCCTAGAGCCTCACTCGCTCCCATGACATGGGCATGCATGAAATTGGGGCCCTCTTGTCACTCTCATAGCATCGAAATGCAAGAAACAAGGGTCTTTTAAGTTATTTTAAAGCAAGTGACCCCAGATTTTGTGACACTTTTTCAGGTCCAGGACTAAGGCCACTATCGAGAACTTCATGAAACTTTCAAGAATGAACAATAACATCAAAACTATGTTGCAAATTCAAATACTTGAACAAATACTTGAATGGATCCCTATTATCCATGACATACATTTCATCAAAAATGTCACAAATATGCATTCTACAGGTCATAACAACATATTTGTGCATACGAGTCTCATACTTATCTAAGAATCACTAAGAAACATTGATTCCTTATGACATTAATTTCATTGTCATCTATTAGGTGATATATTCATTTTACATTCATTTAAAAATTAAAACATGATGAGAGTCATACATTATTACTCTCATAACACATGCTCATAACCAAAATATAACCAACATAAATAACAAGGATACATCAGTCGTAAATGAATCATATGAACCAACACATTTTCTCATAAAATACTGAGGAAAGGAACTCTTACTAATGAATGTGAAGTCCAACTCGGTATGGGACTACCATGTTCCACCTGACCATAGATTGGATGAGCCACGTCTCTCTCATGTGAGTTACCCCCCTGCCATACTCCATGCCTGAATGTGGGACTTATAACCAAAATAACCTAGGGCTTTCTCAGACTACACCACCTCACGCTCAATAGTAGAACCATGATTTACCACAATCCCCTCCGAATCACGAGGCCATAAACAATAAGCATAAAATACCAAGGTTTACCACAATCCTCACTACATAAGTACGGACAAAAAACATGGATGCCACCGGATCTCTCCACCTACACCGTGACGGATTTATCTGTCCCAACCTCTCGGCTTTACCATGTATCATGTCATTACGAGTCAAAGGATTCCTAAGCCTACAAGGTCTCCACCCTATAGTCTCTACTGTGTGTCCCATCGTTGGATTCTGAGGCCCATTCAAGGGTACTCACCATTGAGTTTTACCATGTATCCTACCATTATCAGTATCCTGCCATTCTTAGGCTCAATCGAGGTGTTCACATTGAACCTTTTTCGTGTACCCCATCATGAGATTCCTAGGCCTTATGAATAATTGTGGGACCAAACTGAGCTTTGAGTCCATCTAGAAATCTGACTCAACCACATACAAAAGAACCTACCACACCATGGCCATCTGGAAATGGTAAGGCAAGGCTGAAGAACATTTTCACAACTAGAAAAATCCATGCCCATGATAGTAAAAGAACCAAGAACACACTTGTAGAACCATGCATGCCAAAACTAACAAGGAAATCATATATGCAAATTGATACCTACAAATAATCTCATTGTAGTTGCTAGATCACTCTCTTCCTTACTTGATCTTTACTTCCTCTTACCTTCTTTACTTTTCTTGATCCAATCCTGGAGTGCTCCAAGAAAAATCTAAGTGTCCAATAGTGAGAGAGAGAGAGAATAAAGAGAGATCTACAAAACTGAACTACCAAAAGGTACCAACTGGTCTTGATAAGCCTTTTTATCAATGTGGCCTCAATTTTCTTCATTTTTCCACTTTTTTCCTTCATTTTCCTCCTCACATGCAACCTATGACCTTTCACCTTCTTTTTCTCCTAATTTCCTTTATTTTAATAAATACAATGCATATTAATGCCTTTCCTTTCCAAATCCATTTCCATTGCGTTTGCATATTTCCTTAGCCATAATAAACCAAATGAGCACCCACACTAGGATGTTTTGCCTAACTTTCAGCTTGGAATAATTGTCCCATAACCATGGCTATTATTTTACCTTTATTAACATTTATTACATAGAATCTTCATGAGGGTTGTTACAAATATGATGACAAACTTGTCTAGGTAAGGTCACAACACCATGTACATGAGAGGGGAAGGAGAATTATTGAGCCCGAAGGTTAGCACAACAAGTTCATAGTTCCCATATCGTGTTCTTAAATTAATCTTACAAATGTCCTCCTCCTTGATTGTTATTTGATGGTAACCTAGACTCAATTAAATTTTGGAGAATATTGCTACTTCCCTTAACTTATCAAACATATCATCAATCCTTCGTAATGGGTACTTGTTTTTGATAGTTACCTTGTTTAGTTTTCTATAATTAATGCACAACCTCAGAGTTCCATATTTATTTTAAACAAATAATACTGTTGCACCACAAGAAGACACATTCTGCCATGTGTAACCCTTGTCCAACATTTCTTTCAACTGTAGTTTCATCTCAACCAGTTCCGAAGTCCTCATTATATATGGGGTCTTAAATGTTGGTTTTTCTCTAGATATCAACTTGATAGAGAAGTATATCTCTTTGAGAGGGGGTAATCCAGGAACCTCTACTAGAAATACATATGTTTACTATCCGAAGACTTGATACCTTTCAAGCATCTCAGCTTTCCCATCCTTTTTTTCATCTTTAGCTCCCTCATCTTTGGAAACTTGTACCGTGAAAAGCCTACATCTCTTCCTACAACTATGATTGGATTGCATGACAGTGTTGATCCTCACTAGTATGGGATTTTTCTTTCCTTTGAATATTCTCTCTGTTCCTTTCTCATCCAAGTATTTTATTTCTTTTTCATAGCAATCCACCTTGGTATAGTGTGCATGCATCCAGTCCATTCTGATTAAAATGTTATACCCATCCAATGGTAAAACATTCATGTGAGATATAGTGATCATGCAATTGAGTTCCAATACACATGACTTCAGGCATTAGTTGATCCTCGTCTTTGTCCATGTTTCCAACTGAAGTAGTCACAGCTCTTGGTGTACCTCCTTGTCCGATTTACACTTTTCTAAAAGCTTTGGGTTGACATAGATATAATTACAACCTAGATCAATCAAAATAGAAACAACTTTCTCTTTCATTTTACGTTCCATCTAAATTATGGATGCCTTGTAATATACTTGGTGGTTGTCCAATTCTACGTAAATATCGGACATACTCTCGGCTACTTCGCACACAATTCTCACCTCTTGAGCAATGTAGATTATCGTTTCAACCTTCTACTGATAAGGAAAATACCTTCTCCTGTCATTCCCACCACAGGTCCAACACTTAAGTGCTTCCTAGCTTTCAATCCTAGGTTTCACCGATACCACTTGTTGTACATCACCTTTAACATCGATGTTGGCCTTCTGTTGAGACTCACTTGTCTAAGATGGGAATTTCCTCTCTTTTCCTTTTGAGTTCTTCCTCGGCCAACTCACATTTCATGTGGCAGTGCTCTTGGCCATTCAATCATTCGGAGTCTCGGCCCCATGCCTAGATTTCTCATAGCATTTCTCTAGCTCCTTAATAGTCCTTGAGGGTCTAGTGTTCCAATAAGTCAATATTATCTTTGAATACCATAGGCAACCCACTAATGAGCCTCTACATTTTTACCATTTCATCCTTGAGATATGGAACATATCCCAACAGCCCCCAAAAATTTGTGACATACTCCTCGTTAGTCATCTCTCCCATTCTGAGTTCATAAAATTCCATTGCTCTATCGTCATAGTAGCATTTAGACATGTATTGCTCCCTAAAAAGCTTATCAAGCTCATCCCATGTTAGCTCCTCTTCGGTAATGGCTCTTCTATTCTTCACGTCCTCCCACCAAATATCATCTTGTCCCTTTAAATTATAAGTCTCAACTCTTGATTTCATATTATTTTAGTAGACATGTATCTTGAAGAATTTATTCAGCTCTAAAAACCATGCTTGTGCATCCTTAGATTGCTTCACATTCCCATCGAAAGTGGGTGGTTTTAGAATGTATTTTTTCTATTTTATGTTTCTTATGATGTGTTGTCAATCACACATGTTGTTAGATATTATAAAACAACATTTAAACATAATTAGAATAACGAGCTTGTATTTACAAAGTATCATGAGTTCCTATGATAACAAAACAACCTTGTTAATATACAACCCATTTATAATTACATGCAACAGTCATTCAATCATATAGTTGGTACATAAGTAACGAGAAAACATATTTGCAATCACAATTCTTGCTCCCATGGAGCCGTTTACCATAAACTGACATATCTTGACATAAATTTGGTAATCAATTGGTGAGCATGGTCCAATTGACTCAACATTCTATAATCACATAACAAAAATTCCTCACTTGCTCGTGATGAAGCCCATCTAGCCCAAGTATTGGAGACAAATGCTTACAACTCTCTAATATAACCCGATGCTCTCAACCACATTGAGGGAATGGGGTAAATAGTTCGTAAGCCATTACTTCTTATCATTCTAAGGGTGATTAACATTATCACTTACGATCTTGAGTGATTGTATTTGTTCTCTAGCAAGTTTCTCACCTACGAGTATGCCCATTCCAAGAGGAGGAAATGCCCCAATGGGAAGGGTAGGCACTCATGCGTGAATTACCAACCACAGACTTTCATGTAGAATTTAGAGAGGAAATATCCTCGGGTGCTACACGCTGACAGTGCCAGACCTTATGTTGGGCCTCCAAGAAGCTAGTTTTCGATACGCAAAGCCATTAGGTTCCTCAACCATCGCTTAAAAAGCCTGCTGGAAATGCAAGGTTGAAGGACATTTGGGTAAAGTTGCTGGCTAAATTGATACAAGGGAAAAACTCTGTTGGACGTTAAATTCTTGCTCAATAAGCAACACCACAATTTGTAACGTGAGAACGAATGACTCATGAGTGAATATAGACCCTACTATGTAGAATGTCTCTCTCATCATAATATTCTAGTAATAAAGGGTCACAAATACGACTATTAAAGGGTTCCTTATCTATCATGTGATTCATATGCTCTTATTTAATAACAATTTTATGCGTGTCATTTAGTAGTTATTCACATATTTTCTCTCTTCAATTTTCTAACACATTCTTTCATATATTCCACACATATACATATGTAAATGCAACCATCCAATACATCACATAACATGCAAGTAATATAATGCATAAGCAACTATTCACCAGCAAAATGTAGTCCCTACATTCAAACCACTATCCACAATAACATTAGCATCATTCATCATACATTAAACATAATACATAGTTTCTTATCTTAGAGTAAGCAAGGAAACTAAACCTTGAACAATGGCTCTCCACCCAATCATAGTCAACTGCAACCACAATTACTTGTAATCATCACCCCCAATCCAAATGAGAGAGTCTACGGGGATTCTCCCTTGAGGGAATAACACACCAATCTTTTGCTAAATTTCAGGGCTCCAAAGGACCTTCTTCCTCAATCCCACCAGTTGGAAACTTCTTGCTTGGTTGACACCGGGAGTCCATACACTACAAGAAAAAAGGACATCGGTGAGGGGTGAAAAATGTCACCATAAGCTTATTGGTGATGGTCAAAAGAGCCTTCACCACCAAAAACTCAACGTCACCAAAAGTGGCGTCACTAAAAGTATAGGTGTTGTGGTGACATTCAAATTTCGTCACCAATAATAATTTATAATGATGGAGAGTGAATGTCACCATTTCATATGAACAATGGTGACAGACCATAGCCTCTATCACCAAAAACTGAACCTCACCAAAGGTGGCATCGCCAAAAGTATAAGTGTTGTAGTTACATTGAAAGTCCGTCACCAATAATGATTTATAATGATGGATAGCGACTGTCACCATTTCATATAAGCAATGGTGATGAACCATAGCCTCGGTCACCAAAAGTTGAACATCACCAAAGGTGGCATCGCCAAAAGTTTAGGTTTTATGGTGACATTCAAGGTCCGTCACGAATATTGATTATAATGATGGATAATGATCATCACCATTTCATATGAACTATGATTTATTGTGATGGATCTTTCATATCTATCACTATTGGTGCATATATATGGTGATGTTCGTTGACCATCACTAAAAGCCGCGTTGTAAGAAGTATAGGTGTTGTGGTGACATTCAAGGTATGTCAGGAATAATTACTATAATGATGGACAATGACCATCACCATTTCATATCAACAACA
Organism: Pinus tabuliformis; assembly: GCA_031772625.1. Taxonomy (NCBI): domain Eukaryota; kingdom Viridiplantae; phylum Streptophyta; class Pinopsida; order Pinales; family Pinaceae; genus Pinus; species Pinus tabuliformis. Next base: position 876,403,846 of record CM062812.1, read on the forward strand.
ACAATTTATGGTTACAGACCTTTGAGGATCATCACTATTGATGCGTATATATGGTGGCATTCGTTGACTCTCACCATTTCATATTTTGGTGAGGGTTGAAAAATTTCACCAATGCTCATTGGTGATGGTCAAAATAGCCTCCGTGATGAAAAATTTATTGTCTTTACTCCATATGGATGTCAGGGCACGATGGAATTGAACCGCCAACCTCCTACTTGTAAAGCAGGTGCTCTTCCATTGAGCTAGCACCCTTTAAAGAATTATACTTTGAAACTTCATAGATTATAAATTCTACAACTTTCAATAAATTAAAGTTTCACCAAGATTTTACTAAACAAGAAAAGTAACATGAAAGTTGCAGGTCCCTACCTAATGGTTATTGAAGTTATGAAAAGTAGTTGAAGAGAAAAATAGTTATGTATGAGAGAATCAATATGTTTCGTTGAATACTCAATTAGAAATGAAACTATGAAGACTTATAACCTATAAATGACCTATAAATAACAAATGCACCAAATATTGCACAGGAAATGTCATAAGTGGATAGCATATGGAAGAAAATCATTGATGAAGACAGATGTAATATGTTATAGGTTTAGTGAAAGAAAAATCTCAATGTTGTTTTTGTTTGGTGTTTAGATATCTCAATGATATCTAAACCTCCGTGAAAATGTAACACGGATCTGTGGAAACCATGAATGACATATGGTTAAAAAGTTCTATATATATATATATTATATATATCCCCTTCACATAAACCAACATGCAATAAAGAATAATCGATACACCACAAAGGCCTAAGATTCTCTTGTTGTATACCTATTTTCTAGGACTCATTTGACCTTACTTGTGGAAATTACTCATTCTAAAAGAATAACATCAAAGTGGAATTTACAAAAAAATATTAAATCAAGCTCCAAGTAAACCAATCAAAATATTAACATCCTTTTAATCAATAAAATTTTTGACTTAAAATAAAAGTGGCCTAGAATTGAACGTTATATCAACCATCTCAATTAACTAACATTGGGTTAGCAATACAAGCCATGCATATTTGATTATTGAAAGAATTTATCTCATAAAGCTCAAAATCAAGAAAATAACTTACATCTAAGAAACAAAAATAAATGACTTACAACTAAGACATGAGGTTAGCCTTTCAAACGTGTCGTTAAATAACTCTTCTTTAGGTCACACACCATTCAACTTTTTCTGATGTTAGGTGGAAGTGGTATTGTAACATTAACCTCTGAGAGAGTCTGTGTCTATGACTACTTATCAAGATCCACTCCATTACCAACATTTTGGTCTAGGTAACATGCAAAAACCATCAACATGAAAATCAAATCTACATCCTTGTAAAAAAATGGAATGAAAAAAATCCACAAATTGAAACATACTGTAGGATAACTCATTCTTGCAACATGATTATCTTGTCATGAACAATAAAAAAAGAAATCAGGAGAAATGTAATTCTTGCAACATTTTGACAATCATTTCCTTTTTCATATTCTATGAGGAATTGATGAAAAAAGTCAACTAAATCTTGTCAACATGAGGATTATAGTAAAACATATACGAACTGCTCCAGCACATATATAATCCTAAACATAAGTATTTATACATATAAGTATTTATTGAGGACATTGTATTTGTGAAAATATGGAAGTGGAATCTCTAAAATAACACAATTTATGCTACCACCACCTTAGTCCATTCATTCGAGTATTTACAAAGTCCATTCAAGAATTTCTTCAAAGTTGGAAGCTCAGCTCAAACAATTAACATGTAGCCTAAGAAAACTCATATTTGAAAAGGATATAACCCAAAGATGTAGAGTATATATCTCACATTTATATATCCTAATTTCGAGACATTGAAATGACACTTTTTAGCATACTATTGCAAATTCAGCCCAAAATGCTAGAAAAACATATTGATGGCTATTTTTGTTAAGAATGGAAGATATGGGCAAATTCCACTTTGAACATCTCCTTTGGGGAATATAATTATGGCATTGAATTCCTCCTTTCGAGAGGATCAAAATCGATCTAAAGATCATCAAATATGGATAAGTAGAAGTGGAATTTTTAATTTATGTTTCTCTCATGTAGATTATTTAGGTCAGTCTCAACTATATGTCACCTTAGGATCAAAAGTCAAGCCCACTCAACTCCAATGAATTATATATATATATATATTATTTGGAGCATTCTCTCATTTGGGACACATCAATCAAAAGAAAAAAGATGTCTATGTGGCATAGAAGATAATGAAGGACAAATTCTGTTATGGTTGGCACTCTTTTGGTTAGGGCTTTGTCATAACACGTCAGAGTTGGAAAGAAGTGTTTCACTATGGTTAAGGACAATATTATATATAGGTTGTGACTTGTTTCGTATGGGACTTTTTCCTATATTTTTTGCCGCAGCTAGAAGTATTCTCACATCTTGACCACAACCTTGAATGAGTTACCCACGAAGCTAAAATACAACCGAAAGTTACTCACTTATATGATAGTATTTAGGTTTTGTTGAGGATGACATGGAAACTTAAAAAAATGATAGGACTACGAAAAAAATAGTGGAATCCTTGTAAGAAAAAAAAGGTTGCACTATTTGCAGATATTCAAGGGCTCGAGAAGCATGCTTCAAAAGCCCTAATCCAAAAACCACAAGATAATAACAACCATGACCTTAATGTCGTCATAAACGAGCTCCTTAAGAAGTGAAAGGGAGCATCAGTGAAATAAGGAAGGTTGCATTAAAAAGGAGGATTTTTGGATGAGTCACCTTTGAAAGAAATGGACTGTTGTTTCCCTAACCATACCGATCGCAACAAAATATGATTTTTCCTCCATGACTAGACTTCCCAGATTAAAGATTTGAATGGATTTAAGAATAGTGATGCCTAATATTCATATTGGCAAGTTATTTTATAT